>ML802702.1:221283-274998 GCA_009831015.1 Picea engelmannii | reverse complement strand
AATTCAAATCAAATACATTCAATGACTATTGTGAAGAAAAAGGGATAAGAAGACACTTCTTAGCATCTGCAACTCAACAAAATGGAGTGGCAGAAAGACAGAACATAACGGTACAAGAAATGGAGAGAACCATGTTGTATGAATCCAAGCTAAGAGACATCTTTTGGGTATAGGAAGTTCATACAAAAATTCATATTCTGAACATAGGATTTCTGTGAAGCAACAATGATAAGACTCCCTATGAATTATGGAAAGGAATACCAACTAGTGTCAAGCATTTCAGAGTTTTTGGAAGCAGGTGTTACATAAAATGAGGTGACCAAAATCTATGAAAGTTTTGTTCATGAACGAATGAAGGCATATTCATTAGGTATTCATGGAAGAGAAAAGCTTACAGATGCTACAATTTCAGACTCAACAAGATTGTAGAAAACATCTATGTAAATATTGATGAATCCATCCTACTAAATACCGAAAAGGAAAGCATAGATCCATACATCTTCAACGAATAGGAAGAAGAATCAAAGAAAGAAGAAGAAAAGGAAGAAGAGGAAGAGCACCAAGAAGAGGAGAAACCAGAGAAAGAAGGAACATATAATTAGCATAATCATTAAATACATATGAAATAATCCAAAGAATGGTATCATAAGAATCATCCAACAAATCAAGTGATTGGGTAAATGAGTGCAGGTATAGAAACCAAGAAAGGAAAATCCCAAACAATGGAGCAAGGACACCTATCGTTGTTATTCACTGTTGAACCAAGCACCTTTGAGGAAGCAAGAAAATATGAACATTGGATTAGGGCCATGGAAGAATAATTGAACCAAATAAAGAATAATGAGACATGGGAACTTGTTCTAAGATCCAAAGATAAAAATGTGATTGTCACGAAATGGGTGTTCCGAAACAAGCTTGATGAGAACGGGAATGTGACCAGGAACAAGGAAAGGCTAGTTTGAAAGGGTTATGCACAATTTAAAGGAATATATTTTTAAGAAACGTTTACCCCAGTTGCCAGCATGGAAGCTATTACGATGCTCTTAGCTTATGCATGCTCCAAGAGAATCCAAGTATATCAGATGGATGTAAAATCAACTTTTCTTAATGCAAAACTCGAGGAATAATTCTACATCAAGTAACCAAAAGGATTCTCCTTTTCATAAAATAAGGATCATGTGACATCCCAATTTTAACCCTTATGAACTATAATGTATTATGTAATTGTTACTTAGGCTGGTAAGCCGGTAAAGTCGAAAAGGGGCCAAAGTGCATAGGAAATGTAATACTTCATATACATTAATAAAATACATTGTTGGTTGCAAGACAAACAAGGAAAAAATATATAGGGGTCTATGATTCCATGAGAGAGGGGGCTTGGGGGGCTAAGTCTTTTATTATTATTATTTTATTTACCCATAATTGATTTCATAGAGAAAAGTGGTTACATGGGATTCTTGGGGGAGGCCATGTGGTTCTTGGTTCTTGTGATTATATAAACATTCCTTGGGGGATGCTTTGGGTGCTTCTTTTCCTTGGTGCGTTTCTTCTCCTCGGGTTCTTCTTCTTCTCCATATTCCTTCACTCAGACAAAATTCAAGTGCTCTTGGTCTGAGAATGGAAACGAATGGCAGGAAGAGGAGAGCCATTGATGAATTCCTGTAATAATTATTGATCATTCCAGGAGGGAATGGATGCCTGTGTGCATGATCTTTATGGAAGTTCGGATAGAACTGTCCACAACTACGAGTCATGAGAGTCCCAACAGGGAAATTCTTAACTAGAAGCACTGGAGCCTTGGAAGGAGATAGACAACCTGAGGGACTGCGTGTCAGAGAAGGGGTTCCATTATTTGGGTTGTGTAGGATGGGTAAAAGAGAGATGGTGTACTTTGTATTGTTGTGAATGGTGAAATTCCTATAATAGCTTGAGTGCTGAGAGACAAGTTAGTTATGAGACTGATGACAGTTCAGATAGAACTGCCCACAGATGAGAAACCTTGGAGTTCAAGTAGGGAAATTTCTTGACCAATAGCACTGGATCCTCGAAGAGAAATGGGACAGCCTGAGGGACTGCATGGCAGAGAAGGGTGTCTGTTTCTTTGGGTGGTGTAGGCTGAGGAGGAAAGAGAGCTAGAAATTTGGGTTTTGATGTGAGGTTTGGAAACCTGAGAGCTAGTTAGCCAACTGTTGTATGTTTAGAATTGGCCTAGGACCCATCCTTTTGGATTCATAGCCTTGGCCCGGGGGTGACCTATTGTTGAGAGTAAAAGAACAACATTGTCTATGGTTGGGAGGAATGTCCTTGGTCTGCAACCAATTGGTGAATGCTACTTGAAATATAAGTGCTCTTTGTGTTTTCTATCTAATCTTATTTCAATGTGTATTTAATTATCTCTAAGATATCTATTTTAATGTGCCTTTTTGCTGGTTATTTGTTGTGCATGGTGTGTTGTTTATCTGTTTTATGTTGTAGCATGGATCTTGATTAATGCATGTGATTTTCATGCCTCTAACATTGTTGAACAGTCCTTTGATTTCGAGATAAGATTAGAGAACTGAGTCTTGGGACTGAAACGCGCCTTTCCTCTGGAGGCTGGGTGTGTTGCAGTTATTTTAAGTGGCATAGCCCGACCTATGGGTGGTTGGGTATGTTACAGATCATGTTTGCAAATTGAAGAAGACCTTATATGGACTGAAGCAAGCTCCAAGAGCATGGTACTAAAGGTTGGACATATATTTGCAAGAGCAAGGAGTCAAAAGAGGAAGTGTGGATATCAATCTTTACATCAAGTTTGAACAAGACAATATAATCATCATTGAAGTCTATGTTGATGAAATCATTTTTGGAAGTAATGATGACAGGCTAAGTCAAAATTTTTCCAAGAGTATGCAGAATGAATTTGAAATGTCATTACTTGGTGGGTTGAATTTCTTCTTGGGGCTCTAGTTATCTCAGCTGAAGGAAGGCATATTTATCTCTCAAACTAGTTATATCAAGGAAATGTTGAAAAGGTTCGGAATGGAATACTGCAAGCCCGTATGCACTCCCATGGTCACCGGATGCAATTTAAGAAAATATGATAACTCCAAGGAAGTGGATCAAAAAAATTACAGGTCAATGATTAGAAGCTTACTTTATGTGACAACTTCAAGACTAGATGTGATGCAAGAAGTTGGACAAGTGGATAGATTTCAAGAAACACCAAAGGAATCAAATTTCCTTGCAGTGAAGAGGATTTTAAGATATCTCAAAGGGACGACATAGTTTGGTTTATGGTATCAAAAAGGAAGAGAATTAACCCTAGTAGCATACACATATGTAGATAGGGAAGAATATGTTGATGATCGAAGAAGCACGAGTTGAGAAACCTTCTATCTAAGAGATTGTCTGGCATCCTAGATGAGCAAGAAGCAATCTTCAGTATCCTTATCCACCGCAGAAGAAGAATATATTGCAACAACAACACGTTGTACTTAGGTTCTCTGGATGAAACAAACCCTGCAAGACATATAAGTCAAATATGATGAGCCCATTTTGATAATATGTGACAATACACCATTAGTATATCTAAGAATCATGTGATGCATTCAAATACCAATCATATTCATATCAAGTTTCATTTTCTCAAGGAGCAGGTCATAAAAAAGAATGTCAAGGTAGAGTATGTTGGTACAAAGGATCATGTTGAATATATATTCACCAAACCTCTGCCTAGAGAAAATTTTGAAAATATCAGAGACAAGTTGGGGGTTCTATCTCCCACATCCTAGTGAAATATAACTCATGTTCAGGGGGAACTGCCCTTTCCCATTGATGTCAAAGGGGGAGAGAGAAAGAAGACTAAGAGGGGGAGAATTGTGCTAGGGGGGGTTATTCCAGGTATATTGATAGGTGTGTTGCCATCAATGGAAAAGGGGGAGATTATTTATAAGTTTTCATTGATGTCAAAATTCTTGGTCCAAAGAAAGAAGCTATCAAATTCAAAGCAAGAGGATTTCAAGTCAACACAAGAATCCCTGCACAAATTGCACAATTTAAGGGTGAAGGACAATGTTTTTTCATGTATGACTTTCGTAGATAGCTATGGCTTGTCATGCCATTTTCAACGATAGGTGGTACGCCACATGGATCCTCACGGTTGAGGAGATATGACCTTGCAAAGATGAATCCATGAAATCAAGGTCAAGAAACTCCAAACAAATGGGCTTGTACAAGTCGGCCCTAAAAGTGGAAATGAAATTAACCCAAGATGACAAAAGGATGTTAAGCTGGATCAATTTGAATAAATATTAAAAATAGAATTTAATTGTGCAAATGTAAGGTCATATTTGATTGGAGATTTTATTAAATTAAAAAGATATCTTGTGGACATGTCAACCCTATTTTGAGGATTGAAAAATTGTATAAATAAACATCCTAGAACTTCATTTTAGTCACTCACTCAAGTGGATCTGTTCCAAGGCAAGCAATCTGATCTGAGGAAGGAAAAACGGGAGCAAGTTTAAGGCTATACCAGAGAAGATATGAGGAGTTAATAAGGTCTCTAAGTCTGAGGAAAATCACATATCTGATCTGAGGCACTTTAAGGCAAGTTTGAGTGGTATATCTGAAATCAAATCTGAGGAAGAACATAAGCACAAGGGAGAAAATTGCAAGTTGTAGCTGGTCTAATCTAGGAGTTGTCTGCACTTCTCCAATGAACTATTGGAGCTTTAGGAGGATCTGTTTTGGCTATATCTTTGGTTGCTTTGGGGAAGTCAAATATGTTATGAAGCTGAATTGTTTCAAACTTCCTTTGGTCTGTCCCAGATCCATTCTTGAGGTATGTTGAATTGTTGCAGGAAATCTTTCTGAGGCTAAGATAAAGCTCAGTATAGGCCGAGTTTCTTGGATGATTTGTGATTTTTTTGGGGGTGATTTCAAGGAATATATAGATATTTTCGTTGGTACTGATATGAGACAATTTTGTAGTGGCTAATGAGAGATTGTGAGGTTGTATAAACCCTTCTCTAAGGGAAAATATTTGACAGTTTTGAGGGGCGGATTTGAGGAGTTCTTTGGGATGTAGAAACTTTTCCTTGAGGCTGAAGTACTAAACATTTTACAACAGCTTGGTTGAGTGAATTATTCAGTAGATACTTGACAATTATAGAGGATACAACATGAATACTTGAGACAAATTTACCGGGAATATTTAGAAGATTCTTCCAGAACAGTCAAGGAGGGTACAAGGTGACCTATAATGGCATGAGAAGACAATGATTAAAGAAGCTTAGATCAAGGATAAGTGTACTCACCTTCTGTAATTAATAAAGCAAGGGTTTAACCTTGCAAGGTTGGATTGTATGTAAGAGGGTCATTATCCCTGGTATGGGAGCCTGCATTTATTATCGAAGTAAGGGTGGCAGGGTGGTGCAAAGAAAGGAAGTTACAACTCCCTTCAAGGGGTAGGTTCCTCCTCTCAATAAGTGCTGATAAACCAAGGGGTTGTGGCCTCCTTCAAATAGGTGTTAGACAATTTCAGGGAGTAGGTGCTTCCTTTCAGTAGGTCCTGATAAATCCCCATATAGAAAATATTACTGTGGTGTTCCCCGAAATGGGTTTCCACCTAAAAAAATGTTGTGTTGATGTGTTAATGACGGTTGATGTGATTTGTTAATTTCTTAAAATTAAAATTCCTATTCTTGACTTAATACCGATTCACCTCCCTTCTCAGTATTAACAACATGGGTAGTCAAATCATTGCGTGAAGGGGTCCCTTGTCCCATAAACAAGGTGGCCTCATACACCAATTTGGTGTATGGTTTGATCATGACCTTAAAATGAGATTATTATTATATTATTTAATTTTTAATATTCTCCATTGCTTTCTCTCCCCTCTATTTCGTCCATTTCTTACTCTTTATAAAATTCTAACTCTTCATTTACTAAACCAATTATAATTTTCAATATTCTTTATTTCTTTCCCTTCCCTTTATTTTGTCCATTTCTTCCTCATAAAATTAAACTCTTAATAAAAATCTATTTAATTCCTTGAATGAGGTATTTCAACCTTAGAGTTTATATAAATCATCTACAACATTCTATGGATATCTTAGTATATAGTCATAATCTAAATGCATTTTGAATTATCTCTTTTTTTCTTGTTCAAAATAACGAGAAGGGAAATTAACATTTTTTTCCTAAAATATAACAATAACTATTTAGTTGATGGAATTTCAAATATTAAATATTACATTGCACAATTTGGTTGCACTAGGTTTATTAGATGGAGTTGAACCTATTTTTGCATTCAGAACAACAATTTCATCCATCCAAATTTGCAATTCTAGCAAAGATTGCCTAAGTGGATTCTAATGATGACAAACCAGAAAAGGTAAAAAATATAGAATGTTTAGCCTTCTTCTTTATATATGTATGTATGTATGTAAACATAATAACTATAATATAATGTATGAAATAATAATTTTTTTGGATTAAAAATCCATTGAAAGCATCATCATAATATGATCATCTTATCGAAGCTAACACAAGTATTGCAATTATACAAATCTTTAAGTTGGTAGAGTAGAGCTCACTTAATCTCTTTGCACACAATTTAGTTACAACATAAAACCTAATTAGTGCTAAATAATGGCAATCCACTAGTTGAAACCAGAGTATATTTCTACTCTTGCTAATTGAAATGGCCTCCATGAACAATTTTTAATGTAAATATTAACAATCCATATTAAACTAAATTGTAGTCAACCAACCAACTTTTTTTTTTTTAAATATATGAAATAATTATCTTAAGAGACTCTTGCTAGGAGACTTTAATTCTATAACTGTAACTAATCAAGCTATTATCTTAAACAACGATTCCAAATCTAATCCTTTATGGCTAGATGAGGACCTTGTTTTAGCTAATAGATATGAAAGAAATTAGGAAGACATGACCGGAAATTTGTATGGTACCAAGCTAATCTAATCATTTGCAATGGTTTAATGAAGTGACTGAAATCTATCCCAATGAATTCTATCCATGGATTGGGTAGAATTTTTGTGGATTATTTGATATAAGATATCCTTGTATATAACCAAATAGTCAATTTTGACCTTTTAAATGACCATGAGCCTGACTATGATCATAGACCTTTAACCCTAACACTAAACTTTATCATGCACAAAAATCCCATTGAAGAGAACTCTGATAACCAAAGGCACTTGTTTTTTGACAAAAATAAAGTCGATCTCTCTATGGTTACCTTCTTTCAATGGTGAATACATTCTCTCTACGGTGAATATATATACTTTTTGTAGAAAAAAATTCGCACTATGGACCAATGAATACATAATTTTGGAAATGAATACATTATGCGGGGAATACATACATTAATTCACTTGCTATGAATACATTATGTGGGGAATACACACATTAATTCACTTGCGATGAATACATTCTTTTTGTGGTGAATATTTATACTTTCTGCGGTGAAAATTTTGCACTCTGGACTGGTTAATACATACATTCTGTGAAGAATACACACTTTCTACGATGAATACATTCTGTGGGGAATATATACATTCATTCACTTATGGTGAATACATTTTTACTTGTGGTGTCTACGGCGAATACATTCTATCCTAGAGTGTCTATGGTGAATTGCATTCATAAGTTGATATCTAATTGATGTTCTGGTGGACTATTCAAATCCTATCATGAATCAAGTGAACAAGTTTCTTATTTATTTCCTTTTCTTTTCAATATGAGTAATTCATTGTTTATACCGAAATATATCAAAGGGAATCCTAACAAAGTAACCCTAGAAACTTTGTATGAACATATATAATTATTATACAAATGTAGAGAAGAGAGAGAAGTCAAACTTCAAAGTGAGTTAGAAGCAATGCTTGATAATAAATTTATATCCTTAGATGTTAATATTTAGAGACAGATAGACAATAAACTATTAGGGTTTGAGACTCAAATGTAGAAAATGGAGGATAGAGTACAAGAAATAAAAAAAACAAAACCAAGAACATAAACAATCAAGGCAGGAAGAAGAGGTCGAAGAAAATTGCAATCTTAAGGATAAGATTGAAGATCTAGAAGAAAAGATAATTAACAATTTGGCCCTAAATAATGTGGAATGCAAATTGGATATCAAGCCCATTAAAGATGAAATGAATAAGCTCATAGAGTTAGACCATGAGCGTAATAAAAGAGCATTGAACCTCATAATTTCTTTGTATAAAAGAACAAAAAGATGAGGACGGGCTAGCAATAGTCAAGGAGGAACTAAAAAATAAATTGCAAATTGAAATAATTGGCCTCATAGAAGCAAAAAGGTTGGTAAAAATAATTGAACATAAAGATAGGTTGATTAGGGTTACAGTAAGCTCTAATGCACATAAATATGCCATACTTAGTAAAACTCCAAGCTTAAAAGGGTCACGAATATTTATAAATGAAGACCTCATTCTAGAAGATCAAGCTAAATTAAGGAAGAATGTTCAAAAGGTAAAGGAAGCCAAGAATGAAGGAAAATGGGCAAATTAATTAGGAAATAAAAAGCTATTATTAGGGATAGAGACCAAAAATATAGTAATAAATAGAAATTTGGGACACTTTTGATCCTCTCTTGGAACTACTAAGGCTTTCCTTGGAACAAAGGACCTATATTGATATGTATTGGATCATTATATTATTTTGCATCTATCTCGATGCTTTCAAAGTGAAAAAAATTGGAGGAATCGGCTTGCAGGTCATTTTAACGGCAGGTCCTGGTTTGGAAAGCTGGGGTTTGAAACCTTCCAAAGCTATTTTGAGGCATCAAATGACATTTTTTGGGGTCAAAACTTTTTTACCTTTAGCTAAGTTCCCTTGACGCTAATCTACACTCGAAGAATTTTCCAATGGCACAAAAATCACATCAATCGAAGCTCGTATGCAAAATTTATGCCTCCCACAAGTTGACCTACCATGTTGACAACCATGGTATGAGAGGATGCCATGTCAATCCCCATTACTCATGCATATGGGGCTAGATAGGTGTAGACTTTAAATAAAATTCTAGAAGTTCCAAAACCTTATCATAATTGAGGGTTGAGGAAGTCAAAACCCTAACCCTATATGGTTATCAAGCTATGCTAATTATCGGGCCGCTAGGAGGAGAAGGAGTTCCATTCTTTTACATTGTATCTTGTTCCATAGCTAAGAAAAACATTTGAGAGTAGTATCTTGTGAGCATAATAGAGGAGAAGGATGGTTTTGTAGTAGTCATTCAAGCCACAATGCCAAAAAGGTAACTCCATAATAAGTTCTCATTCCTTTGTATGTGCATTTTGTAATTGAAGCAAAGAGAATAGAGCATATGCCTCACCTTCTAGCTCGGTTTTCTCCTATATTGAATTTCCCACATCAAATCTTGTGTTCATTTGTGTGGATGGTGTGTATTTGTGCTTGTTCTTTCATTTTTATATTTCAATTATTTCTTAAATTCAAGTCATAAGCTAGAGATAATAAATATGGGATCTAAGTCTTCGAGGTGTAGGATAGTCAATGATAGAGTGTGTTGTTAAGGCACTCAGTGATGTTAAGTCACTGGTTCGAAACCTGCGGGGAAAAAAATCCATCCATGTTAAGGGTTGGTGTGGCTCAGGCCGGGTGTGATCCTCAGGTGATTTTGATGACTTAGATGCCCCTGAGTTGTGGTTTCTTAGCCACAGGCTAGTCTTGTAGGTCAAAAAATAACAAACAAAAAATAAATAAAAATAAATATGGGATCTAAAAAGATAAATCACATAAATATAAGATTTGAGAATACTATAATATCTGTTGTGACAAATTGTTCCAATGTAATATCCACAACAATTTATAGATCATATATTAAGTTGGATCCCAAGTGAAATTGATATTATATTTCTAATTGAAACTTGGGAGCATGAGGAATCTAAGGTCCCTAACATAGACATATTTATATTGTGGTCAGGGTGGAACAATAAATCCTCCTATAGAGGGATTGGAGGCATAGTTTGTTACATAAGAAAAAAATTTTATCCTCACATCCAACTTCACAAGAAATACCCTCTCAATCAATTCATTTGGATGGATATTTCATATATTAATGCTAAGAAGATGTATATAGTAGTTTGTTATTTCACACTTGTTCATTCTACCTTTTATAAGAAAAACAATCTAGATAAAAATTGTCTCTGTAGAATATTAGAACAAGATATTTATAGTTTGAGAAATGAAGGTAGTATCCTCCTACTAAGAGAATTTAATGCTACAACTAAAACTAATCAAGCTATTATCTTAAGCAATAATTCCAACCCTAATCCTCTATGGCTAGATGGGACCTTGTTTTAGCTAATAGATACAAAATAAATCTATAATACATGACCAAGAATTTGTATGGTACCTAGATAATCAGTGTTGTGGATTATGTGATATTATATATCCCTGTATACAACCAAATAGTCAATTTGACCTTTTAAACGATCATGATCCTAACTTTCATCATACACCTTTAACCCTAACTCTAAATTTTATCATGCACAAAAACCTCATGAAAGAGAACTTCGATAACCAAAGGCACTTATTTTTTGACAAAAATAAATTTGATCTCTTCTTAAAGGATTTAAACACTGAATTAAATATTCTATCACATAATAACACTATTATATACATCAGTCATAATTTTATGACAACCCTCTCTACTTCCATAAAAAAATTGTCTATAGAAGTGTTCTGTAAAAAGAAAAATATAATTTCCAACCCTTGGTATGATAATGAATGTAAACTTGCTAGAAAATTCATTAGGGATTCCTCTACCAAGTACTTGAAATATGATAACATTAATAGATACAAATCCCTAATTAAAAGGGGGAAAATGCACTACATAAATAGAAAATAAGAGAAGTTTTTGCACCTATCTAAGCTAGATCCAAAGAAATTTTGGAAGTGAGTTTTGACTCATAATACTAAAGAAATGGATATGATTCCCTTGATGGACTAGAATTCCTACCTTAAAAATATTTAGGAATCCCCTAATGTCCTGGACAACTGATCTGACATATTTTCATCCTGATGCAATAAAAGACCATGTGAAAGTTTTTCTCCTGTTCATCATGCTTGTCCTCTTCTGCCATTTTATTCCTTCTGTATGCATGGCCAACTTCATAATTGAAAGTATTAAGAGTTCCTTCACCCTGCTTATGCTTGGCCCTAGTAAGAATTCACACTCAACAATTCAATTCAAAGATGACTGCTCTGATACCAACATGATCTGGGATCTTTTCATCGTGACTTATAAAGAATTGCATTAAATGAGCATAAATTAAAGTGCACCATTAAAGAAGGGAAAACTAAAAAATGAAGATACATAAGCATTAGATCTGAACACAAAAACTTGATAACAGAGTTTGTCCCTGGTGGACTACATCTCCGGGTCCTACTCTCAAATGGGTAGGCTCTTTCATTAACTCAGCAAAAGAATTTGGCAAAATACACAAGTATACCTCATTCTGAAATAAAGATATAGAAACAATGCTTAGATTAGAAAACAAACAACACCACTGAATTCGTGGCGTCGAATTACCCAAAAATGACTATCTCCACGCCTCAATTTGACTTTGGCATTCCCAGGCCCAAGAATAATTCCATCTCAATTTTTGTGCCCTCTGTAATCTACAATAATGACTGTACCTCCTCGAAAAATGTGCCCAAAGGTCATACAATATGCACCTCCTCCTCTATGTCTAGGCGGATACACTTCTTAAGTAATTAACTGGGCAATATGTACCAAGTGGTACCCGCGACCTAGTGTTTATGGGCGGACGCATTAAGGCTTAGGTTTAGGCGGAGGTTCTGGGGTCGATTCCCACAGACTTCGTTTTTGGTTTGTATTTGTTATATCGTTTTCAATATATATATATATATATATATATATATATATCCTCCCTGCTAACTTTAGAGATGTCACTAGAAGGTCCTCCAACGAGATAACTATGGCTATATTTGGCGTGGTCCGCCAGATTTGGCGTACCCGCCAACTATTTTTTTTTTCAAAATTCGTTCACGGGTTGTCCTTGGGCATTTCCCACCTACCACGTGGAAACGCCTGATTGAGCCACGTGGAGGCCCCCCATTGGGCCACACTACCTCCTGCCAAGTCAACACACTACGTCAGCACACCACGTCAGCATGCCACATCTGTCGTACGGACTGTATGGACTACCACGTGGCACGATCCGATCGGTCCACTGATCGGTCCAAAAAGCCAATAATTGGGTGACACGTGGCAGCCTCTGGTGCTTCCAAGTCATCATGATGATGTCATGATGACATCATCATGCCATGTTTCACTTCCCTGATCCTTCTACATGCGTTATACAGACGATGATGTCATTCATACAGATGCTGACTCATCCCCTGCTGACTGGGCTAGGTTGACCAAACTTTGACTGCAAAATATATTTCAATCCATAACTCTGTTTGACGATTCGTTTGCGCCGTTAGAAATATTGCGACATGCTCTTCGTGATCATGCCATTTTCACTGATTTTTGGGAACTTTGAATATTTTCCCTTTCTCTGTCTACTGGAGCCATTTTGAGCGTTCTAAGTTGCCTCTGTGATTTCTGAGTTGTTATTAGCCTTCTCTGGATCCCTTTTTGGATCACACCTTCCCACTGAGAGATTTTTGGACCACCAAAAGATCTCATCAATCAACAGGTAAGTGAGGGAAGAGTCCCCTCACTTAGTCCTTCTCGATCCACTTTGCCTTGCTTGGATGTGTGCCTTTTAATCCTACTCGAAGATAATCAACATCACTCCTGCGTGAAGTCCTCGTCCTCCTATCCAGGATGATATATTCCTGTAGCTCATCCAAGTACTCAGGTGAAAACTCATCAACTGAAGGTATTGAAACTTCCTCATCTTGATCCATGATCATGGGAGGCTCAAAAAGTTTTCACAGCTGAGTAAATATGCATGTAAGGTGGAATATCCAGATGAAAAGAATTGGTACAATTATTCTCCAAGATAGTGAAGGGTCCATAATGAATGGGATTGAGTTTCTTTCCTTCACCCTTCAATATCTCCTTGCTAATGTGAATCCATACCCAGTCTCCAACCTGGAATTGATGATCAACCCTATGCTTGTCATGTCGAGCTTTACACTGTGCTTGACTTTTCTCCAATTGTTCCCTGACTTCCTGATGTATCTATTGGATCCTCTGAATGAACTTGCGGGCCCTATACTCTGTTCATTCTTCATTCTCATTGACATCTCTCCCATACATTAAGTCCAAAGGAACCTTTGGTAGGTACCCAAAACATGTCTCAAAATGTGAACTCTAAGTGGATGAATGTAAATCTCAGTTGTACACATGTTGTACATAGGGTATTTGTTCATCCCATAACTTGGGATTCTTGCTGCAGTAGCCTCGAAGAAAAAGTACCATTGTTTGGTTTACCACCTATGTCTTTTCGTCAGCCTATGGATGGAAATCAGTGCTCCTCTTCAATTTGGTGTCCATTATTCTCCACAAGCTAGTCCAAAACTCCCCAAGGAATCAAGTATCTCTATCTGAGACAATGGATGTGGGTAATCCAAAATGAACTGAAACATACTGAAAGAAGAGATTAGCAGTCTTCTCAACAATGATCTACTTTTTACATGGCATTAAGATACACATTTTGCTGAACCTATCCACTACAACATACAAATAATCATGACCCCCTTTGGTCATTGGTAAACCCCCTACAAAATCCACCGAGACACTTTCCCATGGATGGGATGGAACATGAAGTGGTGAGTATAGCCTCGGTTTTCTATTAGTGGGATTACAAGTAGAACACATCACACACCCCTTTACATATTTAGTTACAATTTATTTCATTTGAGGCCAGTAACAAAACCTATGCAAATGAGTCATAGTTTTTCCTACCCCAAAATTCCCAAACACAAGAGAAGTGTGAGCTTCTCGTATTACATGGACTCATTCACTTGAAGGAATACATAGCTTTCCAAGATGGTAGAGTAGTTTTCCCTGAAGACAATAGTTCTCTACCTGTGCACCAAGGGTTAGCTTCACACATACTTTTTTAAAATATTCATCGATGGCATATTGTTCTACATAGATATCATGAGATAAAGAAGTATTCTTCAAAACAATAGAAGCAACAATATGAGGTCTAGAAATCATATCAGCTACCTTGTTACTTGTACCCGTTTTGTACTTGATTACCAAATGAATTTTTTGTAGAAAACCCATCCACCTGTAGTGTCAAGATTGTTGCAATTTGGTCTGTTCTTGAAGATACTGTAAGGCATGGTGATCTGTATGTATGATTTTTTCCTTCCCTAACAAGTAATGCTTCCATTTCTTTACACTATGGACTAATGCATACAACTCCTTATCATATGTAGGATAGTTAACAATAGCTTGGTTAAAAGTTTCAGAGTGGTAACATATAGGATTACGATATTGCATCAATACTGCACCCATGGCATATTCGTTGGCATATGTCTCAATCTCAAAAGGTTGTTGAAGATTCGATAGTGCTAATACTGGTGTGGTATTGATCTTCTCCTTCAAAATGTTGAAAGATTTTTGTTTCTTTCCTTCCCACTGAAAAATGTTTTTCACACTGGTTAAGGCATGCAAAGGAGCTTCTATAAAGGAGAATTTGGGAATGAATCTCCTCCAATACTGGACTTCACCTAAAAAGATTGGGACTTCAGTTAAACTTTTTGGCTCAGGCCATTTTACAATTACTTCAATTTTGGCAGGATCAATTTTCAATTGTCCTCCTCCTACAATATGACTCAAGTACACAAGTATAGTCTTGCCAAATTCACATTTAGACAGTTTTACATAAAAAAATTCCCTTTCCAAAGTATTCGATACTTAATTTACATGCCTCACATGCTCATCCCAAGTCCCGCTAAAAACAAGAATGTTGTCTAAATATACAATCACAAAGTCATCTAGGAAAGGCCTGAATACATCGTTCATCACACGCATGAAAGTTGTCGGAGCATTGCAAAGCCCAAATGGTATAACTAACCACTCAAACAATCCTTGTTTGGTTTTAAAGGCATTTTTCCATGCATGCTATTCTTCGACTTTGATTTGATGATATCCACTGCACAAATCCAACTCAGTGATATAAACAACATTCTTCAATTGATAAAGTAAATCATCTATGTGAGGAAGAGGGTATCGATTGTTCACTATGATTTTATTTAAATCCTGGTAATCGACACACATTTTCCATGTGCCATCCTTTTTTGGCACCATCATGATCGGAGAACCACAAGGAGATGAACTGGTCCTGATGACCCCTTGATCCAATAAGCCCTGTACCTGCTTCTTGATCTTTGTCATCTCCACAACTGACATCTTGTACATGCTCACATTAGGAAGAGGAGAATCCTGCTGAAGATGTATCTCATGTTGGATTTCCCTCTAAGGAGGTAATCCATCTGGTTCCTGAAAATATCATCATACTTAGAAACAATATCAATTGATTCCTTTTTATGAGATGGATCACACGCTTGGAAAGCATCGGATGTCTCGACATCTTTCTATCTGATGACCATGAGTACATATATCTTATTAGTGTTTATGAGTCTTTTCATTTTCCCTGCACTAACAAGTGTTGTATTTACCCTCATGTTGTGAGCTCTAAAAATATATTCCGATCCCTAGTTAGTAAGGTGGCATTTGTTCTCATGATGAAAGAAGACTGCTTTTCTATCATAAAGATAAGGACTTCCCAACACTATGCCACATATATAAAGTGGTACAACATCCAAATCCACTTCATCAATCAACTTTGAAGTAATAGAAAATCTGATCCTACATTGTTTGGTGACATTAAGTTTTGCTTTATCACATACCCAACCAAGAGGATAAGGCTTCAGATGTGGTTTCATTTCAAGACCCATCTTCTTGAAAAGTGCTTCAGATATTAAGTTTACTTGGGAACTTGGATCAAATAATGTATCTATCTTAGTATGTTTAGATACAACTCTTATATGAAATAAATCATTCCTCTTTCATTCATCAACATGAGATTCATCATTGGAACTTGAACTAACATGAAGAGAATCTTTACCTTGTACTCCAACCACTATGATCTTTACTTCATCTCCTGAATCAGAACCAAGATCTTGCTTCCCTGTAGTAACGATCTGTGTCTTCCCCTTTCCACCGAACTATTTCGATTTCTTTTCTGGATGCAGTTTCCAACAATGTTCTTCATTGTGATCTCTCTTCTTGCAATGAGTGCAAGATGGTTTTCCTCCTTCTCTCGTTACTGTAGAGGTCTTCTTGTCCTTCCTTTTAAACTTCTTAAAAGTATTTTGTGGGAAATTGGAAGGTTTCTTTGTGGGATCTTCTTGAACATGTTTCCCCATGTTCTCAAGGTGACTGTATTGCACACAAACTTCGTCAAGACTAGTGGGGTTAAACAAGAGAAAAGTATGACAAATATAACTGTGAAGTGTGACAATGTACTTCATTAAAGTTTCATAAGAATCCAAAGGAATGTTCAATGCAAGATATTTCTTCCTAAATTCTTCTGTGAAACTTTGTACAATTTTACCTTTACTTTTCCTTAAAGTTTTCCATTCCATCATTGCTTTATGTAAATACCCTAATGGATAAAATTGCTTCCTTATCGCTGATTTAAATTCCGACCACGAGAAAAGAAGATTACCACACTTACTTCTGTCCTGAAGCTTGCTCTCCCACCATACGAGAGAAGTGCCTTCCAACCGAAGAGAATCCAATTGCACTTTAACCTCCTCTTCATCAATATGTTGGACACGAGAATATACTTCAACCTGTCGGATCCAATTATCTAGCTTTTCTGGATTAGCATCTCCATTAAAAATAGGTAAATAAAATTTTACATCAAGCTTTAATAATGGTTTATTAAAAGAGGCTTTATGGATAGAATGATGAGAATGCTCAGAGGAAGAAGAACTAGAACTCAAAGGTGAAGACAAAGGCTCATGAGGATCTCCTCCATCCCCTTGGTTTACCGAAGCATCATCATCTGCATGTGCTTCCTTTTTCTTCCCTTTATTCTTCATCCTCTTCTCATAATCTCCATACATTTGTTTGACCATTTCTAACATGCGATAAAAGACCATGTGAAATTTTTTCTCTTGTTCATCACGCTTGTCCTCTTCTGCCATTTTCTTCCTTCTAGATGCACGACCAACTTCGGGATTGAAGGTATTAAGAGTTCCTTCACCCTGCTTATGCTTGGCCCTAGTAAGCATTCACACTCAACAATTCAAGTCAAAGGCGACTTCTCTGATACCAACATGATCCAGGATCTTTTCATCATGACTTATAAAGAATTTCATTAAATGAGGATAAATTAAAGTGCACCATCAAAGAAGGGAAAACTCAAAAATGAAGAGACATAAGCATCAGATCTGAAAAAAAAAACTTGATAACGAAGTTCATCCCTGGTGGACTATGTCTCCGGGTCTTACTCTCAAACGGGTAGGTTCTTTCGTTAACTTAGCAAAAGAATTTGGCAAAATACACAAATATACCTCATTCTGAAATCAAGCTGCAGAAATAATGCTTAGATCGGAAAACAGACAACACCACCAAATTCATGGCGTCGAATTACCCAAAAATGACTGTCTCCACGCCTCGATCTGACTCTAGAACTCCCAGGACTAAGAATAATTCTTTCTCATTTTCTGTGCCCTCTGCAACCTGCAATAATGAATGTACCTCCTTGAAAAACATGCCTGCAGGTCGTACGGTCCGCGACTCCTCCTCCATGGCTGGGAGGATACAATTCTTAAGTAGTTAACTGGGTGATATGTACTAAGTGGTACCCGCAAGATAGTGGTTATGGGCAGACATATTAAGTCTTATTCTTAGGAAGAGGTTCCAGGGTCGATCCCCACAAACTCTGCTTTTGGTTTGTATTTGTTATATGGTTTTCAATATATATACCCACCCCGCTAACTTTAGCGATGTCTTTAGAAGGTCTTCCAATGAGATAACTATGGCTATAGTTGGCATGGTCCACCAGATTTGGCAGACTTGCCAACTAATTTTTGTTTCAAAATTCGTTCACGAGTTGTCCTTGGGCGTTTCCTGCCTGCCACATGGAAGCCCCTAATTGGGCCATGTGGTGGCCTCTCATTGGGCCACACTTCCCCCTGCCAATTCAGCATACTACGTTAGCGCACCACGGCAACTGTACGGGATACCATGTGGCATGATCCAATTGGTCCATAGATCAATCTGAAAAGCCAATAACTAGGTGACACGTGACAGCCTTTGGTGTTGTCACGTCATCATGCTGATTTCATGACGACCTTAGCATGCCATGTGTCACTTCCCTACTCCTACCACGTGCATTGTACAGATGATGACATCATCCATACAGATGCTGACATCAGCAGTACAGATGCTGACTCATCCCCTGCTGACTGGGATAAGTTGACCAAACTTTGAGTGTGAATATATTTCAATCCATAACTCCGTTTAACGAGTCGTTTATGTTGTTAGAAATCTTGCGACGCGATCTTCACAATCATGCCATTTTCACTTAGTTTTGGGAACTTTTATTTTTTCCCTTTCTCTGTCTGCTGGAGCCATTCTGATCTTTTTGAGTTGCCTCTGTGAGTTCTAAGTTGTTCTTATCCTTCTCTGGATCCCTTTTTGGATAAAAAACATTCCAAATGTTTCTATAGAGAATTAATTTTATTCTATAGAAGACATAAAGTTTGGGGTTAAACGACTCACAAATGAGAAATCTAAGGACATTGAAGTCTACCAAGCTAAAATATTAAAAATTAGAGGGCCTATTCTCAATGCTCATCCCTCACATGCATAATATCTTCAAGTTAGTAGTCAAGAAGGGCTTCCCTAAACTATGGACTCGAAGTCTCATTGTACCTATTTTTAAAAGTGGGGATTAAATCAATACCTCTAATTATAGGACTATTATGATTAGCCCCATTTTAGCCAAGCTATGTGGAAGTATTTTGGAAAAGAGGATAAGCATATGGCTAGAAATCCACATAAAATGAACTAGAGACTAGGTTGGTTTTACAGGTTATCATTCAACTGTGGATCAAATTGTCACGCTTAGGATCATTGCAAAGGAGTGTTACAACATTAAAACCAATCTCCTTTGTTGTTTTGTTGACTTAGGAAAGATTTTGACACTTTTCCTAGGAATGACCTTTGGAATAGGTTAGAAGAACTAAAATTTCTCTCCGAGATGAGAATTGTTGCAATGCGGTTGTATGAGACCGCTATTTTCAAGTTTAGGAGAACCAAGGGATGGTTGGAAGAAACTAACTGTAATATAGGAGTCAAGCAAGGTTGTCCTCTATCCCCTACCCTTTTTGGCATACACATTGACAAGTTAGAAGATTGTTTAGAAGCTTCAAGTTGTGTTGGACCGACTCTTGCTAGTATAATCATCTATAAGCTAGGTTTTGTTGATTAAGTCTTGTGTTCATGTATTGGATTCTCAAAAAACCATGTGCTAAGGTCCTAAGATCAGTGTCCCATGACATTGATTTTGAGTTCATTCAGTTATGAGTCAATTTTGGTTTTGATAGAGTCATGTTTAGGGAGTTAGAGTTTCATTCCAAGTCATAGTTAAAGTGGTCATCCTTGTCCCAAGGTCAAGTCATTTTTTTACATGATCCTTTCTCATCATTTGAGAAGATGAGTCTTAAAATCATTACGCCATGTCTTAATGAGATCATGTGAGAAAGTTTTCATGTGTACTAAAAGTTTTATAGCTTTTCCAATCCAGTTTGTACCTTTTCAAAATGTGTAACCAATCAGTTCAAATGCACTACAAAATCGCCTAGATTTTCATAGTGACTAAGCTATCATGTCAAATCACTTTAAATCTCTCCATAATGGTTATATAATCGTGGTAATGAGGTCATGAAATTTGTTACAATCCTTGTAAATCAAGTTTTATAGTCATGTGGAGTTTCCTCTTTTAAATCATTGAATTTCTAATTTGCTGTGAAACTGTGACAGTCGCTGCGAAATTTCCTACAGTCACTGCGAAACTGCACTCTTTGCGAAATTTCCCATCTGCTGCAAAATCACTGGATTGAATGAACTTGCTGCTAATTTCTAAAATCCTTCCTGATCATCAGACACCGTTGAAACTTCACTTGTTGTTCCAGATTCCTTAGGTGCTAAAACCCTAATCTCTTATTGAAGTTGTGTTATCTTATTTTCCATGAAATCCCTATTGCTAAATCCCTGTACCTTTATCTTCCAAAGAAACTATAATACAACAGGCTTCCCCTACATGTTGTTTAAGATTTGATACCTTTTGCACCCACCATCATAGTAGTACTCTTTACTAACAACCATGGAGAAGAACAAGCATAATAAGAAAGTACACGAAGGGGGTGACATAGTGAGGTTTGAACCTCAAGGTTTTCAATTGCTGAATTCAAATCATATTTTCAGAGAATATTTCCAAGCAATAGGATGCCTCATGTTCTATGAAAATATACAGGGAGGACACATGGAGGTGGCTAAATAATTTTCCTTAAATTTTGATGGGGTCAAAATGAAGGTTGGATCGCTGGAGATTCAAGTCACTGAACATACAATTTCCTTAGCAACATGGATGGCCCTGCAAGGTGAGAGGTGGTTCAAGGGGACACCTATGGATTCCTCCTACTCTAATGACTATTTCAAAACATACTTTCAAAACGATAACCTTTCAAAACGGGTGCCTAGGAGCTACATGTTATAACACCATGATAAGTTACTGAGAGTAATACAGATATACTTCACTTGTGAACGGAGATTCAAAAAGGTGTACCTGTACCGTATCTGATTGATCATGCATTTTATAGGTAAGAAATCCCTAAATCTACCATATTATCTTTGTATAAGCCCGGGGAAAATGGTTGATAAAGTACAAGATAAATCTAATCAAGTTGAGCCTAGTCTGTTCCATTTCAGTCTCATTAAACTATTAGTCCCTGAGGAACTTAAGAAAGAAAACAGGCAATGTAATTCTTTTTTGACTGCATTACGATTTTGTGCTAAAACCACTAGCTCCTCACCATCCAAGGGGGGTACCCCTTCCACAAGTAATAAACCAACTTATATTAGTTTGAAAAGGAAAAAGTTAGATGACAAATAACATCCTATTGTGATTGAAACCCCTGATACTGCAACCGAGACCTCTTTTAGCAAAGGATCCATGAAAAAGGATAAAAATCCATTTCAGGGTTTTGAGACAGCTATAAATATTGATGAAACCCCTGATAGTAAGAGGAGAAAGATGAAAGGAAAAAAACTCATTTTCACTGCTGAAACAACAAAAGGGGAAAAACCAAGGAAACCATTCACCAGGTCTGCAACAAATAATCTAATTTCTACAGATGAAATTCCTGTAGATGTAGTTCCTGCATATGAAACATTTCTGTGTCATGAAACTGAAGATGTTGTAGAATACAAACCTCTACCAGGAAAAAAAGTGATGTATAGTCTAGAAGTACTTGACAAAGAAAAGCTTGGCAAACCTTTGACTAGATCATCAACAAGGAAGCAGATCCATGTTGAAGAGACCAAATTGAGACACCTATTCAATGTGTTGCTGAAGAAGTGGTTGAGGTTCAATATCCTTAAGAAAAATAAGACATGAAAAATAAAATATTAAATAAATAGTTGAAGGAAGCTCAAGCTAAAATTGTAAAATTGAGGGAAGAAAACAAGAAAATGAAAGAGAAGATAGAAGAAAATTTGGACCTCTGTGAAGAAGCCTTAGAGAGTAGAAAAAGAATGGTCAAGATATATTTAACCCTACACAAACAAATGGAAAAAATATAGAAGCATAATAGGACATTGAAGACAAAGGACAAACTAAGAAAGGAACAAATGGAAAAAAGGAATATGGACTTCCTGGCCCAACTTGTAGTGGAATAGTTTGATAACACTTAGGATAAGTCATGTTTTTTTTCTTTTGTGAAGTAATATCAAGGTTTTGGATCAAGATTGAAGTAGTTTTGAACACCAACAAGTGAAAAAAGAGATTTTGCAACAACTTGGCTACGAAACTGCTCAAATAGATATTTCACAACAAAATTTTCTGGTTGCTGTGAAATCACTTATTATCACATAAACGAGTATTTTCAGCTACTAGATAGGATGAGTTCTCTATGTCAGCATCAATAATGTATAATGAACCATTTTTCCATTAAATATATGTAACATAAATGTATTAGGGTGTATAAGTTAGTTAGAAACTGAAACCCTAAATTATAGGAACTCGTGGTAAATTAGTTGGTAATTTGTTAAGCAAGCAGTTTATCAGTTGTAACTTATTGTTGGGTATGAAACCCTAACTATTTCAAATTCATGGAGTCAAGATGAAGTGTAATTCTATATATTGTAATGAAAAATATAATAGAGGGGTTTGAGAGTTGAGTAAGAAAGACTTTTGGTACTGTAACATTTCCTGGATATTAATGAAAGGTCTACAAACAAGGTTTGAGATATTTACTCAGAGATTCATGTGTTCAGCTGTTGTATTCAATATTCTCAGTGTATTTGTTCCTTCTTTGTTATCATTAAATATTTTATTATTCATTTGAGTAAATAATATTTGATGCATAATTCATTTTATTATGTTATGTGTTTGTCTTATTTTAGATATTCAATTTCAGTATGATAAGTTTAGACATAATTCATTTAAGATTGAATGCTTTGTGTGACTTTGAGTGTTTCCTTTTTCATCTATCCATATTTTAATATTTTAAGTCTAGCAATAGTTGGTTGTCTGTCCTCCGAGATTAAAATCTTTCTACCAAGTTATGATAACCTAGAATTTGTTTCCCTTATGACTCCATGCCCAATGGGTATTTGCCTCAACCCTACTAACCATTTCATACATTTTTTTTCACATAGAATCTATCTATTGTATTGATTGAAGAACTATTAGGAGAGAGCCCTCTCTGGACTGGAAGGAGGCTAGCTTCTAGTCTGAAAGTAGGTTTGTGGTTACCTCTGAGATTTTCTATTGCAACCAAGAGAATTTACATAATGATAACATTTTTGCGCCATTGCTAGGGAGAGAAGGTGAAATCTTCCCTGGGAAAGAACAACAAAGTTTCAAGATTTGATTCCTGAGGGTAAACAAAGAATTAGGTACAAAATTCAGTGGTATAATTTTACCCTGGCAATTTCATTGTCAAGCTCATTTATGAAAGGTGACCCCACTAAAAATCCTGGCTAACAAGAAGATTCATACAAGGAAGAATCGAGACCCAAATCCTCCAGAAGCTGGCTTTTACCCTAAAAAAAATCATTAGGAAAATTCAGAAGAAATCATTTGAAATACATATAGTTTCCTTAGAAAGAACATTTTCCTTGCCAAAGTCTGAAGTAAAAAGTATTGAAGATGTTCCCTTTGTTGTAAAGTTTGAAAATTTTCTGGTCAGAACTAAGTCAAAATATGATTTAAGTAAGACATGTTTGATATTAATAAATTGAAATCTTCATTTCCTATTTCTCCCGGTGTCAGTTCTCGAAAGCTTGGTGTCAATTCCCCAAAAGATTCAGTTTCAAGTCAAGTTTCAACTCCAAGACAGAGTCCTATCAGAGTCATATCTACTAGGTTTTCCCCTCTTGTTCTCCCTACTCAACTACATGACTTACCTCATAATTATTCTAAAATAATTAAAACATATAATGTAGAAGGAGATATTACAACACAACAACATTTAGACAGATTCAATGATTTTGTTGATTTAGAGGAAGTTGAGTATGAATATGCTAAAGTGACATTGTTTTCACAAATTTTTGTTGGAGAAGTCAATAAATGGTTCAAGGGACTTCAGCAGGAAGTATTCATGACTTTCTAGGTTTTGAAACAATCTTTCTCAAAAAATGGGAGGGTAAGAAAAATACATTACAACGCTTGACACAGTATAACAATTTGAAAAGAGATGTTGTTGAAATAGTGCAATAATTTTCTACTAGATTCATGAAGGTGTATAATGCAATCCCAGATCAGGTCAAACCCCCTCTTGGAGTTGCTCAATTGCACTATGTTGATGACTTCAATAGTGATTTTTATTTGTTGTTTAGAGAAAGGAGATCTTCCACTTTAGCTAATATGATGAATGGTGCTATAAAGGTGGAATATAATTTAATGACATCTAGAAAAATAAGGATTAAAGTTGAAATTGAGAAAAAGAAGGTCAAACAAGAAAATCATCCTTCATCCTCTAAATCTTCAGATGTAAATTTTGATATGATGGTGAAAACTATGGAAAAATTAGTAGAAAGGTTGACCTTCGTTAATAGACCTCCTCCTAGAGAAAGATAAGACCCTCAAGTAAGAAATCCAAATTTCAGGAGACCTCAAGTCCCTCAAATAAGAAAACGAGAGCAAATAAATCAGAGATACCAACAAATCAGACCTCCATTTCAAGAAAATTATGTTGAATATTTTGTTGAAGAACCTGAAGATCAAATCCATATGTTTGATGAAGATGATTATGAAATATATTTGACTAAATAAGAGCATGACATGTTTCAACAAGAACAAGATAATGAATTGTTGATGGATTTAGAAGAATACAGACAAGGGTACCAAAATAGAATTTGTTGATTAAGATTGGTTGTCATTGATGTCAACCCTTGAAGAAAGCCCCATAGCACAAAGGTTGGGTAATGGACCCAAGATTGTTTGATGTAAACATGAATCGTTATAGTCTTGTCATGGTTGATAATAAGTAGAAATGGATGAACTCCAAAGTGGTCCCCTTATGGTGAAATCCCTCATGGGAAGACGCTTTGTGGATTGAGTTATCCTAGAAGTATGGTTAGGGAACCCATGATTATTTATGGAATAATGATATGAACACTAGTGAATTTGTCAGTAATATCCTAGATAGACAGTTCTTGTCATTCCATTTCCAGTGGTATGTGGAATGTCACATAACTCCTGACAGTTAGAGAGTTATGGCCATGAGAAGTTGGAGAACCCAGGTTTGGGTAATGGACACAAGTTTGTTTGATGGATAACGATATGCATTTTGATATATTTTAAGGTAATACTATTTTATATAGATAGTACATGTCATTCCATTTATGGTGGTATGTGGAACGCCACATAACTCCTCATGGTTTGGGATTTATGGCCTTACGAAGTTGAAGGACCCTCATATGTCATCTAGAAGCCCCAAAAGGTCAAAGTAGTCAAAGTGGTTTAAGAGTTTTTTAAAGGTAAATAATAAAGTGAAGTGATGAGTGCACTATAATTCAAAGTGAATAAAAAATCAATTATTTAAATAATAAATTTAATGGAGAAATTAGAAGTGGGTTAACCCTAAAATAAGGAAACTGGGCAAAGTGACCTAGAGGATGTTTTTAAGGAAGCTACTTGGAGAGTATAAATAAGAGGCAAGGCTCTCTCATTTAAATCACACTTGAGAATATTGAATACCTATAGGTTTCTGAGGTAACCAAAGGATAACTAAGCCAAATTTCTGAGGAAAGTGAAGAAAAGAAGGCCAGAATTCAAGGAAGGGTAAATTCTTTTGATGATGCTTTCTAAGGTATGTTTTTTTCAGGTCATCTCACCATTTTCTCAATATTTTTTTTTTAGAATGATTCAGACTGTGAAATTGCTATTCAATTGAGGAAACATATCCAAGTATCTATGGTAAACAATTCATCTTGTGGGTTGATTACAGATTGTTTGGTATAGGTTGGTGCATGGTTGATGCACTTGTTTATGGTACAGGTTGATTACAGGTTGAGGTATAGGTTGATGCATGGTTTAGGTTTATTGGTACATGTTTACAATGGTATATCTCATAGTGATAGTGTGACAGTGGTTCCATCATTCTACTTCTACTTCAGGGCGGTTGGACGGGGCAAGGACAGGTGGCTGTAGCCACCTTCTGGTTGTAGCCGGAGAACATAGGGGGTTGTAGCCTGCTTCTGGTTGTAGCCATATAATTGGGGATTTGAAGCTTCCCTCAGGTTGTATCCTGAGAAACTGGGGGGTTGGAGCCTCCTTCCAGTTGCAACTAGAAAACAAAGGAAGTTGGTGCTTCCAATGAATGTAATTCTTTAAGACATATAAGATAAAGCATTCTGTGGTTTTCTCCCGATTTGGGTTTCCACATAAAACAATGGTGTACTATGTATGCTTAGTGATTGTTCATTTCTTATTGCTCATTATTGGATAATATTTCTACATTGATATAACACTTGGATTATTTAGAGAAAAAAGATTATAATTATGCTATTATTGATTCACCCCCCCTCTCAGTAATCCAACAATTAGAATCAGAGCAAGTTCCTTCAGAAATCAGTTTAACCACTGAAAGGTAGATCATGGAGAGTACCAACTCATATAAAAATGGAATACCACACTTTGATGGATAGAAGTATGCTTTTTGGAGCATAAGGATGAAGACATATGTACAAGCACAGGGGTTTGAAATTTGGCAATCAATTGTAGATGGATACACAGTACCAACAGTTCCACCAACAAATGAAAAAGCAGTGAAACTTGGTCAGAATAATTCCAAATCTACAAATGCACTTTTGAATGGTCTTAGTGAAACAGTATTCACCAAAGTTGCACATTGTAAATTTGCCAAAGAGATTTGGGACAAGCTTCAAAATATTTATGAAGGAGATACAAAAGTCAAAGCAACAAAACTTCAAACTTATAGAGGTCAGTTCGAACAACTAAAAATGAAGGAAGATGAGAATATTGCACCCTACTTCTTAAGGGTTGACGAAACAGTGAATGCAATCATAGGATTGGGAGAAGAAATCGAAGAATCTGTAATTGTTCAAAAGGTACTAAGATCTCTTCATATGATATTCAACCCTAAGATATCGGCACTAGAAGAAATATTAGATCTGAACTCAATAAGCATGGATGAACTGCATGGAATCTTCACAGCATATGAAATGAGAACTGAACAAGAAAATCCAAATGTAAAAGAAGCAGCCTTCAAGGCATCCAAAAGATCAAATCAAAAGAAAAAGGAACAAGAAGAATATTGTAGCAGAAACGATGTTTCAGAAGATGATAAAGAAGTGGCCAACTTTGTCAAAATACTGAACAAGGGAACAAATGGTAAGTATAGAGGTAAGATTCCTTTAATTTGTTTTAATTGTGATGGTATTGGTCATTTTTCTAACAAATGTCCTCATAAGAAAAAGAGAAATGATGAAGGTTACTCAAAAGGAAAACACACATATAAAGGCAAAAGAACTACAAAGAAATATTTCAAGAAAAGTTTATGCATCAAAGAAGACATCTCATCATTAGATGAAGATGAAATCAATGACAATGAGACAAGAAGAGTTATATTCATGGCAATAAAATATTCTAACAAAGAAGACTCCAAAGAAGAATATGAAGAAGCCGAAGAAGGATATGAAGAATTCGAAGACGAAATTGAAGAGGCAGAAGTTGACTATCGAGAAGAATTAATGCGTGCCATAGAAGTTATTAGAAGATAAAAGAAGAAAAACAAGAAACTAGAAGCAGAATTAGACAAGAAAAAAAACACTCAAGAACTAGAACAAATGATCACAAGATTGAAGGTTCAAATAGAAGAAGATAAAATAATTGAAGAAGCAATCAAAGAACAACTAGAAAAAAATGACAAGATCATTGTAAACTTGGAAGAAGAGATTGTCACACTAAGAAAGGATATTCAAAATAAAAATATGCAGAATAGCTCAAAAGTTCTGGATGACATTATCAACAGTCAAAAATATCATCTTGACAAGTCTGGACTTGGATACAATCAAACATAAAATGGATCAAGCTATCAAACTATCTGGACCTTTTTTCAGAATATTTTCAACTCGCAGGTATCAAACTATATTTTTTGGTTTATGTTATGCATGTAATAATTTTGGACATAAAGATGTGAATTACAAAGCTAACAACAGGAACAGTAACAACTTTGAGAGTTTTACACAAAGGGATTATTCAAGGAGACCTAGTGACACACAAATAAGAAGATACAACAGGTTTGAATCATTGAGCACTGAAGTGGAATGTTACAAATGTAACAATTTTGGACACATGGCCAAAAATTGCATAATGACAGTCCCTCCTAAAGAACCTCAATAGAATAACAACAATCACACACAAGAACCTCAGAAAATGACATGGATAAGAAATCAAGATCAATATAGAAATGAAGAATGCACATTCGCTCTACAAGAAAAGTAGGAGAAACATGGTTGGTATGTTGACAGTGGGTGTTCAAAACACATGACAGGCGATAGAGACAAATTTCTTACATTGAGAAAGGAAACAAATGGATCAGTCTCCTTCGAAAATGATAATTCAACCAAAATCATTGGAGAAGGCACAGTCCGAATTGGGAGCAAGAATAAAAAGGCACAAAATGTTCTATTGGTAGAAAATATGAAACATAATCTTCTAAGTGTGAGTCAAATGTGTGACCAAGGTCATAAAGTTACTTTCGATTCACAAAAGTGTGAGATAAGAAGAGAAGGTTCAGGGAAATTTGTCGGTACAACTGCAAGAACTTCAAACAACATATATGTGTTAAGTGAAATTGGAAATGAAAAGTGTTGTCTAGGAAAGGAAGATGAAAGTTGGATATGGCACAAAAGAATGGGTCACATGCATTTTGATAACCTTGTCAAAGTCAACAAAAGAGAAGCAGTCAGAGAAATGCCCCAGATCACAAAACCTACCAACACTTTATGCAAGCATTGTCATCAAGGAAAGAAAACAAAGACTAGGTTCAAATCAAAGGAATATTCAACAACAAGACCACTGGAAATTGTGGATACTGATCTAGTTGGACCAACTACAACAAATGGCTTAAAATGTGAGAAATACTTTATGCTATTAGTTGATGATTATACAAGAATGACTGTAGTTTGATTTCTCAAGAACAAGTCAGAAGCTTTTGAAAACTTAAAGATCTACAAGGAAATGGTTGAAAATGAGATGGATTCAAGAATCAAATGCTTGAGATCTAATAATGGAGGAGAGTTCACTTCAAAGGAATTTATGAAATACTATAGCAGTCATGGAATAAAAAGGCAATTCTCCATTGCTAGGACACCTCAACAGAATGGAGTTGTTGAAATAAAGAACATGACAGTACAGGAAATGTCTCAAACAATGCTAATGGATTCCAAATTGACAGATATATTTTGGACATGGGCAGTGCATACAACAATTCACATTCAAAACATAGTAATGCTCAGAAACAACACTGCTAAAACTCCCTACGAGATATGGAAAGGAAGACCAATAAATGTGAAGCACTTCAGAGTTTTTGGAAGCAAATGCCACATCAAAAGAGAAGATGGCAGAATGATAAAGTTTGAATCTCATGTGGACAAAGGAGTACTTGTTGGTTACTCAAGCACAAGGAAATCATACAAATGTTACAATCGAAGATTGAACAAATTTGTGGAAAGCATCAACGTAACAATTGATGAAACAAGAAGACCAGAATCAAAGGAAGAAGAAAACAAATCAATGGAACAAATTTTCGAAGAAGAAGAAGCAGAAGATTAAGTAGAAGAGGAAGATGAAGAGAATCCAACATAAACAAAAGAGCAAGTTCAACAAGTATCTCCAAAGACACCTAGAAAACGAGTACAGAAGAATCATCTTTCAGATCAGATTATTGGAAACAAAGATGCAGGAGTTGAGACTAGAAGAAAAATACGTTCACCAAAACAAACACACCTAGCACTCTTATCTACAATTGAACCAAATTGTTTTGAAGAAGCCAACAAGGATGAATTTTGTAATAAGACCATGAATGAAGA
Source organism: Picea engelmannii (assembly GCA_009831015.1). Classification (NCBI taxonomy): domain Eukaryota; kingdom Viridiplantae; phylum Streptophyta; class Pinopsida; order Pinales; family Pinaceae; genus Picea; species Picea engelmannii. The sequence goes on along the minus strand of ML802702.1, from coordinate 245,149 downwards.
ATTGGATCAAATAGAGAAAAATGACACTTGGGAACTGGTTCCAAGACCAAAGAATAAGAATGTGGTCGACACAAAATGGGTTTTCAGGAATAAATTAAATGAAGATGGACAAGTTACAAGGAACAAATCTAGATTGGTATGTAAAGGATATGCATAGATTGAAGGAATCGATTTTGAAGAGACATCTGCCCCAGTTGCTGGAATGGAAGCAATCTGGTTTCTTTTAGCCTATGCATGCTCCAAAAATGTTAAAGTATATTAGATGGACGTAAAATCATCTTTTCTGAATGGGGAACTTGAAGAAGAAGTCTACATTGAACAACCAGAAGGATTTAAGTTGTCAGAGAACACAAATTATGTGTGTTAATTAAAGAAGGCCTTGTATGGTCTAAAACATGCCCCTAGAGCATGATACTCTAGACTGGATAAGTATCTGCAATAGGCATGGTTCATAAAAGGAAGTGGAGACAACAACCTCTACATCAAGGTAAGTGAAGGTAATATTTTATTAATTGAAGTTTATGTTGATGATATTATTTTTGGTAGTGATGATGATAGGTTAAGGCAGGAATTTGCAAAAGATATGAAAAAGGAATTTGGAATGTCACTACTTGGAGAAATATCCTTCTTTTTGGGACTTCAGATATGTCAAAGCAACCAAGGAATCTTTATTTCTCAAACCAAGTATATCAAAGAAATGCTAAAGAGGTTCGGAATGGAATATTGCAAACAAGTTATCACTCCCATGCAAACCAGTTGCAAGTTGAACAAAGATGACGATTCAAAGTCTACATATCAGAGGGAATGCAGGTCAATGATTGACAACCTACTATATGTGATAACATCCAAACCAGATGTAATGCAGGCAGTTGGATAGGTGGCACAATTTCAATCAACACTAAAGGAGTCGCATGTGTTAGCAATGAAGACGATTTTCAGATATCTCAAAGGAACATAAGAGTTTGGATTATGGTATCCAAAAGGAAAGGATCTATCACTTATTGTCTACACACATGAAGATTGGGCAGGTTGTATTGATGAAATATGAAGCACCAATGGAGAAACTTTCTACTTGGGTGAGTGTTTAGTATCATGGATAAGCAAGAAACAATCATCAATATCTTTATCTACAACTGAGGCAGAGTATATTGCAACAACATCATGTTGTACACAGGTTCTTTGGATGAAACAAAATCTGAAAGATCTACAGGTTGAGTATGATGAGCCCATTCCAATCTATTGTGATAATACAAGTGCTATAAATATTTCGAAGAACCCGGTGATGCACTCCAAGATGAAATACATTCCAATAAAGTATCACTTTCTACGGGAGCAGGTTGCAGAAAATAACATCAGAGTTGAGTATGTGGGCACAAAAGAACAAGTGGAAGACATCTTCACAAAACCACTTCCACGAGAATCCTTTGAATACATTTGCTAGAGACTTGGATTTATTTCTACTCCAAAATGAATGTGTTGTGAATTCTTATCTTATATGTCTTAGATTTACATAAGGAAGCACCATACGAGGACATTTTAGTCAGGCGGAGTAACCCCGGATGGAAATATACCTTTTCCATTGATGAAAAAGGGGGAGAGATTTATCAGATGCAGAGGACAGAGGCATGGTTCCAGGGGGATCATGAGTGATACAATTTCATTTTTGCATCAGAGTGTTGTCATCAATGCCAAAGGGGGAGATTGTTGATTAAGGTTGGTTGTCATTGATGTCAACCCTTGAAGAAAGCCTCGTAGAACAAAGGTTCAGTAATGGACCCAATATTGTTTGATGTAAATATGACTCCTTATTGTCTTGTCATGGTTGATAATAAGTAGAAATGGATTAACTCCAAAGTGGTCCCCTTATGGTGAAATCCCTCATAGGAAGACGCTTTGCAGATTGAGTTATCTTAGAAGTATGGTTAGAGAAACCATGATTATCTATGGAATAATGAGATGAAAACCAGTGAATTTTTTAGTGAAACCATCATAGATGGATAGTGCTTGTCATGCCATTTCTGGTGGTATGTGGAACGTCACATAACTCCTCACGGTTAGAGAGTTATGGCCATGAGAAGTTGGAGAACCTAGGTTTGGGTAATGGAACCAAGTTTGTTTGATGGATAAAAGTATGAGTTTTGATATATTTTTAGTTAATACTATTCTATATGGATATTACATGTCATTCCATTTCTGGTGGTATGTGGAACGTCACATAACTCCTCACAGTTAGAGAGTTATGGCCATGAGAAGTTGGAGAACCTAGGTTTGGGTAATGGAACCAAGTTTGTTTGATGGATGAAAGTATGAGTTTTGATATATTTTCAGTTAATACTATTCTATATGGATATTACATGTCATTCCATTTCTGGTGGTATGTGGAACATCACATAACTCCTCACAGTTTGAGAGTTATGGCCTTACAAAGTTGGAGGACGCTCATATGTCATCTAGAAGCCCCAAAAGGTCAAAGTAGTCAAAGTGGTTTAAGAGTTTTTTAAAGGTAAATAATAAAGTGAAGTGATGAGTGCACTATAATTCAAAGTGAATACAAAATCAATTACTTAAATAATAAATTTAATGGAGAAATTAGAAGTGGGTTAACCCTAAAATAAGGAAAGTGGGCAAAGTGACTTAGAAAATGTTTTTAAGGAAGCTACTTTGAGAGTATAAATAAGAGGCAAGGCTATGTCATTTAAATCACACTTGAGAATATTGAATAATTATACGTGTCTGAGGTAACAAAAGGATATCTAGGCCTAATTTCTGAGGAAAGTGAAGAAAAGAAGACCGGAATTCAAGGAAGGATACATTCTTTTGATGATGCTTTCTAAGGTATGTTTTTTTCAGGTCATCTCACCATTTTCGCAATAAATTATTTTATAGAATGATTCAGACTGTGAAATTTCTATTCCATCGAGGAAACATATCCAATTATTTGTGGTAAAAAATTCATCTTGTGGGTCGTTGTATTTTTGGATTTACACTCCGTGGAAAATAAAGTTTGTGGCTAGTCCTAAAACTAGTCAAAAACAGGTGTTTCAGGTAAAAACATCATAACTTATTCATAACAGAACCAAATTCAATAAGACAAAATGTGTTCGTTAGAGTATAGTCTTTAGTATGCTGTGTAACATATTTAGATAAATTAAACAAATATTATGTGTGGGGCATGCTCTACAAGGTCGCCTTCTAGAATAAGCCAGAATTCAACAAGGTGTGCCATTTTTTCCATAAATCCTTTTTTGAAAGGTTACAAGTAGTGACACCTGAAGGAATTGCATAAAAAACACTGAATAACATTGTGTATCAGTTTCATATCTTTATTCGTTACAGGTACAAAGTTATGATTATTTCAATTTAGGGTTGTTGACTAATCCAAAACTAGTCTTATGAGACTAAAGAAACGTTTGATGAAAATGCTAGTCTCTTGTTGTTAAAGTTAAGGAAGGTTTGCAGGTATGTGATCATATACACCAGGTCTATTATAGAGTTAAAAATCATATTTGGATGATGAAATTGATGAGGGCTTTTGGTTGAGGTATAAGTTGGGTACATGGTTGAGACAAGTAGTTGATGAGTTGGCACATACATGAGGTGTATAGTTGATGATGTTGGTACATATTGATGAGTCATAGTTGATGAGTACTTGACACATGATTGGTACATACTTGGTACATGGTTGGTTTCACTTGTTTATGGTATAGGTTAATTACAAAGTGTTTGGTACAGGTTGGTGCATGGTTGATGCACTTGTTTATGGTACAAGTTGATGTTAGAAAAATAGGACCGCGGAGCAATAAAATAAAACAAATGCGGAAATAAAACACAGAAGATACACAATACAAGAGAGACACATATTTACGTGGTTCACCCAGTGTGGGCTATGTCCACCAGAGAAATTGCTAGGTCCTTTCTTTATTATTATCCAACAAAATGAAGGGATACAACCTACAACAAAACCCGTTGTAACTTCCTCTTCTTTCTCTCACAGTCTCCTCTCTCAGAATACAATACTTACCAACCTACATAGCCACAATACATTTCCCTCATAAAAGAGGGTTGCCTTCTAGGGCAAAAAACCCTAACATAATCTCTATCGTTAGATCTGTGACCTTATAATGAACGGTCCAGATTTACAATGAAATTACAATATACTTTTACAAGGCAATTTTGGCTTTGGGGGCTTCGCCCCCGAACCCTTGCTGGGGGCCCGCTTGCCCCCAGACCCCCCAGCTAGGGGGATAGCCCACCCGGACCCCGCAGAGGGGGTACCCCCCCTCTGTACTCCCCCACGTGGAAGAATGCACATACTTCTGGGGTGTAAATACTTCATGGGGTATAAACACGGCTGAAAGTAAAAGACCTCTAAATCAGGAAGATAATCAGGCTCCACAACCAACAATTGATTACAGGTTGATGCATGGTTCAGGTTTATTGGTACATGTTTACAATGGTATATCTCATAGTGATAGTGTGACAATGGTTCCATCATTCTACTTCTACTTCAGGGCGGTTGGATGGGGCAAGGACAGGTGGTTGTAGCCACCTTCCAGTTGTAGCTGGAGAACATAGGGGGTTGTAGCCTCCTTCTGGTTGTAGCCAGAGAATTGGGGAGTTGTATCTTCCCTCAGGTTGTAGCTTGAGAAACTAGGGGGTTGGAGCCTTCTTTCAGTTGCAGCTGGAAAACAAAGGAAGTTGGTGCTTCCAATGAATGTAATTCTTCAAGACATATAAGATAAAGAATTCCATGGTTTTCTCTCGATTTGGGTTTCCACATAAAACACTGGTGTATTGTGTATGTGTGTGATTTTTCATTTCTTATTGCTCATTATTGGATACTAATTCTACAATGATATAACACTTGGATTATTTGGAGAAAAAAGATTATAATTATGCTATTACTGATTCACCCCCCCTCTTAGTAATCCAACACCATTTATGAATTTCAGAAACAATATAATCTCAGAAAAAAAAAATGTAGTTGTCAATCCAATTAAATCTCAAGCTGATCATCCCTCTACCATTCAAAGGAAGAAATATCCTCCAAGGAAAAACATGCCAGAGAAAAACAATTCAAAGGATGATGGTGCAAAGAAAGCTCAAGATGCAAAGAAGGATGCCAACAACAAAGAGGTAGATAAATCTCATTCTACCTTTAATATTGAAAGTGGAATTTCCAAGCTAAAAGTTTCAATCCATATCAATAATCTTGTAAATAATACTGAGTATAGAGGTCAAATTATGAAAATGTTGAAAACAGGAGAAACTGCTGACACTCTAAAACTTCATGATGACCATCCCACTTTCCTTTTTGGTTAAAGGGTTGAAGAAGATGGTGATAATGACAGTGAAGTACCTCATTTTTATGTCAGTCTCAATTTTCATGATATGACCCTTCATAATTCCATGTTATATTCAAGGGCATCCCACAATTTGATGCCAACCGTGGTTATGGAAAATCGTGGATTGGATATCACAAGGCCATATAAGGACTTGTTTTCATTTGATTCAAGCAAAGTTGAATGATTAGGGTTGATTAAAGATCTTGTTGTCACCTTAACTAAGATCCCATCTAAAAGTGTTGTTATGGATGTGGTGGTTGCTAACATTCCACCTAAATTTGGGATGCTATTATCTAGGTCCTAGGTAGTAAAACTAAAGGGTACTTTGCAGATGGACATGTCATATGCTACAATTCCAGTGTTTTTGAAACAAAGGATATTGTACAGAGAAAAAAAGTTGGAGTACATGGCAAGTATCCTAGACAGACCTAATAATCACCCTGTTTATGTTGTTGACACTGATATTAGGGCTTCTATTTTTTATAATGATTTCTGTCTTGAAGAGGGGAGCAAGACTGAACTAGAAATTCCAGAGAAGAAAGGTGAACAGTTGCAGGAAGAGCTCATTTCAGATCAGGCAGATGATGATGATTATGGTTTGTGGAATATAGATTTGATGGAGTTGTCAGTAAAGAAGGAGTTGGGTAAGATGTGTGAATTGTTCCTCCAAATGGTGCTTCAATTTTTTTTTCTTTCAAACTAGCTTTTGACTGTACAAACAATGTAGCTAAATATGAGGCTTTAATATTGGGGTTAAATGCTTTGAAAGAGTTTAAATCTAAGAGAATAACTATGCATGGTGATTTTGAACTAGTAATTAATCAAGTTAAAGGTATTTGCCAAACCAAGAACCCCATGATGAGGGCATAGATGAATGCAATACTATTTTTATTGGAAGGATTCACAGAATATGATGTATCACTAATACCAAGAGGGAAGGACATGATTGTTGATGCTTTAGCCACCTCAACCAGTGTTTTTAAAATTTCTATTCATCTAAATACAAAATATGAGATTGAAGTCAAACATAGGTAATCAGTCGTTGATAATATCAAATACTGGCATGTATTTGAATATGATAAACAAGTAATTATATTTCTTCAAAATCCAGATGAATTTGCTAGTACACATATGGATGAAGAAAATTTGTTTCTTGAAGAAGAAATGCAGGTTCAACTCCAAGTTCACATGATTATCAGAATGTTATAGTTGGAAAGGATATTATTCAATTGAAGAATAATTTCATCCCAAAGGGTTTGGTTCCTCTTGAAAAGTTGTTGGATAATAATGATGTGGAAAAAACCCCAAAGGTGACTCCAAGTGAAGGTGAGGCAAAAGAATGCAATATTGGAACTGAGAAGGAACCAAGATTCATCGAATTGTCAAAGAATTTAACCTTTAAAAAAAAATAAAGGTATCTTAAATTGATGAAGGAGTTATCTAATGTGTTTGCATGGAGTTATGAATATTTGAAGGTTTATGATACAGACATTATCCAACATACAATCCCAATAAAAGAAGATCAAAAACCATTGAAACATAAACTAAGAATGATAATTCCATTGCTCCTGCCTTTGATTGAGAAAGAAGTGAAACATTGTTTGATGCAAATATTATTGTCTCATTGAGGTTTTATAAATGGTTGAAAAACCTAGTCCCTGTTAGGAAGAATAATGGAAAAATCAGGTTGTGTATAGATTTTAGGAATTTGAACATGGTGTCTCTGAAATAAAACTATCCTCTCCCAAAGATGGATTACATTTACAGAAAGTTGTGGGATCAAAAAAAATTTCAATGTTAGGTGGCTATTCCGAGTATAATCAAATCATGGTGCACCCAGATGATCAATAAAATACATCTTTTACCACACCTTGGGGAACGTTCATGTATGCAAAGATGCCATTCAGGCTGATGAACACAAGAGAAACATTCCAACAAGCTATGAATATATCATTTGCAGAAGAAAGGAATAAGTTCATTGTGATATAATTGGATGATATTACCGCTTTCTCTAAATCTGATGATGAACATTTAAAGCATTTGAAACATGTTTTTCAGAAGTGCAGGAGGTTTGGTATTTCCTTGAATCCAAAGAAGTCAAATTTCACAATGAAAGAGGGGAAGTTTTTGGGCCATGTGATATCAAAAGAAGGAATCGAGATAGATCCAAGCAGAGTAGCACCAATCCAAAAAATAGATAATCCCATAAATAAAAAGGAAGTGCAATCTTTTCTTGGCAGGGTGAATTTCCTAATGAAGTTTATACCAAACTTTGTTGAAATTGTTGAGTACATTACTCATATGTTGAGAAAGGATAATCAGGTTAAATGGAAAATTGAAGCAAAAGGATCATTTGATGACATAAAAAGAGAAATTTATGAAGCACCTGTTTTAGTCAACCCAGACTATACTAAGTATTTTATGATTTTCTTCTTTTCCTCTGAACATACTATTGCAGGAGTTTTGCTGTAGAAAAATGAACAAAATTTGGAGCATCCTATATCCTTTTACAGCAAATCATTGAGAGATTCAAAATTGAACTATAACATCATGGAGAAGCAGGCCTATGCATTCGTGAAGGCATTGAAAGAGTTCAGGGTTTATATCTTGCATTCTCATGTTATTAGTTTTGTTCCTAATAGTGCAGTCAAAGACATTTTAACTCATCCAAACCTTGAAGGTAAAAGAGAAAAATGAATTGCAGTTATGCTGGAGTATGATTTGAAGATAAAGCCAACACAGTTGGTCAAAGGTCATGGATTGGAAAAATTGATGGCTCAGTCAAATTTTGATCTCTTGGGAATAAATTTCATTGCATATTTTTCAGTGGATGCATAACCAAAACCTCAGGTATCTCAAAAGTTCCTTTCATCTCCTTGGTATAGTGATGTAATTTATATTCTACAGAATTTACAAGAACCACTAGAGTTAAGCAAGACTAAGGCTAGATTTTTGAAATTAAAAGATGCTAAATTATGTATCATAAATGGTTTTTGTATTGGAAATATCTAGGAGGAGTTTTATTAAACTGTTTATTAGAATATGAAGCACAACATATTATGAAATAATTTCATCATAGTGATTGTGGAGGACAACACTTCTGGAAGAATACTGTGAACAAATTCTCAGAGAAGTTTTCTATTGGCCAAAAATATTTGCAGATGTGTATAAAGGAGTGACAACTTGTTAGGATTGCCAAATTTTTGAAGGAAAGAGGAAGTTGTTTCCATTGCCTTTGAAGCCCATTCTAGTGGAGGCACCCTTTCAACAATGGGGTCTTGATTTCATTGGTGAAATTAATCCAACATCTTCAGGTCAACATAAGTGGATATTGGCTGATACATACTATTTTTTCAAGTGGATTGAGGCTGTGCCAACTAGACAAGCAACTGATGTTGTGATAATTCAATTCTTATAAAACAAATTTTTTTCCAAGTTTGGATGTCGTAGGAGGATCGTGACTGACAATGCAAAAAATTTCAAGCCTAAGAGAATGATCAAGTTCTGTGAAGATTATAACGTAATACTAAGTCATTATACATCCTATTACCCTTAGGGTTATGGATTGGTTGAGTCATCAAACAAAATTTTAATAAGAATCATCAAGAAATTACTACATGAGAAAAAAAAGGCTTGGAATAAGAATTTAATATTTTCATTATGGGAAAACATAATCATCCTCAAAAAGTCAATTGGAATTTCACCATTCCAATTAGTATATGGAACATAGGTGGTTTTTCCTACTTCTTTGGGATTGTCAGTTATGAATTTGTTGCAGGAGAAAGAGTAGAGCCTAGTGACATTCAAAGGAGGATCAATAAGCTAATTCATGTTCAAAAAATGAGAGAAGAGGTCTATCATAACACCCAAATATTTCAGCAAAAGATGAAGAATTTTTTTGACAAAAGAACCAAAGTTGTTTATTTCCAGATTAATGATGAAGTGTTGAAGTGTGATGCTCGAAATGAAGAAAAAGGAAAGCATTGAAAGCTCGATCATCTATGGAAGGGACCCTATAAGATAGTTTCTTATCATGGAAATGATGCCTACATTTTATAGGAGTTGGATGGAGAACTTCCTGTTGGAGGAACAATAAATGGGAGGTTCTTAAAACACTACCTAACCTGAAAGCAATTTGATCTATTCACTTCATTGCAAATATTCATTTATTTCTAAAGTTTGCAAGTGTGGATGACACTTTGAAGAGTTTGAAGCCTAAGGTGAATGCCATAAGATTCAGAAGCGTGAATTTAGTTTGATTTCAGTTCATCCTATATGTAAATAAGTCCGAACAGTTCAAATTTGTGTGAGTTTTTATATAGTTCTCAAGTCTTGTAATAATTCCAATGAATAAGGAACTGGTATGCTAGTTCTTTTCTACCTCACAGGGAATGCTATCACTCTATAAATTCTCTTGGCTACAACAAAAAATCTCTGAGGTAACCACAAACCTACTTTCAAACTAGAAGCTAGTCTCCTGCTAGTACAAAGAGGTCTCTCTCTTAATAGTTCTTCAATCAATACAATGGAAAGATTCTATGTGGATAAAAAGTGTATGAAATGGTTAGTAGGGACGAGGGAAATACCCATTAGGCATGGATTCATAAGGGAAATCAATTCTAGGCTTTCAGAACTTGGTAGAAATATTTTAATCTAAGACGCCAGACAACCAACTATTTATAGACTTAAAATATTAAAAGATGGATAGATGAAAAATGAAACACTCAAAGTCACATAGAGAATTCAATCTTAAATGAATTATATATAAACTTATCAGATTGAAAGTGAATATCTAAAATAAGACAGACACAAAGCATAATAAAATGAATTATGCATCAAAGATTTCTTACTCAAATGAAGAATAACATATTTAATGATAACAAAGAAGGAACACATACACTGAGAATATTGACTACAACAACTGAACATAGGAATATCTGAGTAAATAGCTCAAACACTTGTCTGTAGACCTTTCATTAATATCTAGGATGTTACAGTACCAACAATCTTTCTTACTCAACTCTCGAACCTCTCTATTGAATTTTTCATTACAATATATAGAATTGCACTTCATCTTGACTCCATTAAGTCTAAATAGTTAGGGTTTCATACCCAAAAATAAGTTACAACTGATAAACTGATTCCTTAAGAAATTACCAAGTAATTTGCCACGGGTTCCTACAATTTAGGGTTTCAGTTTATGATTAACTTATGCTCCCTAATACATTTATGTTACATATATTTAATGGAAAAATGGTTCATTATCCATTCTTGATGCTGACATAGCGAACTCATCCTATCTGGTAGCTAAAAATACTCCTTTATGTGTCGACTGGTGATTTCATAGCAACCGGAAAATTTTGTTGCAAAATCTTTGTTTGAGCAGTTTCACAGCCAAGTTGTTGTGAAATATTTGTTTTCACTTATTGGTGTTGAAAAATGATTCAAGATTGATCCAAAACCTTGATATGAATTCACAAAATAAATAAACATGACTTATCCTCAGTGTTATCAAACTATTCCACTGCAACTTGGGACAACAAGTCCATATTCCTTTTTTCCATTTGTTCCTTCCCTAGTCTGTCATTTTTCTTCAATGTCTTATTCTACTTGTATATATTTTTCATTTGTTTGTGTAGGCGTAAAGATCTCTTGACAATTCTTTTTATATTCTCCAAGGCTTCTTCACGAAGATCCAACTGTTTTGTTATCTTCTCTTTCATTTGCATGTTTTCTTCCCTCAGTTTTACAATTTCAGCCTGAGCTTCCTTCAATTGTTTCTTTAATCTTTTAGTTGTCATGTCTTATTTTTATGAAGGAGATTGAACATCAACCACTTCTTCAGTAGCACATTGAACATGTGTCTCAGATTTGGTCTCTTCAACATGGATCTGCTTCCTTGCTGATGATCTAGTCACAGGCCTGCCAAGCTTTTCTTTGTCAAGTACTTCTGGACTAAACATCACTTTTTTTCTCGGTGGAGGTTTTTCTTCTACAACATATTCAGTTGCATGATAGGGAAAATTTTCATCTGCAGGAACTACATCTGCAAGAGTTAGATTCTTTGCTACATACTTGGTGAATGGTTTCCTGGGTTTTTCCACTTTTTTTTTTTTTGTTTTTGTTTCAGGAGTGAAAATGAGTTTTCTTCCTTTCACCTTTCTCCTCTTACTTTCAGGGGCTTTCTCAATATCTAGAGTTGTCTCAACACCCTGAAATGGATTTTTACCCTTTTTTATGGATCCTTTGCTAAAAGAGGTCTTGGTTGCAGTCTCAGGGGTTTCAATCACAAGAGGTTATTCTTTGTAATCTCCCTTTTTCCTTTTCAAACTAATAGAAGATGATTTAGTACTTGTGGAAGGGGTACTCCCATTGGATGGTGAGGAACTAGTGGTTTTACCACAAAATACTGATGCAGTGAAAAATTAATTCCATTCCCTGTTGTTTTTCTTAAGTTCCTCAAGGACTAATAATTTAATGAGACTGGAATGGAACAAGCTAGGCTCAACTTCATTAGATTTAGCTTGTACTTTATCAACCATTTTCCCCAGTCTTCTACAAAGATAATATGGGATATTTAGGTCTTTCTTACATGTAAAATGCATGAGCAATCTTATGGTACAGGTACACCTTGTTGAATCTCCCTTCACAAGTGAAATATCTATGTATTACTCTCGGTAGTTGATCATGGTGTTCTAACATGTAGCTCCTAGGAACCCCCTTTGACAGGTTCTCGTTTTGAAATTATGTTTTGAAATATTCATTGTAGTAGGACGAATCCAAAGGTGTCCCCTTGCACCACCTCTCACCTTGCAGGGGCATCCCTGTTGCTGAGGAAATTGTATTTTTAGTGACTTGAATCTCCAATGATCCAACCTTCATTTTGACCCCATCAAAATTTAGGGAAAATTGTTTAGCCACCTCCATGTGTCTTACCTGTATATTTTCATAGAACATGAGGTATCCTACTAGTAGGAAAGTTTCTCTGAAAATAGGATCTAAGTCCAACAATTGCAGACCTTGAGGTTTGAACCTCACTATGTCACCCCCTTTGTGTACTTTCTTCTTCTGCTTGTTTTGATCCATGGTTATTTGTAAAGAGTATTGCAATGATGGTGGGTGTAGAGGGTATCAAAGATTAAACAAACAACATGTAGGGGAAGCCTAGTGTATTAGGGTTTATTTGGAATATAGAGCTACATGGACTTAGCAACAGGGATTTCACAACAAATAAGGTAGTGCAACTTTGATAGGAGATTAGGGTTTTAGCACCTGAGGAATCTACAACAGGAAATGAAGTTTCAAGGGTGTCCAATGATCAGGCTGTATTTTAGAAATTAGCAGCAGGTTGAGTCAATCCAACAATTTCCCAGAAGACGAGAAATTTCATAGCGAGTGCAGTTTCACAACGACTGTAGGAAATTTTGCAGTGATTGTCACAGTTTCACAACGACTGTAGGAAATTTTGCAGTGATTGTCATAGTTTCACAGCAAATTAGAAATTCAATGATTTAAAAGAGAAAAATCCACATGACTATAAAACTTGATTTACAAGGACTGTACCAACTTTCATGACCTCATTCCCACAATTTTCTGACCATTGTGGAGAGCTTTAAAGTGATTTGACATGATAGCTTAGTCGCTGCGAAAAGATAGGAGATTTTGCAGTGCATTTGAACTGTTTGGTTACAATTTTGAAAAGGTACAAACTGGATTGGAAAAGCTATGAAACTTTTAGTACACATGAAAACCTACTCACATGACCTTATTAAGACATGTTGTAATGATTTTAAGACTCACCCTCTCAAATGATGACAAAGGATCATGTAACAAACTGACTTGACCTTGAGACAAGACTGAACACTTTAACTATGACTTGGAATGAAACTCTAACTCCCTAAACATGACTCTATCAAAACAAAACTTGACTCATTAATGAATGAACTCAAAATCAATGTCATGGGACACTGATCTTGGGACCTTAACACATGGTTTTTTGAGAAGCCAATACATCACCACAAGACTTAATCAACAAAACTGATTGTTTTGACTTTGTAAATTAATACTCCCTAACACATGTGATCTCAATAATCATCTTAGAATCCTCAAGGACTTATTCTCTAGTACAACAATGATTGTGAACAAAAAAATGAAGGTTATGATAATTAAATCCCAAAATATCACTTACGATAATTTCATATATGAAAACAATAGCTTGGAGGAAGTTCCTTAGTACAAGTATCTTGGAATCAATTTTTATCACAAGCTCAAATGGAACTATAGCATTGAGAAAAGGATAAATGGAGGGTGGAAAACTTATTACGGGATTGAAAATAATTGTAAATTAGTGGGTCTTTAGCTATGGGATAAGAAAAAGCTCATCTTTGAGACTCTTGTCCCTCCTTTTATCTTAAATGGATGTGAAGTTTGTGGATGCAATATCTCTCGAGAATCTTGGAGAAATATAGATCATATCCAAAAGAATTTTATCACTTATAATCTCAAAAGTAAAGGAAATACACCATATCCTATCCTCCTCATAGAAGCGAGCATTTCCCCCACTGAGGACACAACTATGATTAGGTACTTAATGTACAATAAAAATATAAACAACATGGATGATACAAGGCTCCCCAAAATTTCTTCAGAATCCATCCAAGATCACCAATGGCTCAAGATTGGATGGCATAGTGATGCCATGTCTTGGATAAATCATTGAGGAATAAAGGAAGAATTTGTTTTGCAAAACACCAATGATATTAAAAATATTATTAAAGCTAAATTTAAGGAGAATATTTGGTGCGACAAAGAATTAGAAGATAAAAGAGAATTAAGATACTATAAGCATGTGGTTAACCCTAATCTTGAAGATCAAATGTATCTCTCTATTTTGACTAACATAAGGAAGATAATCTGAGCTGTAGTGAAACTAGAAGTTGGACAATACCCAAAACACCGTGGCGTGAAAGAATCTATTAGCTTTGTAACACCTAGAGGGTTGAAGATGAACAACACTTTCTCTTCGAGTGCCTTGTGTATACCCAAATTAGATCTTTATTTCAAAATATTTTCCACAATGTTGACCTTCCTAACCTTCTAAGTCATCAAAACTATAGTGATCTTGGAACATTTCTCCTAATGATTTTCGAGAATAAAAATAACATTCTAAAGAAGTCCAAGTAATATATTACCTTTCTTAAGGTCCAATAGACCAATCTTGGTCTTAGTGTATGTTCACCACCACCACCACCACCACCACCATCATCATCACCATCATCTATATGTATATATGTATATAACTAAAACATGTGTAGCATTATTTATGTAACATTGATTTTTATATATGTGTGTGTGCCTTTTATAAATTATTATACCAATATAAATACACATCCCAATATATAACATGAATAACATAAACATTTAATATATACTTTATATTGTACAATTTTATGTATATAAAATCACCAAAATTAGACATATATATATATCTCAAACTCTATGATGTACTTGCTTCATCACAAGTAAATAACTATGCTCATGATATAGCACCACTAGTCAAACATGCTTGGTTCAAGCAACTTGGACATATCTCATTACATCACTACTTCTAAACAACACAACTCCAACTCCACTCATGATTGCACATATTCTTCGTTATAATATTGTTAGCAAATGGGAGGGGCCAATTATGCCTAATACATGTATGTCCTGCAATGTGAATCTTAGTGATCATCATCACACCTCTAAGGGAAGATGAGGTTGTTTCCCTTTAAATCCATTCTTGCAACCCCAAGGTTTGGAAATTAGCAGCAGGTTGAGTCAATCCAATATACCATGTTTCTAATGAACCTCACCCTCTTATTGTAATGGGGAGATCTTCTTTGCATTTAATAGTCTACCTATAATCACCACTTTGTTTTCCTAATTAACCTCGCTCCCCCTCATGGAAAGCTTCCTTTTAATCTTGCTCTCCCTTACTGTAGGATTCCCTTTAGCCTTTCTCCTCAGGGAAAGCTTTCTTTTAATCTTGCTCTCCCTTAGTGTAGGCTTCCCTTCACCATGCTTACGTAGCAAAACCAGGATGTGACGTGGCATAGAAGACAGGTGGCTACAAAGTTAGAGCAGTGGATGAATAGAGGCTTCCACAAGCTCCTTCTTTGAAGAATGATAATTGGTATGAAGACCATGCTTACGTAGCAAAACCAGGGTTTTCGTTCATGTCACAATATCTCCATATGATTGCATGTAGTTGGGAGGCTAAACATGTAGCTCCAGTCAAGTCTGGAATATATTAATAGGCACGTTTTACTTTGGTGGTTGTTTATGGAGACAATTTTTCCAATAGATAAGACGCTAACAACTTCCACAAACGTCATGTAATCTTCTAGTTGGTCAAAATTCATGGAACAGAGGAACATAGAAATTAGGTGATGAGTAAATTAGTAATGGGAAAAAATAATTATTTTTTATGAATTTATTTTTCGAATTTGATAGAAAGTTATCACAAGTTATATAGTTACAAGTTATGATAGGAATTTTGATTATAAAATTTTGTTTTTATATTATTAAATTAAAAAAGTAAAATAAAATTTATTTATTTAAAAAAAATTGTTTGAAAAATTTAATTTATCTTAATTCATTTAATTTAATAATATTAATAATTTAAATTTATTTTGCGTTCTACTTTTTTATAATTTTTTTCAAAAAATATATGAAATTAGGTAAGTCATTTTTACTTTGATTCAATTTTAATTTAAAATATATTTATAATGTGTGAAAATTAAAGAGATTTAAATATATATTTTTATTTTTATTTTTTTATTTTAAGTTTAATAAGTAAAAGTTGATTTGAGAGATAATACTTAATATCATTATTATCAATTAAAAAAATTATTTTCCATTTTTAAAGTCAATCCAAAATAATAATTGTTACATTTTTTCTCTTCTTTTCAATATGAGCACTCCACCACCTATTCCAAAAACTCATCCTAACAGGGGGAGGCCCTCGAAAATCACCCTTGAGATCCTTTACGATTATATGGAATCATTAGAAAAGAGGAGAGAAGAGAGAGATGTCAAAATTCAAATAGAGTTAGAATCATTGGAAAAAAGGAGTGAAAAAAGAGACGTAAAACTCCAAATAGAGCTAGAGGCAATGCTTGAAAAAAAAATAGACTCTTCAAAGATACCATTCAAACTCAAATAGATAATAGATTCTTAGGGTTCAAGAGTGAATTGCAGACAATGAAGGATAGGATTCAAGAAATGGAAAAACAGAAACAATCAACCCAAGAAGGAGAGGTTGAAGAAAATCACAACTTGAGAGATAGGATTAAAGAGCTAGAAGAAAAACTAACCAACAATTTGACCCTCGGTAATTTGGAAAACAAATTGGATATCAAACCCATTAAAAGAGGAAATGAATAAGCTAATCAAATTAGGCCATGAGCATAATAAAAGATCTGTGAACCTCATAATTTTTGGTATAAGGAAGGAAATGTTGGACATATTGTCATTGATGTCAACAGTCGATGTGATGATTTGTTGTTAATGATGAATTACCACAGATGAGATTGTCATTGATGTCAACATCAGTTAGCTGAAAGCACTTCGTGATTATTGTTGATCACAATAGGATCAACAATGTTCGTATGATCAAAGCTCAAGAGAATTAGCGACTGACTATCAGTGCATAAAAGAATGCACAAACAATTACTAAACCTCAGGAGATTTAGCGAATGAAGAGCACATTCTAGAAATGTCGTCTGATCGATGAAAAGATTGAGAAGTCGACCAATATACAGGAAAAGGTGAGAAGCCTCAACAACCATCTGATCAAGAAATCGACCGTGTTGATCATCTCATATTACGAATGTCGGTCATATGAGTGACTGTGGGCTTGAGGATCGTTGGAGGATTGTGACCATTGGATCTGCAAGCCAGATCAATGACATGGATGAATTGTGGGGAGCGAAAGAAGAATTAAACAACCTGGTAGTTCTAATCCCGCAATTGGTCTAGATCGTCAGATCTCATAGACTCGGATATTGTTGGCCCTTGACCAAGTTTTGGGAATTTCTTGGTCATAATGACCTATTTTGGAACTTTGACAGCCTGTCGAAGGAGGAGTGCAAGGCGAAGCATAGATCACGGGATCTGGGCCCCCTTTTTGGCTTTTTGGGAATATGTAACGGGAAGGGGATGTCAGCCCATGGGTTTACCCATGTTTAGGCCTATTTTGTATGTATATATAGATGTCTAGTCCATATAGAGAAGTAGTGGATGATATATCTATGTGATGTAGGCTAAGTGCCAAGAGTTGGATCTATGTGATCAAGGCTTTGTGCATTCTGTGTAAGACTTGTAGAGCTGAGTGCAAGTCCATGTGCGATACGATAGGAGGCTTAGTGTTGTAACACAAGGAAGAGGGATCTAGCGAACTGCGCAGATCTTCTGTCCTGTGTGGAGTAAGGGCTTTGAGGCTCTGTGCTTGTAACCAATTGACCGAAGACTATAAATAAGAAGAGTTGGTGGACGTAGCCCCAGGAGAGGGGTGAACCACGTAAATCCTATGTTATGATGCTTTGTGCTTGTCTTAATGAGTTTATGTCTTCTTTTGCTAAGTGCTTTGATGTAGTTGGATAGATCTACTTTCTTTGTGCTTATTATATGTGGGAATGTTAGATCTGATCTACATGGTTGTGCTTAGTGCTTAATCTAATCTGTTTACCTATGCTAAGTGCTTGGATACAGTAGGTTAATGTGAATACTATGAGGCTCTGTTTTATCAGTGAAGTAGATAACAATTGTATATTAAGGAAATGAAGGTGCTAAGTGCTTTATTAAAGTGTTATAATCATAGATCTGTGTCCCAGCTAAGGTTGCAGACACTTGAGTCCTACAACCACCCCTGCCTCTACCTCGAGTGAGACTTCATTTGCTTCGCAGGTTTTGCCGAAAGGGCCGGTAGTTAGGGTTTTTTTGGTGCATTGTTTTAGCGTTGAACCTCAGGTCTGCCCTTGTGCCAACAAATGGTTCCATTGCCAGGACTTGAAACTGTGATTGTTGGGAACTGAGAAAGAGGAAGCTATGTGCAAAGATTCATCCTGAAATTGTGAAAGCTCTGTGCGTAGATCTGTGCCCTAGCGCATAGTATTGTACTTGACTTATAAAGATCTATGCTAAAGAAAGAAGGTCAGATCCGAAAGAAAGAAGCCCGATCTGAAGAAAAGAAGATCAGATATGAAGGAAAGAAGCAAGATCTGAACGCTTTATAGTCTAGAAAGGTAAAAGTAAAAATTTTTGATTAAAAGAGGTAAGATTTGCAAGCTCCGTGCTCTGATAAAGGTAAAGATAATAAAAATCTTTTTTAGATCTGGAAGCTTTGTGCTCTGTAGAAGTAAGATAAGTGGAAATTTTTATTTCTAGAGTATGGATCTAAGTATGTTTAATAGAGTCTGTCCTAGTTTGAAAACTAGAGTATTAATAGATGAAAGAAAGTTTGATATGAATATATCTGATCAATCTAGGGAAAGATATGTTATACCTATGCATAGAAAGAATGTTTGGACTAAAAAATGGATGCAGGATCCTAGAAAGAATTTATTGCAGGTTATGTCCTATGATCCTAGTGCACAGTACATGAGAGGTTGTGGATCATTTAAAAGAAAGAGAGGATTGAACCTCTGTTATAGTTGCAGAAGACCAGGACATCTTGCTAAGGAATTCCTTGGAAGAAGACCTAGTTGTCTTTGTTGTAAGGATATGGACCATGAAGTGTTGGATTGCCCCAGAATGATTGCTAAGATTGAAAGTATGAACATAAGACAAGAAAACCCTAAGTCAGATCCAGAAACTAAGGCTATAGAAGAACCCTAGAAAGAATTAGAGAAGGTATTACTACAGATGAAAGACACCTTGGATGACCATCGACATGTTAGACTATCAGATATTTTTAAAGACAAGGAGTGCCTTGAAGCAAGAATATGGGACTTCGACATTGACTATGTTCTAGACGAAGAAAAACAGGTGAATATCATGACAGAAAGAACATGGGAAGCTATAGGGAGGCCTGCTACGATTCCTTCATTAGGAGGAATAAGACTATTTAGAGGAAAGCTAGTAAACTTATGTGGGAAGCTCGCTCAGATACCTATGAGCATTAATGGAACTTTGACAAAGGAAGATTTTGATATTATTAAGTTTATTGAAGACATCGCCCTGTTTACCATGTTAATAGGAAAACCTTGGATTGACAGAGCTCAAGCCAGATGAAAGGAAGAAGAAGAAGCCTCGGAGAAGAATAAACAAGACTTAAAAGATTTCATGGCTAGAAGGATCGTACAATTGATTGAAGAATAGGAGAACAGATCGAAGCTAGTTGTCACTAGAAACATTGATGTCGAAGCTGCAAGAACATTAGGAGACCCACAGAAGACTGAAGTAATTACTCCAAATAAAGAAGAGGTATTACCCCTGAATCCTACGAAAGAATCTCAACAACACGCAGTGACTATGTTAAAAGATGATAAAAATCAAAATGGAAAAGAGACTACTGAGATGAAGCTCATTGGAAAGAAGGATAGAAAGATAAATAAAAAGAGGGATAAGATTGGAAAGTTATAGAATATCCCAGAGGGAACTTCATAGAAATAAAATTTGCAGAATTGGAGCTTCGTCAGGATATCAGAATAGCAACACATGGCACTTCGCCATGGCGAAACAATATAGTCGTTGGGGCCGATATATCCATTCGATTTCTGCTTCGAACGAACAGAAAAGAAATAAAGGTTCGTCATCAGACTGTTGGACCATGCCATAACGTATCGAACAAGAGTTAATAGGGGCTCATAACCGTTGCACGTGAACCATTTCCAAGTTGCCTACTTATCCCTTCGTGCCATGCACGGAGAACACTTTTGCTAACTGAGAATTTGAAGCCCATAGACTAAATGAATTGCATACATTGATCATTGCACCCTTGTTATTATTCTAGTGCAGTTTCTAAGTCCATCATGACCCCAATAATTTTAATCCTGAGCGTGTATCTCCGACAAGCTCACCGCAGTTGAAGAATTAATGAAAAAATTTATCCTAAACTTGATGATAGAGAGAGTCATGTCTGTAAGAGGAGTGTCTACAGGTATACAAGCATCATCGATGAGAGGACTATCGGCCTCTCCTTCCACTTCCCACGGAGCTAGACTGTCCCGTGAAAGGCGAACTAAGCAAAAGGATAACTTAGCGAATGCTAATATGATTTTGAGCATCCTACCTGCCTATCGACCACCTCTGAGAGGCACAATAAACTGAGATAGTGTGCCCAGAGACTTTGAATACATGTTGGTCACTGGGTACCTTCCAAAAGAGGTGCACATAGTTCGTGTTGACCAGGATAAGCTTGCAGCATTGGAGTTTAACGACTTCAACCTCAACGACAGGAAGGTTTAAAACATGCTCGTCCCACATAAGTATATGATGAGAACAAAAGGAAAGAACTTAAATATTACCCCTCAGTCATGGAACTAGAACCTCGCGCAGTCCACCTTACTGAATGTTATGAATATTTCACACTTTGGGAGACACCAGGAGGTGAACGCATGCGTCAAATTACTATTTTCTTGCTACCATGGAGGTTATTTGTGGTTGAACCACCACATCACAGTGGATCCAACATTGATCAATCAGATCACAGGGCTAAGCATGCAAGGCCCCAACCCATAGGATTTATACCATGGAAAGACCATGGATCACACCCTCACCCAAAGGATAAAGGATACTTATGGAGATGTAGAGAAGGGCACGTGAGGCTACAAGGTAGCCTCTATCCAGAGTGGTGCAGTGCGCCTATCCTATCAACTTATCGTAGGAAAATTAGTTCTTAAGAACTGGCCCACCCAAGTAACTGGATTTGTAGTCGACCTTGCAGGGAAGTGCGTAGAGGGCCTACACATGAATTGGGAGAAGTACTTGGTGAACCAGTTAGAACTGGACTGTAGGGAAGTGCAAGACCAAGGATATGAGTTACACTTCAGTTGGCTTCTCATCTTAATCATGTTCATCACATGGGAGATGTCGGAAGGTGCGACCTTCCTGGACATCGATCCCTTTGAACCACTGGCCGCGAAGTTCAGTACGATGTGTTACTCTAGCGACATGAACAAGCAGTGGAAATCAAATGTCGTCTTCCACACTTATTACACCCAACTAAAGATCGCTATCCAGTCCAAGCCTCGTATAACCCCGAACACACTGTCTGATATCGACAGTCCAGAAGCAACACACGATACACCTAGACCAAGCAAGACCAAGAAAAATGAAGAATCCCAAGATGTCCACAGTACCTCGGTGAAGACTGCTTCTATCTCACTTGAAAAATGAGGTGATGATGAAGAGATAGATGGCGCATAATTCGAACAGAATAAAGGTGAGGTTACACCACCTAGAGATGAGGAGGACCCCTCGAATAAAAGGAAGGTTGCCCCTCCAAAACTTTCCTTAAGGAAGAAATCGAAAGAAACCAGGACTAAGTTTGAGACCACCCTCACCTCAGATGACTTCGACTTCATCGTCGCAGCACTGAACGATGCTTCACTGGAGATAGAAGAGAAGAAAGAAGCTAAGAAGGAGGATGTTTTCAGTTGGATCAAGGTTGAACTTCAAGAAGTGCAGTAGGCACTACAGTCCAGCCATGCAGTTTCTAGTATGCCTCTATCAGCAGAAACACCATAAATAGGAGATGAGCCATCTCAAATCCACCGGATTGCTGATACAGTCGAAGCTCACCTTCGACAAGTGCAGGAGGAGACAACGCAAGACACCCAATATTTGGCACAAGAACAAGAACACTTTCTAGAGTAGCACAGTACTACTGAATGTGAGAAGCTTACTCTGTAAGAGAGGTTCGATGAAAAAAATCCCAGCTGCATAAAGAAATGGAACAGTTTCTTGCAGAGCAGCTCGAAGTACATGAGATGGTCCATAGAGAACTTCTCTCTATGACAATCATTGAAGTAAAGGCTGAAGAACAAGTTCCATAGAAGGTGGCATGATCCAGATAGATATCGGTGGTGACCCACCTTTTCCAACTAGCTCAAAACAATTTTCTGACAATTTTGGCAATTTACTATTTTTAGCAGTTTTAACTTCCGGGACCATTTTGAGGGCCTAAATGAAGGTTTTTCAGGATCAAGATTCTCAATGATATTTTAAGTCATTATTTGTCCCCCAAAATGAATCCCCTCGACGATACCTTTCCAACGGGATATCACACGCCTGAAACGAATATCGTACACAAAAATTACGACCCCGGGAAGTTGATGTAGTAACTTACCCAAACGGGGCCCACATGAATTTTGGCACTTCATCTCCTAGGGTTAGGTTTTTGTATGTCTAGGGTTTTGGAATTCTTGTTTATTGTAAAAAAGGCCTTCAGAGCCTCATAGTAATTTTCTTCTGGCAAATGCGCGTAGCCGCCACCATTCCAGCAAGCTTGTTTCTGCTGCATTTTACAGTTTCAGCTTATTTCGTTATTGAATAGAAAACCAACTTTACCATATCTCTGTTATTTTGTGTTAAGCACCTGTTAATAATCTGTATTCATTTTTTTCAACTCATAAAATCCATATCAGTGGTATCATAGCGATTTTCTCCTTGTCGTCTTAATGCATGTTCCCAATGTTGAAATAATGTAACTGCGAAGAGCATTCTTATTATTATTTTGTTACTGGATTAAATCCCCATTGTGGACTAATCATGTTATTATTATTATTGGATTAAATCCCCATTGAGGATTAATCATGTCATTATTATTATTATTGTTATTGGATTAATCCCCATTGAGGATTAATCAAGTCGGTAATTGTATAAGGACCAAATCCCCTTTTGCGGATTGGTCATCGGACAATTACAAAGTGCAGAATAAGAAGTCGGCCCCAACAGTTATAATGAAAGGGCCAGAATTAATTAAATGTGGGTTTACCCACCCAGAGTGAGAGGTCAGCCCTGCTAGATGGTGACTCTTCACACGTGCCAGATTGATATAATAAGAGGCTAGCGCCTCACTTCTTAGACACACTTCACTTGCTCATTCTCTTATGAGGCAAGTTGCATTTACAAGTTGGAGAGAGGAGAAGAAGGGTGGCGCATCTCTTGAGGACTTTTCTGTATTGTTGAGTTATCTCTTGAACATTGTATAAGCTATTTATGATAAGGAATTTTTTGCTGGGTTTTCTTCCCCTAGAGGGTTTCCCAGGATAAATGTTGTGTCTCTTGTGGATGCGTATTTCTCAGTGATCTTGTTCTTATTATTCTCTTATATTATGAAATGTAAAGAACTATAATAATGGCATAAACATTAACATGGTATCAGAGCCAACTTGAAGAAAGCACAATCTGCAAGAGGAAAAACGTCACTATTACCGTACCCCAAAATTAGGGTTTTGAAAAAGTGAGTATTTTCAGCTCTCTATCACCCTAGAAAGTTGCACCCTCCCCCAAGGATCAATTTGGCACCTAGAGCG
>ML802702.1:189980-216105 GCA_009831015.1 Picea engelmannii | reverse complement strand
TTTTTTACTGATACATGTTTGATGCAGATGATGATAGCATTCTTTTGAGAATGATGATGCTACTTATGAAGAAAACTTTCGATGACTCGTAAATGTGCTAGACAATTGTTCAAGATGATATTAACGATACTGTCCTCCAGATACCACTGATGTTGCAGACCTCTCTTGCCTGATGCTGATGAAGAATACCCTTCTTGTTAAGGGGGAGTGTTGAAATAATGTAACTGCGAAGAGCATTCTTATTATTATTTTGTTATTGGATTAAATCCCCATTGTGGATTAATCATGTTATTATTATTATTGGATTAAATCCCCATTGAGGATTAATCATGTAATTATTATTATTATTATTATTGGATTAATCCCCATTGAGGATTAATCCGGTAATTGTATAAGGACCAAATCCCCTTTTTCGGGTTGGTCATCGGACAATTACAAAGTGAAGAATAAGAAGTCAGCCCCAACAGTTATAATTAAAGGGCCATAATTAATTAAAGGTGGGTTTACCCACCCATAGTGAGAGGTTGGCCCTGCTAGATGGTGACTCTTCACATGTGCCAGATTGATATAAATAAGAGGCTAGAGCCTCACTTCTTAGACACACTTCACTTGCTCATTATCTTATGAGGCAAGTTGCATTTAAAAGTTGGAGAGAGGAGAAGAAGGGTGGTGCATCTCTTGAGGAGGAATTTTCTGTATTGGTTGAGTTATCTCTTGAACATTGTATAAGCTATTTATGATAAGGAAGTTTTTGTTGGGTTTTCTTCCCCTAGAGAGTTTCCCAGGATAAACGTTGTGTCTCTTGTGGATGTGTATTTCTCAGTGATCTTGTTCTTATTATTCTCCTATCTTATGAAATTCAAAGAACTATAATAATGGCATAAACATTAACACCCAACGAGGTCAGAGTACAAAGAGTTGGGTCTTGAGCTTGTTTCTATTGAGGACATAAGCTCTCACATGGCCAAGCGACCTCTCATGGTAGGAGAAAATAAAGATGACAGGAAAGGAGATCCTTTCAAATTGTTGATTGAGGAACCCCTCACACAACATAGGAACGAGATGATGGATGGTTTCACGCAAATCCTTCGGTGGCTACCAACAGGCGAAGCATCTTCTTCGAATGGAGGCACTGCCCCCTTCAAGGTACAAATAAACTTTGATATTCCTATATTTGAAGGTCAGATAGATGCAGATGTTGTAGACAAGTGGTTGAATCTACTAGAAGGGTATTTTTCTGTCCATAACTTTTGGAATATAGAAAAAATTACTTTTGCGCTCCTCAAAGTCGTTCCCCATGTCAAAGATTGGTGGAAACTTTCTGTGAGCAAAAGGAAACAGAGGAAACCTCATTATTTTCAGTCATGGTCACCTGGGAATCCTTCAGGGATGTTATTAAGGAACAATACTATCTTGTCGGAAGTTATGACGACTTGTATACCAAATGGACCACACTGTGGAAAGAAAGAGACCAAGCAATGCTCTATTTCACAAATATCTTCCATACCTTGCGCACCAAGCTGGGTATCAATAATCTGGAGCGACATATGGTGCTCAAGTATCGTGATTCTCTACATAGATACATCCATACCAAAATGGAATTTATAGACATCTCATCCTTGGGTGCGGCCTACCGATATGCCGTCAAAATCAAGCAGAAGCTCAAACAAAAGACACAGCAATTTGGGCCTGGGAACCCCTCACAACAAAACCCGAGAAAGGGTGGCCCCAACCCACAGAACAAAGGACAGAGCAAATATGCACAGTATCAAGACAACCAGTCCAAGCAACAATCAAATAAGGACACTAGAAAGACAATGAAAGATACCGGGAAGTGGTGCCACTTCCATAAGAGCCCTTGGAATAACACTATTGATTGCCTCTCAAAGCAGTCGTTGGTGACTAAAGTGAAAGCCTTTGAATCAGATGTGGATTCTAAATCTGAGCCAGAACTAAAAAGGGGAAGACAGATCATTGACATGGAACCCAGTGCCACCGTTTCTACCACCAAGCTCCAGTCTAGTGAACCAGACGAGCCAGAAGAAGGAGAGCGCCTCTTTCATTCACAGATGTGGGTAAAAGGCACCCCGCTACACTTCATCATTGATAGCGGTATCCAGAAGAACCTCATCTCAGTAGAGGTCGTCAAGCGGCTCACCCTACCAACAACGTCGCACCCACAGCCCTACACCATTGGATGGCTCCGCGAAGGAAGCGATCTCTGCGTCAGCCAATAGTGTCGACTGTCGTACGACATCAAGCCCTTCAAAGATGAGGTATTATGTGATGTTTCTCCTCTTGAAGTTTGTGATGTTCTTTTGGGCCAACCTTATTTATGGAAATGTCATGTTGTATATGAGTCTAGGCCTCGTAGTGTTATTATTACTTTGAACAGGAAATTGTACAGGATACTCGAGGCAGTCCCACCTAGTACTATTTCTTTGATCTTTGCTAAGTAATGCAGGAAGGTCATCTCTCAGATGGGGAAGTTTTTCTTCTTCGTGATTCACTCTTAGAATAAGCAAAAGATCATAGCCACATCCAGGGTCTTTGCATCCGACCTCTCCACACAGCAGAAGCAAGTAGATAAGGTCGCGGAAGAATACTCAAATATCTTCTCCTCACCTACAGGGGTACCTCTACAATGCCAGGTCAAGCACCCCATTGATCTGACCCCCGATGCACTGCTTCCCAATGGACCAGTCTATTGCTGCTCTTTGTTAGAGAATGAGGAGATCAAGTGACAGATCCAAGAACTGCTCCACAAGGAGCACATCCATCCCAGCTCATCACCTTGCGGGAGCCCAATTGTGTTGGTAGAGAAGAAATATGGAACCTGGTGACTCTGTATTGATTACTGGGCTCTGAATAAAATCATATTCAAAAACCGATACTCGATTCCCTGAATCGACGACCTCCTTGATCAACTCATGGGGGCCAAATACTTTAGTAAGATTGATCTAAAGTCTGGCTACCACTAGGTCCCGATAGAACAGATAGATGTATGGAAGACCGCCTTCAATTCAAAGAAAGGCCTTTTTGAATGGTTGGTCATGCCCTTTGGTTTGAAAAATGCTCCAACCACTTTCATGAGGATGATGGATGATATCCTGCGACCATTCACCAATAATTTTGTAGTGGTGTATCTAGATGACATTCTAATTTACAACAAGACTTGGGTCGAACACTTGCAACATATTCAATAGGTTCTGAACACCTTGCAGTAGCAGAAGCTATACACCAACTTGGAAAAATACTCCTTTGGCATGGACAGGTTCCATTACCTGGGATACATCACTAATCGACATGGCGTACATGTGGATCCATCCAAGATCCAAGTCATTCGTGACTGGCCAGCCCCAACAACACTCACTGAGCTTCGGAGCTTCCTCGACATTGCCAATTTCTACCACAGGTTTGTGTTGGTATTCTCCCATATTGCATGGGCCCTCAACCAAATAAACAGGGGTGGTGGTAAGGAAACATTTGTGTGGGGCCGGTCCCAACAACAAGAGTTGAATGATTTGAAGCATCGCTTGTGCTCAGCCCCAGTACTTTCACTACCAGACCTGCAACATCCTTTTGAAATTGAGACAGATTCTTCAGACTATGTTGTGGGTGCCGTTCTCACTCAGCACGACCACCCTGTGGCCTATCATAGTGAGACATTGTTAGATACTGTCCGTAAGTACCCTACTTACGAAAAAGAAATATACTTCATTGTACAAGCCTGCCGCCAGTGGAGACATTACATTCTTGGGAAGGAGACAGTCATCCACATTGATCATAAGCCATTGCAGTTCATGCAAACATAGGGAAAATTGCAGAATGATCACCATCAAAAGTGGTCCACATACTTGCAGCGATTCCACCTTAACATCAAGTATAAAACAGGAAGTACCAATCGCATCGTTGATTGCCTCAGTAGAACGCCAGTTGCGGAACTCACCACGGTGCTAGACTCTTGCGAACATGAGACATCCGAATGGCCCCAACTCTATGACACATACCCTGACTTCGCCACCGCCTACCAAATGTTGGGTGGAAACACAGTTGTCGATAATTTCCATCTTCAGGGTGGGTTGTTGTGTCGTCTGGGCCATATCTGTGTTCCATAAAGTGAGCGAGTGAAGTTGATCTGAGAATCCCACTATAGTTAGGTGGTAGGACACTTCGATGTCAAAAAGACAGCGACGCTGCTACAAAAACATTTCTACTGGCTGAAACTTGGACAGGAGGTCAGCAAGTATATCAGGTCATGCACTGCATGTGCTATTGCCAAACCGACCACTAAGAAACATGGCCTATACACCCCTCTTCCTACTCCTGGCAGGCCATGGGAATCCATCTCAATGGACTACATGTCGGGCCTCCCGTCCACCAAGCAGGGAAATGACTGTGCTTTTGTGGTTGTTGATTGCTTTTCTAAGATGGAGATTATGGTTTCCTGAGAGAAGACCATCACAACAGAGGCCACTGCCAAGCTCTTCTTTGAATGAGTTTGGGTAATTTTGGAATCCCACAAACCATTATCTCAAATCGGGATAGTCGATTTCTCATCACATTCTAATCGAGTCTCTGGTCGCTGCTAGACACCAAGCTCACCAAATCCACGACCTTCCACCCGTAGACAGATGGCCAAACCGAAGTTGCAAATCGAATGATTTTCCATATCCTTCACATGTATAATTTAAATCACCCTCACACATGGGATTAGAGCCTTCCCTATGTACAACATAGATACAACCGAGCCTTGCATAGCTCAACTGACCACAACCCCTTTCAGGTGGGGCTGGGATTCCAACAATTGGGTCCCATAGATGTTGCACTTCCCCTTGCGGTCACCTCAACCGACTCATCTCCTGCTCCAACTGAAGCTGACAAAGACTCTCGGTTCATTGAGCAGATCCATCACATCCACCAATATGTTCAGGATATCTTACAGAAGTCCAATGACAAGTACAAACATCGGGTGCCACATAAGTTTCAGGTGGGCGACAAAGTTTGGCTGCACTTGCAGAAAGAACGCCTTACAGGACCCCATCGTAAGCTTCTCCCACTCTGTTATGGATCATACACTATCACCGAGGCCTTGGGGAATATTTCTTTTGAGCTCAACATTCCTCCCTTTCTTGGCCTACACCCAGTGTTCAACGTGGATCTCCTTCGCCCTTATTTCCCACCATTATTGGACACCTGAGAAGTAGAAGAACAAATTATGCCAATGGAGATCAACCCTGAATGCATACAACATGCATCCAATGATCATATTGTGGACACACATATCAAGGGAACTCAAAAACAAAGGATCCAGCTTTATCGAGTCGTCAAAGCAGGGCAGCTCCTGCACCAAGGCAAGTGGCTCACCCGGGGCCAAATTCAGTAGAAATTTCCTCATCTAATGGGGGACCTCAATGGAATGGAGGCCATTTATTCCTAAGGAGGGAGTATTTATCCATATGGATATCAGTGGCCAACCACCTTTTCCAACTGGCTGAAAATAGTTTTATGACGATTTTGGTAATTTACTATTTTTAGCGGTTTTAACTTTTGGGGCCATTTTGAGGTCCTAAATGAAGGTTTTATGGGATAGATATCCTCAATGATAGATGAAGGCATTATTGAGCCCCAAAAATGAATCTCCTCAGTGACACCTTTCCAACGGGCTATCACACGCCTAAAACGAAGATCGTATGAAAAAGTTACGATCCTGGGAAGTTGATGTACTAACTTACCCAAACGAGGCCCACATGAATTTTGGCGCTTCATCTCCTAGGGTCAGGTTTGTGGATGTTTATGGTTTTGGCATTCTTGTTTATTGTAAAAAATTCCTTCAAATCCTCATTTTAATTTTCTTCTAATGAATGCGCACATCAGTCACATCTCTTCTCAGAGATAAGCTGCCACCATTCCAACAAGCTTATTTCCTTGCATTTTACAGTTTCAACTTATTTCATTATTGAATAGAAAACTAGTTTTACCGTATCTCTATTATTTTTTGTTAAGCACCTGTTAATAATCTGTACTCTTTTCATTCTGCTCATAAAATTCGGAACAGTGGTATCAGAGCGGTCTTCTCCTTGTCGTCTTAATGAATGTTCCCAACGAGGTTGGAGTACAAAGAGTTGGGTCTTGAGCTTGTTTCTCTTGAGGACAAAAGCTCTCGCACACCCAAGAGACCTCTCATGGTAGGAGAAAAGAAATATGATGGGACAAGAAATCCTTTCAAACTGTTTATTGAGGAAGCCCTCATGCAATAGAGGAACGGGATGATGGATAGTTTCGTGCAAATCCTTCGGTGGCTACCAACATGTGACGCATGTTCTTCTAACGGAGGCACCACCCCCTTCAAGGTACAAATAAACTTTGATATTCCTATATTTGAAGGTTATATAGACACATATGTTGTAAACGAGTGGTTGAATCTACTAGATGGGTATTTTTCTATCCATAACTTTTCGAATAGAGAAAATATTACTTTTGCGCTCCTCAAAGTCGTTCCCCATGAAAAAGATTGGTGGGAAACTTTCTGTGAGCAAAAGGAAACAGAGGAAACCTCATTATTTTCAGTCACGACCACCTAGGAATCCTTCAGGGATGCTATTAAGGAACAATACTACCCTGTCGGAAGTTATGATGACCTGTATACCAAATGGAGCACACTACGGCAAGAAAGAGAGCAAGCAGTGCCCGATTTCACAAATATCTTCCATACCTTGCACACCAAGCTGGGTATCAAAGATTCAGAGCGACATCTGGTGCTCAAGTATCGCGGTGGTCTACATAGATACATCTAGACTGAAACAAAATTTCTGGACATCTCATCCTTGGGCGCAGCCTACCGATATGTCATCAAAATCGAGCAGAAGCTCAAACAAAAGACGAGACACTTTGGGCCTGGGAACCCCTCACAAAAAAACCTAGGAAAGGGCATCCCCAACCCACAGAACAAAGGACATAGAAAATATGGACAATATTAGGACAACAAGTCCAAGCCGCAATCAAATAAGGACACTGAAAAGACAAAGAAAGATACTGAGAAGTCATGCGACTTCCATAGGAGCCCTTGGCATAACACTGCTGACTGCCGCTCAAAGCAGTCGTTGGTGGCTGAAGTGAAAGCCTCTGAATCAGATGTAGATTCTGAATCTGAGCCAGAACTAGAAAGGGAAAGACGAATCATTGACCTGGAACCCAGTGCCACCATTGCTACCACCAAGCTCCATCCTAGTGAACCATACGATCCAGAAGAAGGAGAGTGCCTCTTCCATTCACAGATGTGGGTAAACGAAACCCCACTACACTTCATTGTTGATAGCAGTAGCCAGAAGAACCTCATTTTAGCAGAGGTCGTCAAGTGGATAGCCCTGCTAACAACGCCGCACCCAAAACTTTACACCATTGGATGGCTCCGCCAAGGAAGAGATGTTCGCGTCAGCCAACAATGTCGACTATCATACAACATCAAGACCTTCAAAGACAAGGTATTATGTGATGTTTCTCCTCTTGAAGTTTGTGATGTTCTTTTGGGCCAACCTTATTTATGGAAACGTCATGATGTATATGAGTCTAGGCCTTGTAGTGTTATTATTACTTTGAATAGGAAATTGTACAAGATACCCGAGGTAGTCCCACCTAGTGCTATTTCCTTGATCTCTGCTAAGAAATGCAGGAAGGTCATCTCTTAGATGGGGAAGTTTTTCTTCTTCATGATTCACTCTCAGAATATGCGAAATATCACAGCCACATCCAGGGTCTCTGCGGTCGACTGCTCCACACAGCAGAAGAAAGTAGATAAGGGCGTGAAAGAATACTTGGATATCTTCTCCTCACCTACAGGGGTACCTCTACACTGCCAGGTCAAGCACCCCATCAATCTGACCCCTGATGCACTGCTTCCCAATGGGCCAGTCTATTGCGGCTCTTTGTTAGAGAATGAGGAGATCAAGCAACAGATCCAAGAACTGCTCCAATAGGGGCACATATGTCCTAGCTCATCACCTTACGGGAGCCCAATCGTGCTGGTATAGAAGAAAGATGGAACCTGGCGACTCTGTATTGATTACCAGGCTCTGAATAAAATCACAGTAAAAAATCAGTACCCGATTCCCTGAATCGACGACCTCCTAGACAACTCATGGGGGAAAAATACTTCAGTAAGATTGATCTGAAGTCTGGCTACCACCAGGTCCCGATAGAATAGAAAGATGTATGGAAGACCGCCTTCAAGTCAAAGGAAGGCCCTTTTGAATGGTTGGTCATGCCCTTTGGTTTGACAAATTCTCCATCCACTTTCATGAGGATGATGGACGATATCCTGCGACCATTCTCCACTAATTTTGATGACATTCTAATTTACAACAAGACTTGGGTCAAACACTTGCAGCGTATTCAAGAGGTTCTGCATACCCTGCGGAAGCACAAGATATATGCCAACCTGGAAAAATGCTCCTTCAGCATGGATAGGTTCCATTACCTAGGATACATCATTGATCGCCATAGCTTACATGTGGATCAAGCCAAGATCCAAGTCATCCATGACTGGCCAACCCTAACAACTCTAACTGAGATTTAGAGCGTCCTGGGCCTTGCCAATTTCTACCACAGGTTCGTGTTGGGATTCTCCCATATTGCATGGGCCCTTAGCCAAATAAACAGGGGTGGTGGTAAGGAGAAATTTACGTGGGGTCGGTCCCAACAACAAGCATTCGATGATTTGAAGCATCGCTTATGCTCATCCCTAGTACTTTCACTACCAGACCTGCAACATCCCTTTGAAATTGAGATAGATGCTTCAGACTATGTTGTGGGTGTTGTTCTCACTCAGCACGGCCACCCTGTGGCCTATCACAGTGATACACTGTCAGATATTGTCCGTAAGTACCCTACTTACAACAAAGAAATGTACTCCATTGTACAATCTTTCCCCCAGTGGAGACATTACATTCTTGGGAAGGAGACAATCATCCACACTGATCATAAGCCATTGCAGTTCATGCAGACACAAAGAAAATTGCAGAATGACTGCCATCAAAAGTGGTCCACATAATTGTTGCTGATTGCCTCAACAGACCACTATTCACGACAGTCACCATGGTGCTAGACTCTTGCGGCCATGAGACATCTAGATGGAACCAACTCTATGAGTCAGACCCTAACTTCACCATCACCTACCAAATGTTGGGTGAAAATGCAGTTGTCGATAATTTCCATCTTCAGGGTGGGTTGTTGTGTCGTCTGGGCCATATCTGTGTTCCATCAAGTGAGCGAGCGAAGATGATCTGGGAATCCCACTACAGTCGGGTGGTAGGATACTTCGACATCAAAAAGACAGTGGTGACGCTAGATAAACATTTCTATTGGCCGAAATTTCGACAGGAGGACAACAAGTATATCAAGTCCTGCACTGCCTGTGCTATTGCCAAACCGACCACTAAGAAATAGGGCCTGCACACCCCTCTTCCTACTCCTAATAGGCCATGGGAATCAGTCTCAATGGACTACATGTCAGACCTCCCATCCACCAAGCAGGGAAATGACTGTGTTTTTGTGGTTGTTGATCGCTTTTCTAAGATGGCGATTCTGGTTGCTTGCAAGAAGAGCATCACAACAGAGGCCACTACCAAGATCTTCTTTGAACGAGTTTGGGTACATTTTGGAATCCCACAAAGCATTCTCTTAGATTGGGATAGTAAATTTCTTATCACATTCTGGTCGAGCCTCTGGTCACTGCTGGACACCAAGCTCACCAAATCCATGGCCTTCCACCCCCAAACAGATGGCCAAACCGAGGTTGTAAATCGAAACATTGTGCATATAATTCGCATGTATAATTCAAAGCACCCTTACACATGGGATGAGAGCCTTCCCTATGTCCAACATAGCTACAACCGAGCCCTGCATAGCTCAATCGGACACAACCCCTTTCAGGTGGGGTTGGGATTCCAACCATTGGGTACCATAGATGTTGCACTTCCCCTTGCGGTCACCTCGTCTGACTCATCTCCTGCTCCAACTGAAGCTAAAAAATCCACCCGGTTCATTGAGAGGATCCAACACATCCACCAATAGGTTCAATATATCTTACAGAAGTCCAATGACAAGTACAAACACCACCATGATCAACATTGGGTGCCACATAAGTTTCAGGTGGGCGACAAAGTTTGGTTGCACTTGTAGAAAGAACGTCTTACAGGACCCCATTGGAAGCTTCACCCACTCCGTTATGGGTTGTACACTATCACCAAGGCTATGGGGGATAATGCTTTTGTGCTCAACATTCCTCCCTTCCTTGGCTTGCACCCAGTGTTCAACGTGGATCTCCTTCGCCCTTATTTCCCACCATTATTGGACACCTCAGAAATAGTAGAACAACTGACACCAACAGAGCTCAACCCTGAATGGATACAAAAAGAATCCAATGATCATATTGTGGACACAAAAATCAAGGGCACTCGACAACAAAGGATCTAGCTTTATCGAGTCGTCAATCAGGGCAGCTCCTGGACCAAGGCAAGTGGCTCACCCGGGGCCAAATTCAACAGAAATTTCCTCATCTGATGGGGGACCTCAATGCAATGGAGACTATTACTTCCTAAGGAGGGATTATTGATCCATATGGATATCGGTGGTCACCCACCTTTTTCAACTGGCTCAAAAAAGTTTTCTGACAATTTTGACAATTTACTATTTTTAGCAGTTTTAACTTCCGGGGCCATTTTGAGGGCCTAAATGAAGGTTTTTCGGGATCAAGCTCCTCAAAGATAGACAAAGGAATGACTGAGCCCCCAAAATGAATCTCCTCGA
Organism: Picea engelmannii; assembly: GCA_009831015.1. NCBI lineage: Eukaryota > Viridiplantae > Streptophyta > Pinopsida > Pinales > Pinaceae > Picea > Picea engelmannii. The sequence goes on along the minus strand of ML802702.1, from coordinate 205,299 downwards.
TGATACCTTTCAATGGGCTATCACATGCATAAAACAAATATCGTATGCAAAAGTTACGACCTTGGGAAGTTGATGTACTAACTTACCCAAACAGGGCCCACATGACTTTTGGCGCTTCATCTCCTAGGGTTAGGTTTTTGGATGTCTAGGGTTTTGGCATTCTTGTTTATTGTAAAAAAGGCCTTCAGAGCCTCATTTTAATTTTCTTTTGGCAAATGTGCGCAACCGTCACATCTTTTCTTAGAGATAAGCTGCCACCATTCCAACAAGCTTGTTTCGGCTACATTTTACAGTTTCAACTTATTTCGTTATTGAATAAAAAACTAGTTTTACCGTATCTCTGTTATTTTGTGTTAAGCACCTGTTAATAATTTGTATTCATTTCTTTCTGCTCATAAAATCCATATCAGTGGTATCAGAGCAATCTTCTCCTTGTCGTCTTAATGCATGTCCCCAACGAGGTCGGAGTACAAAGAGTTGGGTCTTGAGCTTGTTTCTCTTGAGGACAGAAGCTCTCTCACGCCCAAGCGACCTCTCATGGTAGGAGAAAAGAAATATGATGGGATAGGATATCCTTTCAAACTGTTGATTAAGGAATCCCTCATGAAACAAAGTAACGAGATGATGGATAGTTTTGTGCAAATCCTTTGGCGTCTACAAACAGGGGACGCATCTTCTTTGAACGGAGGCGCCGCCCCCTTCAAGGTACAAATAAAATTTTATATTCCTATATTTGAAGGGAATATAGACGCAGATGTTGTAGACAAGTGGTTGAATCTACTAGAAGGGTATTTTTCTATCCATAACTTTTGGAATAGAGAAAATATTACTTTTGCGCTCCTCAAAGTTGTTCCCCATGTCAAAGATTGGTGGGAAACTTTCTGTGAGAAAAAGGAAACAGAGGAAACCTCATTATTTTTAGTCATGGCCACCTGGGAATCCTTCAGGGATGCTATTAAGGAATTATACTACCCTGTCAGAAGTTATTATGACTTGTATTCCAAATGGACCACACTGCAGCAAGAAAGAGAGCAAGCAGTGCCCGATTTCACAAATATCTTCCATACCTTGTGCACCAAGATGGGTATCAAAGATTCAGAGCGACATCTAGTGCTCAAGTATCACAGTGCTTTGCATAGATACATACAAACCAAAATTGAATTTCTGGACATCTCATCCTTGAGCGCGGACTACCAATATGCTATCAAAATCGAGCAGAAGATCAAACAAAAGACGTGGCAATTTTGGCTTGGGAATCCCTCACAAAAAAACCCGGGGAAGGGCGGCCCCAACCCATAGAACAAAGGATAGAGAAAATATGGATAGTATCAGGACAACCAGTCCAAGCCGCAATCAAAGAAGGACACTAGAAAGACAAAGAAAGATACCAGGAAGTGGTGCGACCTCCATAAGAGCCCTTGGCATAACACTACTGACTGCCACTCAAAGCAGTCGTTGGTGGCTGAAGTGAAAGCCTCTAAATCAGATGGTAATTCTGACTCTAACCCAGAACCAAAAAGGGGAAGATGGATCATTGACATAGAACCTAGTGCCACCATTTCTACCACCAAGCTCCAACCTAGTGAACCAGACGAGCTAGAAGAAGGAGAGCGCCTCTTCCATTCATATTTGTGGGTAAAAGGAGCCCCGCTACACTTCATTGTTGATAGAGGTAGCCAGAAGAACCTCATATCAGCAGAGGTTGTCAAGCGGCTTGCCTTGCCAACAATGCCACACCCACAACCCTACACCATTGGATGTCTCCACCAAGGAAGCCATCTTCGCGTCAGCCAACAATATCGACTGTCATAAGACATCAAGCCCTTCAAAGATGAGGTATTATGTGATTTTTCTCCTCTCTAAGTTTGTGACATTCTTTTGGGCCAACCTTATTTATGGAAACGTCATGATGTATATGAGTCTAGGCCTCATAGTGTTATTATTACTTTGAATAGGAAATTGTACAGGATACCCGAGGTAGTCCCACCTAGTGCTATTTCCTTGATCTCTTCTAAGCAATGCAGGAAGGTGATCTCTCAGATGGCTAAGTTTGTCTTATTCGTGATTCACTCTCAAAATAAGTGAAAGATCACAACCACATCTAGGGTCTCTATGGTCGACCTCTCCACAAAGCAGAAGAAAGTAGATAAGTTCATAGAAGAATACTTGGATATCTTCTCCTCACCTACAGGGGTACCTCTGCACTTCCAGGTCAAGCACCCCATCGATCGGACCCTCGACGCACCTCTTCCCAATGGGCCAGTCTATCGCCGATCTTTTTTAGAGAATGAGGAGATCAAGTGACAGATCCAAGAACTACTCCACAAGGGGCACATTCGTCCCAACTCATCACCTTGCAGAAGACCAAGCATGCTGGTATATAAGAAAGATGGAACCTAATGACTCTGTATTGATTATCGAGCTCTGAATAAAATCACTGTCAGAAATCGATACCCGATTCCCCGAATCAACGAACTCCTTGATCAACTCACAGGGGCCAAATGCTTCAGTAAGATTGATATGAAGTCTGGCTAACACCAGGTCCCGATAGAACAGACAGATGTATGGAATACTACCTTCAAGTCAAAGGAAGGCCTTTTTGAATGGTTTCTCATGCCCTTTGGTTTGACAAATGCTCCAACCACTTTCATGAGGATGATGGACGATATTCTTCGACCATTCACCAATAATTTTGTAGTGGTGTATTTGGATGACATTCTAATTTACAGCAAGGCTTGGATCGAACACTTGCAGCATATTCAATTGGTTCTGCATACCCTGCGGCAAGACAAGCTATACGCTAACTTGGAAAAATGCTCCTTCGGAATGGATAGGTTCCATTACCTAGGATACATCATTGATCGACATGGCATACATGTGGATCCAACCAAGATCCAAGTCATTCGTGATTGGCCAGCCCCAACAACACTCACTAAGCTTCGGAGCTTCCTAGGCCTTGCCAATTTCTACCGCAGGTTCGTGTTGGGATTCTCCCATATTGCATGGGCCCTTAGCCAAATAAACATGGGTGGTGGTAAGGATAAATTTGCATGGGGATAGTCCCAAAAACAAGTGTTCGATGATTTGAAGCATCACTTGTGATTAGTGCCAGTACTTTCACTACCAGACCTACAACATCCCTTTGAAATTGAGACAGATGCTTCAGACTATGTTGTGGGCGTCGTTCTCACTCAGCACTACCACCCTGTGGCCTATCATAGTGAGACACTGTCAGATTTTGTCCGTAAGCACCCTACTTATGACAAAGAAATGTATTCCATTGTACAAGCCTGCCGCCAATGGATACATTACATTCTTGGGAAGGAGACAATCATTCACACTGATCATAAGCCACTATAGTTCATGCACACATAGGGAAAATTGCATAATGACTGCCATCAAAAGTGGTCCACATACTTGCAACAATTCCATCTCAGCATCAAGTATAAAATAGGAAGCACCAATCGTGTCACTTATTGCCTCAGCAGACCTCCAGTGGCGGCACTCACCACGGTGCTAGACTCTTCTGGACATGAGACATCTGGATGGCCCCAATTCTATGAGACAGACCCTTATTTCACCACCACCTACCAAATGTGGGTGCAAACGTAGTTGTCGATAATTTCCATCTTCAAGGTGGGTTGTTGTGTCGTCTAGGCCATATATGTGTTCCATCAAGTGAGCGAGCAAAGATGATCTAGGAAGCCCTCTACATTCCGGTGGCAGGACACTTCAGCATCGAAAGACAATGGTGATGATAAATAAACATTTCTACTGGTCGAAACTTGGACAGGAGGTCAGCAAGTATCTTAGGTCCTGCATTGCCTGTGCTATTGACAAACCGATCACTAAGAAACATGGCCTATACACCCCTCTTGCTACTCCTGACAGGCCATGGGAATCCATCTCAATGGACTACATGTCGGGCCTCCCATCCACCAAGCGTGGAAATGACTGTGTTTTTTTGGTTGTTGATCGCTTTTCTAAGATGGCGATTCTAGTTGCCTGAAAGAAGAGCATCACAACAGAGGCCACTGCTAAGCTCTTCTTTGAACGAGTCTGGGTACATTTTTGAATCCCACAAACCATTGTCTCAGATCGGGATAGTCAATTTTTCATCACATTCTGGTCGAGCCTTTGGTCACTGTTGGACACCAAGCTCACCAAATCCACAACCTTCCACCCCCAATCAGATGGCCAAACCGAGGTTGTAAATTGAATGATTGTGCATATCCTTCTCATGTATAATTCAAATCACCCCTGCACATGGGATGAGAGCCTTCCCTATGTCCAGGATATCTACAACAGAGCCCTGCATAGCTCAACCGACCATAGCCCCTTTCAGGTGGGGTTGGGATTCCAACCATTGGGTCCCATAGATGCTACACTTCCCCTTGCGGTCACCTCGACCAAATCATCTCCTGCTCCAACTAAAGCTAACAAAGCCACCTGGTTCATTGAGCGGATCCAACACATCCACCAACAGGTTTAGGATATCTTACAGAAGTCCAATTACAAGTACAAACAACGCAATGATCAACATCGGGTGCCACAAAAGTTTCAGGTGGGTGACAAATTTTGGTTGCACTTGTAGAAAGAACGCCTGACAGGACCCCATCGGAAGATTCGCCCACTCTTTTATGGGCCTTACACTATCACTAAGGCCATTGGGGATAGTTATTTTGAGCTCAACACTCCTCCCTTTCTTGGCCTGCACCCAGTGTTCAACGTGGATCTCCTTCACCCTTATTTCCCACCATTACTGGACACCTCAGAAGTAGCAGAACAACTGACACCAATAGACCTCAACCCTGACTGCATACAACAGGAATCCAATGATTATATTTTTGACACATATATCAAGGTCACTTGACAACAAAGGATCCAGCTTTATCGAGTCGTCAAAGCAAGGCGACTCCTGCACCTAGGCAAGTGGCTCACCCGGGGCCAAATTCAGAAGAAATTTCCTCATTTGATGGGGGAACTTAATGCAATGAATACCATTGCTTCCTAAGGAGGGAGGATTGATCCATATGGATATCAGTGGCCATCCACCTTTTCCAACTGGCTCAAAATAGTTTTTTGACAATTTTGGCAATTTACTATTTTTAACAGTTTTAACCTCCGGGGCCATTTTGAGGGCCTAAATGAAGGTTTTTTGGGATGAAGCTCCTCAATGATAGAAAAAGGCATGATTGAGCCCCCAAAATGAATCTCCTCGACAATTCCTTTTCAATAGGCTATCACACGCCTAAAACGGAGATCATATGCAAAAGTTACGACCCCGGGAAGTTGATGTACTAACTTACCCAAACGGGGCCCACATGACTTTTGGCGCTTCATCTCCTAGGGTTAGGTTTTTGGATGTCTAGGGTTTTGGCATTCTTGTTTATTGTAAAAAAGGCCTTCAGAGCCTCATTGTAATTTTCTTATGGCGAATGCACACAACCGTCACATCTCTTCTTAGAGATAAGCCACTACCATTCCAACAAGCTTGTTTCCACTGCATTTTACAGTTTCAGCTTATTTTGTTATTGAATAGGAAACCAATTTTACCGTATCTTTGTTATTTTGTGTTAAGAACTTGTTAATAATTTATATTCATTTTGTTCTTCTCATAAAATTTGGATCAATGGTATTAGAGCGGTCTACTCCTTGTCGTCTTAATGCATGTCCCCAACAAGGTTGGAGTACAAAGAGTTGGGTCTTGAGCTTGATTCTCTTAAGGACAGAAGCTCTCGCACACCTAAGAAAACTCTCATCATAGGAGAAAATAAATATGACGGGACAGGATATCCTTTCAAACTGTTGATTGAGGAAGCCCTCATGCAATAGAGGAACCAAATGATGGATAGTTTTGCGCAAATCCTTCGACGGCTACCAATAGGCGACGCATCTTCTTCGAACGAAGGCACCGCCCCATTCAAGGTACAAATAAACTTTGATATTCCTATATTTGAAGGTTGGATAGACGCATATGTTGTATATAAGTGGTTGAATCTACTAGAAGGGTATTTTTCTGTCCATAACTTTTCGAATAGAGAAAAGATTACTATTGCACTCCTCAAAGTCATTCCCCATGTCAAATATTGGTGGGAAACTTTTTGTGAGAAAAAGGAAACAGAGGAAACCTCATTACTTTCAGTCACGACCACCTAGAAATCCTTCAGGGATGTTATTAAGGAACAATACTACCCTGTCAGAAGTTATGATGACCTGTTTACCAAATGGACCACACTGCGGCAAGAAAGAGACCAAGTAGTGCCTAATTTCACAAATATCTTCCATACCTTGCACACAAAGATGGGTATCAAAGATTTGGAGCACATATGATGCTCAAGTATTGTGATGCTCTACATAGATACATCCATACTGAAATGAAATTTTTGTACATCTCATCCTTGGGCGCAACCTATCGATATGCCATCAAAATCAAGTAGAAACTCAAACAAAAGACACAACAATTTGGGCCTGGGAACCCCTCACAACAAAACTCGAGAAAGGGTGGCCCCAACCCACAGAACAAAGGATAGAGTAAAGATGGATAGTATCAAGACAACTAGTCGAAGCCACAATCAAAGAAGGACACCAGAAAGACAAAGAAAGATACTGGGAAGTGGTGCAACTTCCATAAGATCCCTCGGCATAACACTGTTGACTATCGCTCAAAGCATTCGTTGGTGGCTGAACTGAAAACCTCTGAATCATATGCGGATTCTCACTCTGAATCAGAACCAGAAAGGGGAATATGGATCATTGACGCAGAACCCAGTGCCACCGTTGCTACCACTAAGCTCCATCCTAGTGAAACAAATGAGCCAGAAGAAGGAGAGCGCCTCTTTCATTCACAGATGTGGGTAAAAGGAACCCCGCTACACTCCATCGTTGATAGCGGTAGCTAGAAGAACCTCATCTCAGCAGAGGTCATCAAGTGTCTCACCCTGCCAAGAACGCCGCACCCACAACCCTACACCATTAGATGGCTCCGCGAAGGAAGCAATCTCTGCGTCAGCCAACAATGTCGACTGTCGTACAACATCAAGCCCTTCAAAGACAAGGTATTATGTGATGTTTCTCCTCTCGAAGTTTGTGATGTTATTTTGGGCCAACCTTATTTATGGAAACATCATGTTGTATATGAAGCTAGTCCTTGTAGTGTTATTATTACTTTGAACAAGAAATTGTACAGGATACCCGAGGCAGTCCCACCTAGTGCTATTTCCTTGATCTCTGCTAAGCAATGTAGGAAGGTCATCTCTCAGACAGGGAAGTTTGCCTTCTTCATGATTCAATCTCAGAATAAGTGAAAGATCACAGCCACATCCAGGGTCTCTGCGGCCGATCTCTCCATAAAGCAAAAGAAAGTATATAAGGTCATGGAAGAATACTCAGATATCTTCTCCTCACCTATAGGGGTACCTCTACACTACCAGGTCAGGCACCCCATCGATCTGACCCCCGGTGCACCGCTTCCCAATGGGCTAGTATATCGTCACTCTTTGTTAGAGAATGAGGAGATCAAGTGACAGATCCAAGAACTGCTCCACAAGGGGCACATCCATCCCATATCATCACCTTGTGGGAGCCCAATCCTACTGGTACAGAAGAAATATGGAACTTGGAGACTTTGTATTGATTACCGAGCTCTGAATAAAATCACAGTCAGAAACCAGTACCCGATTCCCCGAATTGACGACCTCCTTGATCAAATCACGAGGGCCAAATACTTCAGTAAGATTGATCTAAAGTCTGGCTACCACCAAGTCCCGATAGAACAAACAGATGTATGGAAGACCGCATTCAAGTCAAAGGAAGACCTTTTTGAATGGTTGGTCATGCCTTTTGGTTTGACAAATTATCCATCCACTTTCATGAGGATGATGGATGATATCCTATGACCATTCACCAATAATTTTATAGTGGTGTATCTGGATGACATTCTAATTTACAAAAAGACTTGGGCCGAACACTTGCAACATATTCAACAGGTTCTGCACACCCTGTGGTAGCACAAGATATACGCCAAATTGGAAAAATGATCCTTTAGCATCGACATGTTCCATTACCTGGGATACATCATTGATCGACATGGCATACATGTGTATCCAGCCAAGATCCAATTCATCTGTGACTGGCCAGCAATAACAACACTGACTGTGCTTCAGAGCTTCCTGGGCCTTGCCAATTTCTACCGCAGGTTTGTGTTGGGATTCTCCCATATTGCATGGGCCCTCAGCCATATAAACAGGGGTGGTGGTAAGGAAACATTTGTGTGGGGCCGGTCCCAACAACAAGCATTCCATGATTTGAAGCATCGCTTGTGCTCAGCCCCAGTACTTTCACTACCAGACCTGCAACATCCCTTTGAAATTGAGACAGATGCTTCAAACTATGTTGTGGGCACCATTCTCACTTAGCATCGCCACCCCGTGGCCTATCATAGTGAGACACTCTCAAATACTGTCCGTAAGTACCCTACTTACGACAAAAAAATGTACTCCATTGTATAAGCCTACCGCCAATGGAGACATTACATTCTTTGGAAGGAGACAGTCATCCACACTGATCATAATCCACTATAGTTCATGAAGACATAGGGAAAATTGTAGAATGGCTACCATCAAAAGTGGTCCACATACTTGCAACAATTCCACCTCAACATCAATTATAAAACAGGAAGCACCAATCATGTCATTGATTGCCTCAGTAGACCACCAGTTGTGACACTCACCATGGTGCTAGACTCTTGCGACCATGAGACATCTGGATGGCCCCAACTTTATGAGACAGACCCTGACTTCACCACCACCTACCAAATGTTGGGTGCAAACGCAGTTGTTAATAATTTCCATCTTTAGGGTGGGTTTTTCATCTTCAGGGTGGGTTGTTGTGTCGTCTGGGCCATATCTGTGTTCCATCAAGTGAGCGAGTGAAGTTAATCTGGGAAGCCCACTACAGTCGGTTGGCATGACACTTCGACATCGAAAAGACAACGGCGATGCTAAAAAAACATTTCTACTGGCCGAAACTTCAACAGGAGGTCAACAAGTATATCAGGTCATGCATTGCCTGCGCTATTGCCAAACCGACTACTAAGAAACAGGGCCTGTACGCCCCTCTTCCTACTCTTGACAAGCCATGGGAATCCATCTCAATGGAATACATGTCGGGCCTCCCGTCCACCAAGCAGGGAAATGATTGTGTTTTTGTGGTTTTTGATCGCTTTTCTAAGATGGTGATTCTAGTTGCCTGCAAGAAGAGCATCACAGCAGAGGCCACTGCCAAGATATTCGTTGAACAAGTCTGGGTACATTTTGGAATCCCAAAAACCATTATCGGAGATCATGATAGTCGATTTATCAGCACATTCTAGTCGAGCCTCTGGTCACTGCTGGACACCAAAATCACCAAATCCACGGCCTTCCACCCCCAGACAGATGGCCAAACCGAGGTTGTAAATTGAATGATTGTGTATATCCTTTGCATGTATAATTCAAAGCACCCTCGCACATGGGATGAGAGCCTTCCCTATGTCCAGCATAGCTACAACCGAGCCCTGCATAGCTCAACTGGCCATAGCCCCTTTCAGGTGGGGTTGGGATTCCAACCATTAGGTCCCATAGATGTTGCAGTTCCCCTTGTGGTCACCTCGACCGACTCATCTCCTGCTCCAACTGAAGTTGACAAATCCACCCAGTTCATTGAGCAGATCCAACACATCTTCCAATAGGTTCAGGATATCTTACAGAAGTCCGATGACAAGTACAATCAATGCCATGATCAACATCGAGTGCCACATAAGTTTCAGGTGGGCGACAAAGTTTGGTTGCACTTGCAGAAAGAATGCCTTAAAGGATGCCATCGAAAGATTTTCCCACTCCGTTATGGGTTGTACACAATCACCAAGGCCATGGGGGATAATTCTTTTGAGCTCAACATTCCTCCCTTCCTTGGCTTGCACCCAGTGTTCAACATGGATCTCCTTCACCCTTATTTCCCACCATTATTGGACACCTCAAAAGTAGCAGAACAAATGACACCAACAGAGCTCAACCATGACTGCATACAACATGAATCCAATGATCATATTGTGGACACACAGATCAAGGGCACTTGAAAACAAAGGATCCATCTTTATCGAGTTGTCAAAGCAGGGCAGCTTCTGCACCAAGGCAAGTGGCTGACCCAGGGCCAAATTCAGTAGAAATTTCCTCATTTGATGGGGAAACTCAATGAAATGGATACCATTGCTTCCTAAGGAGGGAGGATTGATCCAAATGGATATCGCTGGCCACCCACCTTTTCCAACTAGCTCAAAATATTTTTTTGACAATTTTGGCAATTTACTATTTTTAGTAGTTTTAACTTCCAGGGCCATTTTGAGGGCCTAAATGAAGGTTTCTCGGGATCGAGTTCCTAAATGATATAAGAAGGCATGATTGAGACCCCAAAATGAATCTCCTTGATGATACCTTTTCAACGGGTTATCACATGCCTAAAATAGAGACTGTATGCAAAAGTTACGACCCCGGTAAGTTGATGTACTAACTTACCCAAATGGGGCCCACATGAATTTTGGTGCTTCATCTCCTAGAGTTAGGTTTTTGGATGTCTAGGGTTTTGGAATTCTTTTTTATTGTAAAAAAGGCCTTCAGAGCCTCATTGTAATTTTCTTCTAGTGAATGCACGTAGCCGTCACATCTCTTCTCAGAGATAAGCCGCCACCATTCCAACGAGCTTGTTTCCGCTGCATTTTATAGTTTCATCTTATTTCGTTATTGAATAGAAAACCAGTTTTACCATATCTCTATTATTTTGTGTTAAGCACCTGTTAATAATATGTATTCATTTTGTTCTGCTCATAAAATATGGATCATGGCACAACTCGAAGACGTAATCCAGCAACACATAGCAAACTTGGAGCTCAACACTGTTCCTGAGACCCCTCAAGACGTACAAGAACAAAGGGAAGCCACTTCCCACAACGCAGTTGACAGATTAATATCTCTTGCCTTCGAGTGAAAGCAACTGAGTAACCAGAGTGCTTAAACATATGAAAACCTTATTGAGAATGTTGAGTTACATGCATTGGAGTCACAGCTCCAAGAAGAGAAGTAGCACACAGATGCACTGCAGGCACAGTTGAAGGCCCTGTCAGTTGTAGACAGAATGAAGAGGTCTCATGAAAAATGTAAAACTCAGTAGCAGATCCATATGCTTCAAAGAAAAGTGATGGAAGTCACTCAACGACTTCAATCTGCGCAAGATAAGGCATGTCTATTGTTTACAAAGGTTGAGAGCCAAGGAGCAAAGCTAGAACAGGTCATCCTCATAACAGAACAATGCCTAGAAGGACTAGTGAACAACGCAGTGATACAGGAGTTCACTGAATAAGAGGCAACAACAAAGCAACAAGTCAAAGCAACTCGAGGTGTTCGAGGCATAATTTCTTGGGCCAGAGTGACTTGGGACGAGTCACAGGTGAGTGTTGGGGGCATGTTGGCTCTTGACCAAGTTTTGGGAATTTCTTGGTCATAATGACCTATTTTGGAACTTCAACAGCCTGTCGAAGGAGGAGCGCAAGACGAAGCGGATATCACGGGATCTTGGCCCCCTTTTTGGGTTTTTGGGAATATGTAACGGGAAGGGGATGTCGACCCATGGGTTTACCCATGTTTAGGCCTATTTTGTATGTATATATAGATGTCTAGGCCATATAGAGAAGTAGTGGATGATATATCTATGTGATGTAGGCTAAGTGCCAAGATTTGGATCTGTGTGATCAAGGCTTTGTGCATTATGTGTAAGACTTGTAGAGCTGAGTGAAACTCCCTATGCGATACGATAGGAGGCTTAGTGTTGTAACGCAAGGAAGAGGGATCTAGTGAGTTGCGCAAATCTTCTGTCTTGTGCGGAGTAAGGGTTTTGAGTCTCTGTGATTGTAACCAATTGAACAAAGACTATAAAGAAGAAGAGTTGGTGGATGTATCCCCAGGAGAGGGGTGAACCACGTAAATCCTATGTTATGATGCTTTGTGCTTGTCTTAATGATTTTTTGTCTTCTTTTACTAAGTTCTTTGATGTAGTTGGATAGATATACTTGCTTTGTGCTTATTATATCTGGGAATTCTAGATCTGATCTACATGGTTGTGCTTAGTGCTTAATTTGATCTATTTACCTATGCTAAGTGCTTGGATACAGTAGGTTAATGTGAATACTGCGAGGCTCTGTTTTATCAGTGAAGTAGATAACGATTGTATATTAAGGAACTGAAGGTGCTAAGTGATTTATTAAAGTGTTATAATCACATATCTATGTCCCAGCTAAGGTTTCAGACACTTGAGTCCTGCAACCACCCCTGCCTCTACCTCGGGTGAGACTTCATCTGCTTCACAAGTGTTGCTGAAAGGGCCCGTAGTTAGGGGTTTGTTGGTGCATTGTTGTAGCATTGAACCCTGGGTCTTCCCTTGTGCCAATAGATATCAATGATTGTGGTTGATCCAACAAGAGATAAGTTTAAGTTAGATTAAGTCATAACTGTCGGATGTGCAATTGCTAGATCAATGATAGGGATGAATTGCGGAGATCGAAAGGAGAATTAAATATCACACTAGTTCCAATCCCACAATTAGTCAGGACCATCTAATCTTATAGATTCTAAGATCGATGATTGTGGTTGACTCACCAACAACACACAACTTCCAATTACGGAGTTTGGGTGATGATTTAAATCACTCACAAGTTGTGGTTCTGAAATCATCCTTGATCATGGATCTGCTTCGAGAAATATTCACAATCATTGGATCACTTTTGAGTGGAAGGACATGATAAGTGGGGCAAAATGATTGAGAATTTGATTAACCAAATACCCGTCAGTCATCGGATCAAACCTGAATTCTCTTGAACCGTCAGATCATTTCGTGTGGAAGGATAGGCTAAGCAAGGTAAAAGATCTAAGATCTCATTTATACGAATTTCCTTTAGCCGTTGGATCATCCTAAGTGGAAGGACAGGATAAGCTAGAAGAGTTGCACCATAGATATATCAAGCCATCGATATAAGAACATGGTCGATGAACAATGTTTAGTTCGTGTCTAAAGTTGCGAGGAGGTTATGCTTTAGAGAAATATCACTTCAAGAATTCAATTTGAGATTCGAAATACCCGAAGCCCGAAAATCTGAAATGAATAAGGACCATCAAATTTGGAGGACAAACGATGACCGTTGGATCAGGGTTGTTGGTCAACAAACCATATCAGCAAGGACATGTGGTAGACCACGTCAGAATATCACGTCAACAGACGATATCTACAAGGACATGTGGCAGACCACATCAACAGACCACAACAACAAAAGACATGTGGCCGACCATGACAACAAAAGACATGTCGCAGACCATGTTAGCAGACCACGTCATCAAATACACATGCCATAATCAAATGATGACAAGCGTCAAGAGGAAATTGGCTCGTGCCATGACAAGAAGTGATGTAAGCAAGTTACATCACTCTGGGAGAATTACTTCGGGAGTTCTACCACCAACACTTGCCCAAATCCCTGAAGTACCGAATGCCAAAGTCCCGAAGTCCTGAAGTGGACACGAGACGTTCAATCTAAAGACCACTTGGAGAGTGTTCTCGACCGTCGATCTACTACAGTGGAAGGATAGTGTAAGTGGAAGCGTTAACTGACAACAAGCAGTCCCCACCATTTATGACTTACTTAGTAGGTGATCACTCCGGAGGAAAGAATAGGTTGAGATTTAAAATCTTTGAAGTCTGGAGACCCGAAGGAGATCTCGACCATCGATCTGACACAAGGTTTACTCTCAACCGTTGATCAAAATACAGTGGAAAGATAGCATAAGCATAATAGCCGAAGTCCATAAGTAAATGGTGGCCATCCATCTCATTGCTTGATTAAGTCTTGGCCATCGGATTAAGCAATTAAAGGATAGATGTAAGGATCATATATGACCATTGATCTGGTTCTATAAAATAAACGTAAACCGTCCAATATGTTCGGGAAATCTGATTCGAAAGTTTTGAAAGGTTTCAAGACGAAAAGTTTCAAAGGGAGAAGTGTTGAAGTTTTGACAGCCATCCATCTCATCACAATATTGAATCGTGACCGTTGATTCTGATAAAGCGCTCAAGCGCTCGTTTGGTCTAGTGTCTGGTCACCACCGTTGATCATATGAAATAAGAAATAAAAGCAAAAGATAATACAATGATTAAATAGATAAGCCCATGGTTCTACACCTATGATATGGTTTGAAGGAAGTGCCTCATACATGTTTCATTCGACAGTGAGTTACACCAGAACAACACAAAGAATCGTTAAAAGATCGAATATGATTTGTTGGTGAAACGAGAATGCAACAGAAGCATGAGTACAGTCTAATGAGTTGATCCATGTCTGTGATCAACTCATGAGGACAAATGAACCAATACACAGTCATGATTGAAAGAGAGTTAAATCATGAAAACATGAATAAATAAATAAAAAGGAAAATGATATTACCTAATGTTTAAAGATTATAATTTTAAATGAAATGGTACAATGGTTCAAATATCAAAAGACACAATGATTCAAATTCACACCAGTTGGAAGACTATATAAACAAAAAGGAATTGTGAGAAGAGTGTAGTTGAATTTGTTGAAGTATATATGTATATATATAATGGATTGAATGAAAGTTCATTCTATCAGGTTGGTGCCTATTTACAAGTTGGGTCTTGTATTAGGATTGGATTCCTCACATATCAGTTGGATATGAGATCAACAAGCTAGGACTTTTTATGAGGATTGGATTCCTCATTTCTCAGTTGGATCTGAGAACTACAAGCCGGGTCTTGTAACAAAGAGTTGGGTCTCTCATGATTGTATGAAGACGATATTCAAAGATTGATCTTATGTATTCATTCAAGTTAAATAAATAAATAAAGTATTTATTGTTTTACATATATTGATTGAGAAAATAAAATAAATATTTTTTGTTCAGTTACTTTATGAAAAGTGGAAAATTGTCCTAAGTTTTGTGACACTGATTCACCCCCCCCCTCTCAGTGTCAAGTACCCATTTTCATCAATTGGTATTAGAGGGGGTTCCTTCAGCACAATTTAAAAACTAAAGGTAGATTCAGAAGAAATGGGTGGACAAATTGCTATCTCCACAAATGAAGCTCCCTTATTTGATGGAACAAATTATTTATCATGGAGAGAAAATATGAAAAGATATCTGAAGTCAAGAGGATATGGAGTTTGGGATTCGGTAGTAAGTAATCCCTGAAACTTAACTACTTCAAAGAGAAAATC
>ML802702.1:171891-188674 GCA_009831015.1 Picea engelmannii | reverse complement strand
CAACTGATGACAAAACTGGTCTTGGATACAATAAGAAAGAAGACAATAACAAATGGAGCACTATTTACAAATATGAGAAAGGATCATCCTTCTTAAAAGGAAAAGATGCAAGTACAAATCAATTACAAATCATGAACTTTGTTGAGGAGGACAACTTTAAAAGTAAAAAGGAAGAAGAAAATCAAATGACAGATCCTTCAAGTCAAAATAAAATCAAGAATGGAAATACCTTCAATGAATATTGTTTTTCTTGTCATAGCTTTGGCCATAAAGCAATAGACTGCAAGAAACTAAAGAAAGGATATACAAGAAAATCCAAAAACTCAATTAGATGTTGGAGATGTGATTTTGTTGGGCACACAAATTTTTTTTCCATACAATGAGATGTTACAACTGTGATAGGTTTGGGCACAAATCCCAAAACTGTAAGAATATAAAAAGTCAATATTTGAATAAGTCATTCAAGTCAATGACAAATCCTAATAAAAGTTGGAATAAGAAAGGAGATGAAAAATCTCCAAAAACACAATTAGAAAGAGAAGATCCAAAAAGAAGAATAACTCACAGAAAGATATGGAGAAGAAAATGTGAAGGAGAAAGCAAGAAAGATGTTATTACACCTGAAAATGAAGAAATTAATAATAAGAACATGATGGGTAAAAGTCCTAATAAATAATGTGAAATTCAATATGAGATAAATTAATCTCAAGAACATGAAGTACCTATAGAAGAATATGGGACAATATTAAATTCTGATGATGTCATAAGTTGTTAGCAAAAGAAAGAAAATATAAAAAGAAGTTTAAATTGGTATTTAAATCAATTGGTATAATTCCTCAATTGATATTCCCATGAAATTTAAAAAACGAATAAGAAACAGATCAAAAATATCAGTAAGATTCATACTCTTGTTCGATTTGACAAAGGAAAGTCAGTAAAAACTCAGGAGGAGTATTTTGATTATTGAATAAGAAAGTAATTAGATTAAGTTTTGAAAAAAGACTTGATCACTACAAAATTTGTATCAAGAAGACTACTTATTTAAACACAAAAATCCCAATAAATTGAGATAAGAAGTTAGTAAATTAACAAGGGAAGAGACCTTGTCAAGAAGAGCTACCCTTTCAGAAACAAAGGGGGAGAGTACTCAGAAAAAGAGAGAGAGCATAGTGACAGGAGGAGTCATTCAATTATGGAAGGAAGAACATGATTCCAAGGCGAGTTACCCAAGTTCATATTCTGGTCAACAACATGCAGATAGATAGATGTTAATTATAAGGGGACCAACCCTTTTCCATTGATGTCAAAGGGGGAGAGAAAACTTCATAATAGGAAAGCATCATCAAAGAGGGAGTTTTGTATATGAAGTTAGTGTGTTTAACTCAATGACAAAGGGGGGTATTGTTGGACATATTGTCATTGATGTCAACAATCGATGTGATGATTTTTTGTTAATGATGAATTACCACAGATGAGATTTTCATTGATGTCAACATCAGTTAGATGAAAGAAATTAGTGATTATTGTTGATCACGATAGGATCAACAATGTTCCTATGATCAAAGCTCAGGAGAATTAGCGACTGACTATCAGTGCATAAAAGAATGTACAAATAGTTACTAAATATCAGGAGAGTTAGCGAATGAAGAGCACATTATAGAAATGTCGTTCGATCGATGGAAAGACTGAGAAGTCGACCAATGTACAGGAAAAGGTGAGAAGACTCAACAACCGTCCGATCAAGAAATTGACCGTGTTGATCATCTCATAATATAGACGTTGGTCATATGAGTGACTGTGGGCTTGAGGATTGTTGGAGGATCATGACCATCGGATCTGCAAGCCATATCAATGGCAGGGATGAATTGCAGGGAGCGAAAGAAGAATTAAACAACCCGTTAGTTCTAATCCCGCAATTGGTCTAGATAGTCAAATCTCATAGACTCGGATATCGATGATTGTGGTTGATCCAACAAGCGACCAGTTTAAGTCAGATTAATTCATAACTGTCGAATGTGCAATCACTAGGTCAATGACAAGGATGAATTGCAAATATCAAAAGGAGAATTAAATATCGTGCTAGTTCCAATCCCGCAATTAGTCAGGACCATCTGATTGTATAGCTTCGAAGATCGATGATTGTGGTTGACTCATCAACAACGCACAACATCCAATTGCAGAGTTTGGGTGACGAGTTAAATCACTCACAAGTTGTGGTTCTTCAATCATCCTTGATCGTGGATCTGGTTCGAGAAATCTTCACAACCGTTGGATCACTTTTGAGTGGAAGGATAGGATAAGTGGGAAAAAACGATTGAGAATTTGATTAACTGAATACCCATCATCCTTCATATCAAACCCAAATTCTTCAACCATTGGATCATTTTGAGTGGAAGGATAGGATAAACGAAGTAAAATATCTGAGATCTCATTTATGCTAATTTTCGTCAGCCATTGGATCATCCTAAGTGGAAGGACATGATAAGCTAGAAGAGTTGCATTGTAGATAGATCAAGCCATCGATCTAAGAACATGATTGACAAACAAATTTTAGTTCAAGTCTAAAGTTGTGAGGAGATTATGCTCTGAATAAATCTCACTTCAAGAATTCAGTTTGAGATTTGAAATACCTGAAGCCTGGAAATCCGAAATGAATAAGGACCATCAGATTTGGAGGACATATGATGACCGTTGGATTAGGGTTGTTGGTCAGCAGACCACGTCAGCAAGGACACATGGAAGACCATGTCTACAAGGACATGTGGCAAACCACGTCAATAGACCACGACAAAAAAAGACATGTGGCAGACCACGTTAGTAGACCACAACATAAAAATACACATGGTAGACCATGTCAGTAGACCACGTCAACAGATACACATGGCATAATCAGATGATGACAAGCGTCAAGAGGAAATTGGCTCGTGCAATGACAACAAGTGACGTAAGCAAGTTATGCCACTCCAAGAGAATTTTTTTGGGAGCTCTAACACCATCACTTGCCCAAAGCCCTGAAGTGCCAAATGCTGAAGTCTCGAAGTGGACACGAGACGTCCGATCTAAAGATCACTTCAGAAGTGTTCTTGACCATTAATCTACTACAGTGGAAGGATAGTGTAAGTGGAAGCATTAATCGATAGCAAGTGGTCTCCACCATTTATGAATTACTCAGCAGGTGATCACTCCGGAGGAAAGAAGAGGTTGAGATTTAAAATCTCTGAAGTCCGGAGACCTGAAGGGGATCTCGACTGTCGATCTGATATCGAGTGTACTCTCAATCGTTGTTCAAAATATAGTGGAAATATAGCGTAATCATAATAGCCAAAGTCCATAAGTAAATGGTGGCCATCCATCTCATTACTTTATTAAGTCTCGACCGTCGGATTAAGCAATGAAAGGATAGATGTAAGGATCGTATATGACCATTGATCTGGTTCCATAAAATAAATGTAAATCATTCGATCTGTTTGGGAAATATGATTCAGAAGTTTTGAAAGGTTTCAAGCCCAAAAGTTCTGAAGGGCAAAGTGTCGAAGTTCCGACAACCATCCATCTCATCAGAAGATTGAATCGTGACTGTTGATTCTGATAAAGCGCTTGTTTGGTCTAGTGTCTGGTCACCGTCGTTGATCATATGAAATAATAAATAAGCAAAAAAGATAATACATCGATTAAATATATAATCCCATGGTTCTATGCCTGTGATCATATGGTTTGAAGGAAGTGCTTCATACATGTTTAATTCGACAGTGAGTTACACAAGAACAACACAGAGAATCGTTAAAAGATCAAATATGATCTGTTGGTGAAACCAGAATGCAGTAGAAGCATGAGTGTGATCTATTGAGTTGATCCATGTCTGTGATCAACTCATGAGGACAAATGAACTGATACACAGTCATGATTGAAAGAGAGTTAAATCATGAAAACATGAATAAAGAAATAAAAAGGAAAATGATATTTACTAAAGTTTAAAGATTATCATTTTAAATGAAAAGGTACAATGGTTCAAATATCAAAAGACACAATGATTCAAATTCACACCAGTTGGAAGACTATATAAAAAAAAAAGGAATTATGAGAAGAGTGTAGTTGAATTTGTTGAAGTGTATATGTATATATATAATGGATTGAATGAAAGTTCATTCTATCAGGTTGGTTCATGTTTACAAGTTGGGTCTTGTATGAGGATTGGATTCCTCACATCTCAGTTGGATCTAAGATCAACAAGATGGGACTTGTTATGAGGATTGGATTCCTCATTTCTCAGTTGGATCTGAGAAATACAAGATGGGTCTTGTAACAGAGAGTTGGGTCTCTCGTAATTGTATGAAGATGATATTCAAATATTGATATTATGTATTCATTCAAGGTAAATAAATAAATAAAGTATTTATTGTTTTATATATATTGATTGAGAAAATGAAATAAATATTTGTTGTTCAGTTACTTTGTGAAAAGTGGAAAATTGTCCTAAGTTTTGTGACACTGATTCACCCCCCCTCTCAGTGTCAAGTACTCATTTTCATCAGCCAAAATCCAAATAGAGTTAGAATCATTAGAAAAAATGAGTGAAAAAAGAGACGTAAAACTCCAAATAGAGCTAGAGGCAATGCTTGAAAAAAAAATAGACTCTTCAAAGATACCATTCAAACTCAAATAGATGATAGATTCTTAGGGTTCAAGAGTGAATTGAAGACAATGAAGGATAGGATTCAAGAAATGGAAAAACATAAACAACCAACCCAAGAAGGAGAGGTTGAAGAAAATCACAACTTGAGAGATAGGATTAAAGAGCTAGAAGAAAAACTAACCAACAATTTGATCCTCAGTAATTTGGAAAACAAACTGGATATCAAACCCATTAAAAGAGGAAACGAATAAGATAATCAAATTAGACCATGAGCATAATAAAATATCTGTGAACCTCATAATTTTGGTGTAAAAGAACAACAAGAGGAGGGTACACTAGCAATAGTAAAAGAAGAATTAAATAATAAATCACAAATTGATACAACTTACCTCAAAGAAGCAAATAGGCTAGGAAAAATAATTTATCACAAAGATAGGTTGATCCATGTCAAAGTAAGTTGTAATGACCATAAATATAGCATACTCAGTAAATATTTGAGCTTATAAGGGTCAAGAATATTTATAAATGAAGACCTCTTTCCCAAAGAGCGAGCTAAATTAAGGAAGGAAGTTCAAAAGGTAAAATAAGGCAGAAAAGAAGGAAAATGGGAAATAATTAGAAATTGAAAAGCTATTGTTAGATATAGAGACCAAAAGGATAATAATAAATAGTAATTTGGGACACGAGATCCTTTTTTGGAAATTTTGTGGCTTTCCATGGTGCAAAGGTTCTATGATAAGTTGGATCCCGAGTGATATTGATATTATTTGTCTAGTTGAAACTTGGGAGCATGAGGAGTCTAAGGTCCCTAACATAGAAGGATTTGTCTTTTGGTCGGCCTGGAACAAAAAGTCCCACCTTAGAGGGATAGGAGGCATAACTTGTTATATTAGAAAGAGCATTTCTCCTCACATTCAACTTCATAAGATCGACCCTCTCAATCAATACATTTGGATAGAAATTTCAGACACCAATGCTAAGAAGATATATATAGAAATTTGCTATTTTACACCTATTAATTCTACATTTTATAAGAAAAACAATCTAGATAGAAATTGTCCCTATAATAATTTAGAACAAGATATTTATAGTTTAAAAAATGAATGTAATATCCTCCTACTATGAGACTTCAATGCTAGGATTACAACTAAACAAGCTACTCTTTTAAGTAATTATTCCAACCATAATCCCTTATGGCTAGATGAGGACCTTGTTTTATCTAATAGATACAAAAGAATCTTTGAAGACCTAACTGATAATTTTTTTGTTACTAATTTGGTCAAGCTTTGTAGCTCTCAAGACCTAATAATTTGCAATGGAGTAATGAAGTGGCCAAACTCCAACCAGATGACTTGTATTCATGGTGTTAGCACATAAATTTTTCATGGGTGATATGTAGTTATTGCTAAAACCTGGGTCTACACCTCTGTTGAGTCTCTCTCTTTTATGCATAAATTCCTATAAGATTTTCCTCTTCTAGTTGATAAATTCAGGCCAATCACGTATGTTGTATGCATAGGGAAAAACTATGAGCAAAATGAAGCATTTAGAGCAGTCCATTTCGGGCTTGAAATACAAGCAAACAAGAATGTTCAATTTTCAACGGCGAAGATCCCATGTGCAGTTCATATTAATGGCTCTCAT
Organism: Picea engelmannii; assembly: GCA_009831015.1. NCBI lineage: Eukaryota > Viridiplantae > Streptophyta > Pinopsida > Pinales > Pinaceae > Picea > Picea engelmannii. Next base: position 182,397 of record ML802702.1, on the reverse strand, counting down.
GCATTCAAAGTTTAAAAATCATGAAAGGATTAACGACCAGACAGAAGCCCCAAAGTCATGAAGTAACGAGAGGTTGCCACGTCAACCAGGAGAAAGTTACTTCAGGATTTTTCATGCCCGCATTCAAAATCTTCCGAAGCCCAAAGTCCTGAAGTAACGAGAGGCTGCCACATCAACCAGGAGAAAGTTACTTCGGGAGATTTCCATCCAAACATCCCGAAGTCCTGAAGAGCCGAAGTCTCGAAGTGATGTTAGGCTAACATGTCGCTTCAGGTCCTACCACTCCAGGGGTGTTTTTCATTTCAACACATGGCACTTATCCGCCGAGGACGCATAACATTCATTTCAGGCTACCACGTCACTCCGGGCCCATACCACTCCGGTAGTTTTTCATGCTTCACAATCTAAAACTCTTGAAGCCCGAAGTGTCTAAGTATTGAAGACACATGGCACTCCCCATAATAGCAGGGTTACCCAAATCGATGGCCACACTTCATTGCGGGGACAAAAAATGATCAAACATTAAAATTATAGAGCGGTCCCACAATTGAAACCATGGTATAACAGAAGATGTACGTGGTAGTTGGTGGTGGATTGCGGGGGTCGAAGAGGTGTGGACCCAAACCACCATTGGAAACTTCCACAATCATGTGCTTATATAGAGTCCAATCCGAGAGCAGCGCGTGGAAAAAAACTAGGCGTTAGGCCTCGTCCTTATCCCAAGGAGAAATTAGTTAATGAAAGGACCAGTGGTTGAATAATCGACTACCCCCTTAAATGGAAGCATGGAGGGTCTGGCCGAGGAGACAGAAGATGTCAGCCCAAAGTAACATAAAGGGTAGTTTTTCTTGCAGGCCCATACTGACCAGAGTTTCCTTCTAACAAAAGGAACAAGACAGACAAGAGAAGACACACAACACCAGAGAAGAGGCACCCAAGTAGAAATGCATGTCTATTGTTTTGATTATAAATACATTAGATGAATGATTTGTAAGGAGGGGGGGTTTAGACCAAGACCTGAGGAGGTTTGATAAATTTTTATGACTGCATATTTGAGTTTGTAAGCCGGAGGGGCATGTAGCTGTAAATTGTATTTTTATTGAAGACTCATATGAGACGTTTCATAATATTTGTCTTCTATGTTCTCTGTTCTATTCTTCATCTTTTTTGAACGTATTGTTGATTTTAAGGATTAAAATTTTCCTTTGTTTGATATATTCTTGATGCGGTAGAGGATCTGTTGTAAGCTCACCTATTTATCATTGTTTACTGTTTAGAGACATCTAAATTTTCTTTGCATAGAGGATCTCAACTTAACGAATATTCGTCTTTATGTTAGTCTCTTATTATTCTCTTCATCATTATACAAATATTTTGTCTGATAAGGAGCTTAAATGCCTTCAATAAGAAGACTATTTATGAATTCCTAGCCCAATGGTCCATCACTGATCTGTAGTGATATCTGTTGTGTTTTCCTTTCTTTAAAGTCTTGTTGATCCACCTACTCAAACCATTTTAATCCATTTACATTTTTATGGGTACTAGTATTATCCTATAGCATTTCGAGGGTGACTCTCAGTGCTAACATTAATGGTGTCGTTGTCAGGGACGGAAGTGAAAATATCTTCCCTGGGAGAATGAGAACGAAGGGATCCAATTTTAGATGGTGAATTGAAGTTGGACACATTGTTCTGACTTCTCATCTTTCACCATGGCAACTCCATTGTTCGGAAATATATTGGCAAATCCACTAGTTTGAGATGGACAAGATTTTATCTTAGAGGTATGCTTTCTGTGATTTTTCAAAGATAGTTGGTTTCCCCAATATAGAGCCTAGTAGAGATGAATGGGAAAGTAGCCTTCCTAAATTTCGAGGAGAAGAGTGGGAGGTACCAGCTGAACATTTGTTGGAGTTTCATGATTTTATTTCATAAACTTCATATCGTGAATGAAGATGGTCAGATTAAGCTTTTCAGGTATTCATTAGAGGGGATTGATCATGATTGATGTTGATCTCTTCCCATTGCAATCATTATCTCTTTGATAGGTTTTCATGCAACTTTCAATTCGTTTTGTAAAGAGTTTTTTTTTTAGCTGAGTATCTTTATGAAAACTGTTGTGATGAGTTTTATTTGCTTCATAAAGATTCTTCTAGTCACGAAAACCATATTTGTGATGAAGCATTCATTGTGGAAGAAATCATTTTCCATGAAGATCAAGAGGTGTTGAATGATATTCATTATGATAGAAATAACATAGAAACATTCGGAATCGTATCAGATGTATCTGTTGTTTCAAATGTTCATGAAGATCAACATGTATATTTTGAATATTCTGATGTTGAAGAGAAAGTGTATACATTAGTAGATATTTATCCTCACTATGAATCTGAGATAAATGATAAGTTGGTTAAAAAAACTAGGGAAGATTCCTCTCTGTTTTTTCGTATATTTTCATAATTGAAGGAAGATTTTGTTTGTTTCTCTTATGAAGAAAATACAGAGGATATTTATGTTTTTGAAACAGATGTATTTAGCAGCCCTGCTTATGATGAAGAATTTGTTTCAAATACTGACCAAGAATAACCAATTTTGTATGAATATCCCAGCAAAGATGATGAAGAGCAGAGTTTTTTCATGGCTTATTTGAAACCTCATAGCATGGTTACTGTATATGATAATTATGAATCTGATCCTTGGGAGGGTCATGGAGGAGAAAATGAAGAGATAAATGTGTAGCTTATATCATGTCCAACACTTATAAATGAACAGATATCACCTAGGATTAGCAAGCCTGAATCAATCCTTTGTCCACTTGTACATGTTGAAAACATCAAATAACATGTGACCTATGATGAAATAAAGGAGGTAACGTTTTACCAATTTAGAATGACTTATTATAAATTTTATGACCTTGTGGGGTTATATATGGAGTTAAACTTTCCAAAATCATTGGAGCCTTCAAAGTCAATCATCTTATCATCATTTGGAGGTATTTTCAGTGTTCTAAAACATGTTTTCATTCTGTTGTCATACTTCCCTTACCTTTTATGGATCATTTGCAGTGAAAATAAGAATTATGTTACCAAACAGTTTGGGTGGCTATGGTGGAAGTTTGTCTTCACTCGAGTATTGTAAAGGTCAATTAGAGTAGGGTCTTGTATATAAATAAGCATGTGTGCAAGATTTTCAGTTTTAGTTTTCTTTTTGTATTTAAATAAGTGACCCCATAGCCCTAGGATAAGACACTGAAGCTGCTTGTTCTTGGCAACTCACAGGGAGCATGCCATCCCCTGTGGAGCCAAATGTTATCACATCAAGTTTTCATGGGTCATACGTAGTTATTGCTAAAACATCTAAGGTCTACACCTTTGACATTTTCCTCTTCTGGTTGATAAAGTCAGGTCAGTCAAGTATGTTGTATGCGCAAGGGAAAACTATGAGCAAAATGAAGCATTCAGAGAAGTCCATTTCGGGCTTGAAATACAAGCAAATAGGCAAGTTCAATTTTCAACGGAGAAGATCCCATGTGCAGTTCATATTAACGGCTCTCGTGCATTCAAAGTTTCAAAATTGAGCAAGCATTAATGACCAGACAGAAGCCCCATAGTCCCGAAGTCCCGAAGTAACAAGAGGCCACCACGTCAACCGAGAGAAAGTTTACTTTGGGAGATTTTCATGTCCGCATTCAAAATCTCCCGAAGCTCGAAGTCCCGAAGTAACAGGAGGTTTCCACATCAACCGAGAGAAAGTTACTTTTGGAGATTTCCATCCAAACATCCCGAAGTCCCGACAATATGTATTTCCGAAGTGAAATCAGAATGCCACGTCACTTCAAGCCCTACCATGCCACATGTATTTTTCAATTCAACACATGACACTTATCTGCCAAGGACGCATAACATTCATTTCAGGCTACCACTTCACTCTGGGCCCATACCACTTTGGTAGTTTTTCATGCTTCACAATCCAAAACTCCCGAAGCCCGATGTGCCAAAGTACCGAAGACACATGGTGCTCCCAAGAATAGCAGGGCTACCCAGATCGATGACCACACTTCATTGCAGGGACATACCATGCTCGAATGTTAAAATTATAGAGTTGTCCTGCAATCAAAACCATGGTATAGCGGAAGAGGTACGTGGAAGTTGGTGGTGGATTGCGGGGGTCGAAGCGGTGTGGACCCAAACCACCCTTGGAAACTTCCGCAATCATGTGCTTATATAGAGTCCAATCCGAGAGCAGTGCGTGGAAAAAAACTAGGCATTAGGCCTCGTCCTGATCCCAAGGAGAAATTAGTTAATGAAATAAGGACCGATGGTTGAACAATCGACTACCCCCTTAAATGGAAGCATGGAGTGTATGGTCGAGGAGACATAATTTGTTAGCCTGAAGTACCACAGAGTGCATTTTTTCTTGTAGGCCCATACTGACCAGAGTTTCCTTCTGACAGAAGGAACATGATAGACAAGAGAAGACACATGACACTAGAGAAGAAGTGCTCAAGTAACATGACATGTCTATTGTTTTCATTATAAATACATCAAATGAATGATATGTAAGGAGGGGGGGTTTGGCCCAAGACCTGAGGAGGTTTGAGAAATGTTTATGACTATATATCTCAGTTTGTAAGCCGAAGCGACATGTAGATATAAATTGTCTTATTATTGAAGACTCATATGATTTGTTTCATCAAATTTGTCTTCTATGTTCTCTGTTCTATTCTTCATCTTGTTTGAACGTATTGTTGATTTGAATTATTAAAATTTTCCTTTGATTGATATATTCTTGATGCGATATAGGATCTGTTGTAAGCTCACCTATTTATCATTGTTGTAACATCCCTCTCTTGCATGCACTGAGTGGAATTCTTCTTTGAGGACACTTGTGTGCAAGTGATCCGGGTCATTATACTATTGGTTGTTTTGATTATGATTATGATATATTGTGGATTTGATGAATCTCATGGATTATTTTAGGGGCTAAATTTCGCTCATGGGCTAATTTTCCATGGTTTTTCCAAAAATGAGATTTGCTATTTCAAAAATAATTCGGCCAAATTCTATAGGATAAAATTATTTTACCTTAAAAATCGCCAAAATTTTATAAAAACTATATAAAATCCTTAGAAATTTGAATACTTTAACAAAAATATCGCCAAACATTTATAGTTGGCATATGAAGGATTAGTAAGATTTGCCAAGGTTTCTACATTTTAAAATAAATTTCCATCCTTAAAATCATCCCTGGTGATATTTTTTTTTTGTGGTATTTACATCAACAGGTGCTATTGACTGGGTTCTCCTGATGGTGTAAGACTTTGGACATTAGAGGATTATGATGCATAGATGAAACTCCTTGGACTTCGGATCGAGTCAGGGAGTAGACTGTTATGGTTTGAATGTTTTTTATATTACGTATGTGACATATGACTAGATATTATGATGTTGATTTTTATAGCTAACATGTTTTGTTGATGGATGAAGGATGACGATAGCTTGCCAACCAGACTCACATTTGGAGTAAAGGGGTCATGCACAACAACCAGAGACATTGAGGGAGATGTGTGGCAGCATCCCTGTCACAACCTACTATCACTCCCTCCGTGGCTCGAACTTTAGTTTAATGATTACCTAGTTTGAGAAGACCCACAATGTCGTGAGGGAAGACTGTGACAGTCACTCACGATGATTCTAAAGGGCACAAAATAAGGCAGGTTCCTTATTCCTTAGAGGCCCTTAGTCTCCCACAAGATCACCTGATGAAGTATTAACTCCAAGGGTTCAACGTCTACCAAATTCAATCAAGAGGTGAGTGGCACCCTTGGAGCACGTAGTGCATATTGAAGGGAACGTCGTGAAAATAAAATAGAAAGAGGCGAGTGGCACCCTTGGAGCACGTAGTGCGTCCTAAAGGGAACGTCACGATTTTAACCATGGTAAGTTAATAAATCTAGTGCCTAGAAAACCATGCTTCCTTTGGACCTGGTCGGCCTTAAAATGAATGATGTGATGAGTAAAGTTTAATAAAAAAATTTCCCTTAAGAAATGTTGCCAAGCCTAGTGAATTTAAAACCTAGGTCTAAGTAAAACCTTTGAACAAAAAAAAAACTAAATAGACATGTAACAAGAAGGGGGTAAAGAGAATCCAAACATTAATTATTAAAGTAAAAATTTAATGGAGGATTAAATTATTAAATAGATAAATTGTTGTTTTTATCTAAACTTGCTAAATTTGAACTAGGCAGAAAAGGGGAAACTTAAGAAAAAGGGAAATTTCTAACTTAGTAGGGAATCTAGCCTTTGGAACTTTCTAATTATGAAGTCAACCAGGATTTAAGTAAGGCGTAAGTTATTTAATAATAGTAAGGGAATAATGGGACACCAAGGAGCATTTTTAGGAATGCTTTTAGGTGGGTGAGGGAAATAGGCAAATTTAATTAATTAATAAATTGATTTTCTGGTGCAACTAGGGGATCGTGCGACATGTGTACGGGGGAGGTTTGTCCTAATTAAATTTAATAAAAATGAATCTAATGAGGATTTAAGAAACTAATCACTAAGGAAACTCTACAAAAATGATGGCGGATGAGGAGTATGGATCACGTCTGGTTTGCGTAAGGTTACGTTGCCAGAATTTTGTCTTGACTGAATTTCTCTTGTGGGTGTTGGGATACCCAGCTCGGGTAATGAGTGGTAGCTCGACCTTGCGAGGCAAGCTGGGAGCTAGCATTCTCTGGTATTGTGTGCGTGGCCCCTTCACGACTCGGGGGGCTCAAGGGGAAGACAAGTACCCCTAGCGTTGGATGGGAGGTACAGGTGAGGTCTCAGCGGTTGGAAAGCGAGAGCTAGACAGAGCGTGTGTGGGACAACGACTTTAGATCATCCACCTACGGTTAAGGTACACATGTCTAAAAATTGTCGTTTTAATTTAGTTAAAGGTTTTTGTATGTGGAAACCATTTTCCAATAAGTAGATGCATAAATTCATAGGATTCACTGCCAAAGTAATAACAAATCCTGAGTTTTAAATTCATCTTAGTCGTTGTCACTTTTAGTAAACTCAAAATTGGAATCTCCTTGGTTCACAAATTTTCCTATCGGACTACTATAAGTAAATTGGTAAAAATTTTATTTTCTTTTCCCTACCGATTGGATTGAGATCTAAGTCTTGAATGTTAGTTCGAATAATTTTTACCTATATCTTGAAATCCTTACGCCCTATGTTGTGGCATAGGTTTTTATTTTCTTCAGATTGAATAAACAAGTGGTTTTTATTTTATGTTTTTATAATTACTTAGGCGGATATTTTAGGGACTGATAGAGTTAGTTCCATTCACCGTAAAATTTAAAAAAACAAACAAACCAGTAAGTTAATCTTTGAAAATTCAAGGATGAACTTACACATCGGTGCAGAATTCCACTTGTTGGGTGATTGATGCATTAATTTAATTTTAGGATCACAGTTACCTTTTTCATAGGTTTATATGCCTTATTTAAAATCTAGAGTGGCCAAGAACACCACAGATAATTTGAAGTTCAGTTTTCTCCACCGCAACACATCAATACACGCGGATGGATGGGAAATACTTGCATATATATGTATGGCGGATAGAAAAAAATATTAATTCCATAACAACGAACTTTTACTGTTTGTATGAGATACCAAGACCGTGGCATGAGGTATGGTTTTGTTTTTCTCGAAGGTAGTAAAGACTATTTATATTTTTTATTTATTTGTTAATCCGTAGTTAAGTATTCTTTTCTACTATTTGCATAATGTAATTGACTTAAGTTGATTATGTAATTTAAAATAATTGTGGTGGTTGATAAGTGGGTAGATTTTTACCCCGGTTGAAGGTTTTTGGGTCTTGCATGCATTTTGCCCTTTTAATGCGAATCTAGGATAGACTGTGTATTGTTTCCTTCCTGGAGGTTGTCTCAGTCTTCTCATGGCTAGAACGAGCCTAGACCCAATCCTTTGCATGTGTTTTTAACCTTTTAATGTGAATCTCAGATGGAATTTGTATTGTTTCCTTCCTGGAGGTTGTTTCAGTCTTCTCATGGCCAGAATGATCTCAGACACAATTATTGTCTGCGGTTTATTATCCTTTATTGTGATTCATTGTAGGGACTGAGTTTTGTTTTTATTGGCAATTATTGCTTTAAATCCTGGCCTCTTCAGTATGTTGTGTCTGTGATTGTGTTATTTTTAGAACCTCTTGGTATGGATTAGTTGGGGATTTTACAGACTTATGTTGGCATTATCTAGAGCCCCTTTTTAACACCAAATGGTTATGGTTAAAACTCATCTCCATGTAGTGCTACATACAATTGCATTATGGCCCATACTCCTTTGTTTACTATCTAACTATGTCGCTTTGACAAGTGGGCTTGTTTTCTTCACAATGTTAATATTGTTATAGAATTCTAAGGATTTGGCATGCAGAAGAGTGTATTCAGATTTAGGAGAAAGCCGATTAAACTATGCTTCATGGTTGTTATTCAATCAATTACTTTTTAACTATTCATGTTTGGGACTGTGTTTTATTTATGAATTTTTCACCTTTAATTTTATTTTTGGCCAGTGGGGGTTCCCTTATCTTCATGTTCTGATATTTCTTTTGTTCTTTTTATACACGATTTTTTAGTTTTCTTGGGAAAATTTAATGCTTCTAATCCGCAAATTTTAATTATTTAAATAATCTCTTGTTTTTGTGAGTCTCCATTCTAGACAGTTGGCAAGTGTAACCAATTCCAATTCCGAGATCCTTGGGTTAAGTGCACCCCGCTTTTAATATTCTTTTGAATAAATACAAGGGATTTAATAATTACACAGAGATATTAATTAAATACAGAGATTATGAATATCACAAGGAGATTTTAAATAATTAGTGGTTAGAGATGGTAGCGATTCAGTATTTTAGGAATATTTTTATATTCTGATCATACAGTTGAATTTGCTTATTCGTCTGATTGGTTGTTGTATGTTGCTTCTAGCTGCATGATGTGCTAGTATGCTAGGTCGTTATGCTTGTTGTTTTGTGATTTGCATGCATTATGTTCATCATCATGTTGCGTTGTTTGAGTGTATGGTCATTATTACCTTCCTACCAAAAAAAAAAAGCAATTTTTTTTTACTTACTATGTGAGGCTTGTTGTCATAATGACGAGGTTCATTATAATTGTTTACTGTTCAGACACGTAAATTTTCTTTGCAGAGAGGATCTTTGCTTAGTGAATATTTGTCTTTATGTTAGTCTCTTATTCTTCTCTTCGTCATTATACAAATATTTTGTCTGATAAGGAGCTTAATTAATGCCTTCAATGAGCAGACTGTTTATGACTCCATATCCCAATGGTCCATCACTAATTTACAGTCATATCTGTTGTCTTTTTCTTTCTTTAAAGTCTTGTTGATCCACCTACTCAAACCATTTTATTAATCCATTTACATTTTGATGGGTACTGGGCTTATCCTCTAACAGTCTGAGGGTGACTCTTAGTGCTAACACATGGGATAGGTAACAGTGTCATAAATTATGTGATATGTGATATCCTTGTTTCCAACCAAATATCAAATTTTGACCTTTTAAATGACCATGAACCCGACAGTTCTAATCATAAACCTTTAACCCTAAATCTAAACTTTTCCATGCACATGAGCAACATTGAAGAGAATTATGATAATCAAAGGCAATTGCACTTTGAAAAAAGTAAATTTGACATTTTCTTAAAGGATTTAAATAGTAAAGTAAATCTCCTAACTTATAAGGACAACATTTAAGAAATCTATCATAATTTTACAACTACCCTTTCCACTTCTATTAACAAGTTCTCTTTCGAGGTGTCTTGTAAAAAGAATAATAGAATGACCAACCCTTGGTATGATAAAAAATGTAAAATTTCTAGGAAATCCATTAGGGATGCTTCTAATGAGTCTTTAAAACTCAATAAGATTAATACGTACAAATCCCTAATTAAAAGAAAAAAAAGGTACTATATCAATAAAAGGCAAGAGAAACTTTCACAACTATCTAAGATGGATCCTAAAAAGTTATGGAGCCAAATTCTAAACCGCAATACTAAAGAAAATAATATGATTCCCTTAAGGGACTGGAATTCCTACCTTAAAATTCTTTACAAGTTCCCTAATACCATGGACACCATTCCTATTGTCCCTATAGAGGATGAAGTTTTTTCTTTAGATGACATAAAGTTCGAGGTTAAGTGGCTTGCAAATGGGAAAGCTAAGGACATTGAAGGCTACCAAGCGGAAAATTTTAAAATCAGAGGGCTTATCCTTATCCCTCACATACACAAGATCTTCAATTTATCAGTCAAGCAGGGCTTCCCTAAACCCTAGATGCAAAGCCTCATTTTTGCTATTTTTAAAAATGGGGATAGAAACATTCACTCTAATTATAGGACCATTATAATTAGATCGATTTTAGCAAAGATTTATGGAATTATTTTGGAAAAGAAGATTAGCCTTTGGCTAGAAAGACA
>ML802702.1:134831-169008 GCA_009831015.1 Picea engelmannii | reverse complement strand
ATAGATGCAGAAGCCCTAGAAAAATGGTTAACTCTGCTAGAAGGTTATTTCTCTGTTCACAATTTTTTCGACAAAGAAAAGATCACCTTCACACTCCTTAAATCTCTCCCTCATGTCAAACATTGGTGGGAAACTTACTGGGATAAAAGTTCCACAGAGGAGTTTGGAATATATGGGGCCGATCCCACTTGGGATTTTTTTGTGGATGCGGTAAAAGAATAGTATTACCCTGTTGGCAACTATGAGGACCAGTACATGAGATGGACCACACTACGACAAGAGAGGGGCTAAGCAGTTCCGGAGTTCACCAATACCTTCCATACCTTGAGCACCAAGATGGGTATCAAAGAATTTGAGTGACATTTGGTTCTGAAATACCGTGGGGCTCTACACAGACACATCTAGACTGAAATGGATTTTCTGGACATCTCATCACTCGATGTTTCTTATTGATATGCTGTTAAAATTGAGCAGAAATTTAAGCACCAGAACAAACGAGAGTTCGGGTCTGCAAATCCGCAACAACCAAAGTATGACAAATACGGCCCTAACAAACAGTCTCCCGAAAACCAGTCCACGACACAGGAAAAGAAGGGTCACGGGAAGACAAAGAAGGACACTGGAAAATGGTGTGATTTCCACAAAAGCCCTTGGCACAACACCGATGAATGTCACTCAAAATAGTCATTGGTGGCCGAGATCAAAGACAAGGAGCCGAACCCTGAATCAGAATTTGATTCTAAAAATACTGGTAAAGGATAGATCATTGACGTAAACCTGACTGCTATTATCACGATCACAACAATTCAACTAGAAGAACCAACAGATCCTGAAGAGGTGGAGTGCCTTTTTCATTCACAGATGTGGGTGAAGGGGACTCCGCTACATTTTATTGTTGATAGTGAAAGCCAAAAGAACCTCATCTCAGCAGAGGTCGTCAAACAGTTGGGATTGTCGACAACACCACACCCACATCCATACAACATCGGGTGGCTTCGCCAAGGACGAGATCTCTGTGTCAGCCAACAATGTCAATTGTCATATGGCATCCAACCCTTCAAGGATGAGGTATTATGTGATGTTTCCCCACTAGATGTTTGTGATGTTCTCTTGGGCCAACCATATATGTGGAAGCGCCATGTTGTTTATGAGTCTCAACCCCACAATGTCATTGTTTCTCTGGGGGGTCATCTCTACAGAATACCAGAGGTAGTTCCGACTACTGTTCCACCTAAAAAGTGCCGCAAGTTAGTATCTCATACTGCAAAATTCATCTTCTTCACAATCTATTCAAAAGGGGAACAGAAGGACACTGCAACCACTACAACTTCACCCCAAGCACCTTCTATCCAATAGAAGCAGGTCGACAAGGTTGAAACAAAGAACAAAGATTCCTTCTGCACGTCGTCCTCTCATGTAGCCCAACTTTTTGAGCAGCCTCAGCCTCAACAGGTTCGTGACAGATTTCCATGAACTGAGCAACGCGACGTCTCCAGCAAGACAAGCAGCTCACCAAGATGTAGATTCAACAAACGCTTTTTCCTCTACCCCGGGAACTCAACAAAATGGAGACCATTTCTTCCTAAGGAGGGAGGATTGATCCAGGTGGATATTGGTGGCCACACACCTTTTCCAAATGGCTTAAAACAGTTTTCTGGCAATTTACTATTTTTAGCAGGTTTTAACTTCCAGGGCCATTTTGAGGGCCTAAATGAAGGTTTTTTGAGATCAAGGTTCTCAATTATAGTTGAAGGCATAATTGAGCCCCCAAAATGAATCTCCTCGATGATACCTTTCCAACGAGCTATCATACGCCTAAAACAGAGTTTGTATGCAAAAGTTACGACCCCGGGAAGTTGATGTACTAACTTACCCAAACGGGGCCACATGACTTTTGGCGCTTCATATCCTAGGGTTAGTTTTTTGGATGTCTAGGACTTTTGGCATTCCTGTTTATTGTAAAAGTTCCTTCAGAGCCTCATTGTAATTATCTTCTTGCGAATGCGAGTAGTTGTCACATCTCTTCTCAGAGATAAGCTGGCACCATTCTAGTGAGTCGTTCACTCTGTATTTCTACAGTCTCTGTACATTTCTTTCATTAATAGAAATCGTGTATTACTATATATCTGTGTTTATGGTTGCATCTCTGATACATTTATGTTATATTATTGAATATCTGTGATATCTCTGTGCATTTCTTTATTATATCTTCGATCTCATTTCGTGCCGAAAATAATCCAGATCAACGATTTTTGGAGCTGAAGAGACCATAGTTAGGGATTCCAAGGAATTGTTTCCCTTCGATCACATTTAGACCCAATTCATAGGATTGGAGGTCCTCCAGGATATTCATGTCCCCAATACATTCTATATTGTCTCTAGTTACAACAACATGTCGAGCGTTAAAGAGGAAGGGCATGAGGAAAAAACAATGTTTAATGAGCAAGGCCAATGCAACCATTCAAGGTAGCATACTAGGAATAGTAGGTTACATAATACACACCAAAGGATGACTAGAGAACAAAAATATGCTATGAAGGCAACAACATATTACCATACACACCAAATGATAACTAGAGCTCAAGAAGATGCTATGAAGGAAACAACATATTACCGTTACATTTTCCTGGAGACTCTTAAGTAGGAGATGGCGTCCATGGAGTATTTCATTCACCAAAAAAGGAAAAAGATATCAAAATCTCAACTAGAAGTAGAATTCATGGACTGGATACTAGACACTAGATTTTGCAGGTCCAAGGATACCAAAGCTTTCGAGTTAATTGAGTTGTACTAGCTTAACAAGGCATTTATTTCCCACATTGTCAAAGGGAAGGCACAACAACATGATATTTCACAGAAATTGGATTTGCTTGATAAGAAGATTGAATTTGTTTGTAGGGTAGTTTTCAATGTGGAAATCATTATGTCAGACCTACTGAAGATCAAAATGTTCCTATCACTGTAGATGATTAGACCCCAACCTCGAAGGACACCCCATGCAATCCTATAAGGTTGGATGACAATGTTGAAGACTTTATGGTAGTCCATAATTGGTAGCCTCTTTCATTCCCATCGTCAAACCAATTTTTGTAATCTTTATGATGCTCGTTCTCAATATACATAGGATATATATAATGTATCACTATTTAGTATATAGGTTTCTATTGAGTAGTAATGTCAAATCCTGATAAAGTGAAAGTCACTCTTAGCTGGTATCAAAAAGCTATGATTCAAAACTCCAACATTTTTTTTACTAATCTATACCTAGTTTCCCTTGTGGTAGATCTCAAATAATTTTTCTTGTACTATTTTACTATGAAATATTAATATAAATATAGCTAAATTACAAAAAAAATTACAAGATCATAATTTAATATAAAAATCACACATCACATTAATTTAAGAAATAGATATGAAACATTTACCTTATATGATTTATGTTTGTGTAACGTACCAAATGTTGCAAATATCATAATAGAACGGAAGTACACACCATGTACAAAATATGAGCGTGGAGCACAACTCCAAGATAGATAAGTTACACAATAACTCCTTAAATAATAGGAGAAACTCCAAATATCCAAATACATTCATACATCACAATTCACATGTATACAATAATGAATGCATGATCTCTATATATACCTATTCACACCTACATATGAGGCCCCTTTATTACTAGGTCGACCCTATTACATATATATTTACAAATTACATGTACATTGAGCCCCATGTAGTCCCCTCCTTGGGGTCATATCATATACATTTAACCCTATATACTCCTCCTTTGGGTCATACTATAGTACCCTCCTTAAAAAATCTTTGTCCTCAAAGCTTTGCAATTAAAGGCTTCACATGTGATGAAACAAGTAATATGGTTTTCTTATGTTCTTGCTTTATTCTTTCCATTGATGATTATCCATCCATTGAAAATCAATTATTTTCAGTTGTAATCCTTGGTGGCTAGTTGTTGCATAATTTTCTTTCCCTTGATTCCATGTATTTTTATCAAAGCTTCTCCAATTTGTAGTGGATATTGGTATATGATAATATATTGTTGAATAATGGTTTTGTGATGCCATATTCCATGAATATTGATGAGTATTCCATCTTCTTCATTGATAATGTTGATATTGATATTATTGTCTTCCTTGAAATCTTTCCTGATAATGAGGGTGTCGATATGGTTTCACATTTAACGATTTTTCTTCACTATGCACACACATTTCATCTATCCTTTTTTCTTGGTCTTCGATTACTCTAGTCTTGGAGATAATACCATCATATTTGGAATGTACATCCTCTAGATCAAGTTCAACTTCTTCAAGTATGTTCTAGTGACCTTCTTGAATCTTGTCTTCTTTCTCCTTTTGAAGCTACAATGTCACCCCATTTATCAAATTATGACATCCTTCTTCAATTTTAGATTGCATTTCTGATTTTAACTCATTAGTATTTAGGGACTCCTCAACCTTCTTACAAATTTTATCTTCAAGTGTTTTGGTATATTCTTCATCCAAGATCCCCGTTTCTTCTTGATTTTGATCATTCTTATTTTCTTCTTTCAATATCTTAACCTCATCCAATAGTTTATTATTATTCTTTGTAATCTACATATCTCTTCATATTTCTTTTTCAAGTATTCTCTTGACTCATTGTTTTCAAACTTTCCTTTGCTAATATTTTCTTTCTTTAAGGCTTTAACATCTTTAATGAGTGATTCATTAAGGGATTGCATCTTGGTGAACTCATCATCTTTCTTAATAATATATTTTCTTATTTCTTCATTATCCTTCTTCAATTTGGAAATTGTTTCTTTTGATTCCTTTAATTCCACTTGAATTTTATGCATATCCTCCATTTTTAAGTCTTTGATCCATTTTTTTAGGAAAATTATTCAAATACTTATGTGATTATTTTTCTAGTATCCTTATCAATACTCATCCACCATTCCAAAGCTTCACCCCAAAAATGATTAATTTCTAAAATAGAACCCAAATCAATTTTCTTTATCATTCTCAACCATTCCATAGGATTTATTTCATCTTTGTCTTTATCGCTTGTAAATTGAAGTATTTCCATTGATTCCTAACTAAGGTCTAACCCCAACCCTCAACTTACAGCCTCAGTATATTAAGGATAATTATCTCAATCAATTATAATCCTTTTTCCAATATAATATTCTATGTTTTCTATTTCCAATGTATTTTGAATCAACACAATTGGAAATTCCTTCTGGCCAACCTACCTTCTAATGTATTTCTAAAATTTCAACCCTTCTGAGTCTAAAATTCTGGCATGTATTACTATGTTATGTCTTCTCTGCAATGCCATAAGTATGACCAAAATTTAATGTTCCAAGTGAAAGTTATGGTAACTTTCCCAAACCTTGCTGATATTTGGACTTGTTTGGAGAGATAACTTGTACAGAATGTCACATGTCCAATATTCAATACACGATTCATAAAATTATAGAATAAATACTATGGAATTTCTTCTTTCAAATGCAACTGGTCTCACTGAATTTGGATCCTCACTGAAGAAGATATGATGTTTTACTTTGAACACTTGTTTGAGACTAGTAATAGGACTAGTCAAAAACCCTATCCTCCACAATATCTATGAAAATATAATGACCCAAAATCTGAAATGTGTACCAAAGATACCTTGATATGACCTCTAAATAACCTCCAAGTTTTGTTGTCTAAAACATTCCAAAAAAAAATGTCAGAGTGAAAATTCCAAGATGACTCGCTTGAAGAAGCAAAACCCTAGAATCGATGATCTTATACCAAATGTAATGTACCAAATGCTGAAAATATCATAATAGAACAAAAGTACACACCATGTACAAAATGTGATCATGGATCACAACTCCAATATAGATAATTTACACAATAACTCCTTAAAGAATAGGATAACCTCCTCCAAATATCCAAATACATTCATACATCTCAATTCACATGTCTACAATAATGAATACATGATCTCTATATATACCTATTCACACCTACACATGAGGCCCCTTTACTATTAGGTAAACCCTATTGCATATATATTTACACATTACATGTACATTTAGCCCCATATATGCCCCCCCTTGGGGTCATATTATATACATTTAACCCTATATATTCCCTCTTTTGGGTCATAACAGTTTGTGTATAATTCCACACTTCATTAATAGTAATTATTAGTAATCACCAATACAAATACCAAAAATATGATACAATAAATAAAAATAAAATTAAGAGAGAATGTTAGAAACAAATAAAACAACAACCACATGAACCAAAAGGGATTCATATGCAATGTGCTCATCTACATATATGCCAAATGAAATGTCATAGTTGGAGGACAAACATCAAGATTGTGATACATATTGTGAGTAACCAATACCCAAAATGAAATCACACCACTTGCTACATATTGGTGATCTAAAAATCCCCACACTGAGGTGTCTTTCAAATACCCCTCCCACTAGATCATGTTTCTACCAACCTAGAGAGTTCCACCTTAGTCTATCTCCTCCAACTCACAACATAGATTGAAAATTATTATGTCACAAGTGTGTGTCTTTCTCACATAATGTGCTAAAGTCCAAGTGAGTAAGAAGGGATGTTATTTTAAAAAAATTTCAATACCAAATTATCAAACATTAGCATCACATTTTATCAAACATAAGAATCACATTGATACATAGTTTTTCCTTTCTATTTCTCACATAATTTTCCAATGTCCAAGTGAGCAAGAGAAGGGAGTTATTCGATCCAACAGATTTGGTTACAAAGTTTTCAATTTTGGTGGAATAGTGTTGAATATACATTTTCACTCACCATTCCTATTTGTTATGCACTAGGATTCATTCCAATATGAATGTTTTGTTGTTTCTATGGAGCTATATATTATAGTGAAAATGTCTTATTAAATACCTTTGCTCATGAAGTCCAATCATTCTCTTGTAGAAGTCATTTTCAATTTATAGGTACAAGTCCATGGAGCCACACAAGAGGATCATAGAGGCTTCAATGTTTGGGTACATCCTCCAAGTCCCAAGTACTATTCAATCCGTACATACTACTCATCAATCATTATCTATTGTTTGAACTCTACGAGCTTTTATAATTTCTTGGTTAGGCAAGAAAAGTATTTTTTTTTTTATCATATTTTCAACTTATCTCCTTATAGACTTACTCAAACTTCAAGTGTCAAAACTTGTTCGACGTGGAATTTATTCTGCATCCAACAAGTACCCACCCTGCATCGTTTTGATAGAAACATATTGAGATAAAGTAAAAATACACACAAAAAAAGTTTGTTTCTTGATAGTGAGATAAATTGGAAATACATGAAAAAATATGTTTATTTCCAAGAAACAAAGTTTTTCATATATTTCCAATTTATCTCACTCTGGGTCTATCAAAAATATGCAAAGTGGGTACTTTTTGGATGTGAAATTGAATTATGCATCCAGTGAGTTCTTACACTTGAAATTTGAGTAAGCCGGTAAAGAGATAAGTTGAAAATACAATAAAAAATGTAGTTTTCTTTCTTTCCTTTTGAAAATTCATAACTCTTACATTATTATTGTAACTAATAGTTTATTAATTTCCTTAGGGGAGCCATTTTAGACCTCAAAATTTCTCTCATGCAATTAATATCTACTCTATATAGTACTATTTTATGTATATAAAATCACCAAAACTATACATATATAACTCAACGCATAAAATACTACACCCACTTCACCATAAGTAAATAGCAATGCTCATGACAAAGCACCACTATTCAACATAGTTGGTCAAAGAAAATTGGACATATCATAATTCTAGACTACTACTTTCAAATAACTAAACTCCAACTCCACTAAGCATGGTATGGATCCTTGCTACAATAGTACTAGCAAATGGGAGGGGTCAATTATGCCTAATACTCTTCCCACAATACAGATCTTGGTGCTCGTAATCACACATTTAAGGGAAGATGGGGTAGTTATGTTTTGAATCCATTCTTTCAATCCCAAGGTTTCGAGGATATATGGTGGGAAACTCCACCCTCTAGAAACTCTAGGGTTTTACTTATCATAATTTCTCACCCATCACCATCCATGCACCCCAACATATTGAGCTACATCCATATGGTAATCACTTTGGAAAATCTCATGTATCTTGTATGACACACTTTCCAAGCAACACAAAACCATCATATCACATTCCACTCAAAGTATATTCCTTTCCTTCCCTTTCCCACTCATGGCTCACCTTTTTAATGATCTTTCATGGTGACCCCTTCCTTTCCTAGGTGTTCCCTTAAAAACTTGGGGGTACTCTAACTCTCTTGAGACTTAGTCTCTTATGCTTCCTCATTTTTCTTATTATCTAATCTCCCTACCAATTGTTTTCTTCATTCTATCAATTTTGGTCCTCATTTCTTTGTACCCTGACCTAGTGGATGACTTGCATTAGACTATAACTCTAGTTAAGGCCTGACCCAATTTCATCTAATTCTAGTTGGGATCGACCACCTTAGTTTCCTTTCCTTTTTTGGTCCAATGAAAAAGGTGTTGACTTTAGCTAACACATCTTATAGTCCATGACTATTTCAATTCTATCCTAGCTTTTCAATTTTGTCCTAACCTCATCACCATTTCCATTACCATTAACTCTAAAATTGTTTGACTTCTTTCTTGGGAAATGTTTGTTTCTCCCTATTATAGGGAAAGTTATTTTTCTTTTTATAATCTAACTAGAATTATTGAGAGCACCACATATTATATGTGACTAGTCACCCTTTCCCTTTTGAGGGAAAGCTACTTACAAGTTGCATATCATATGTGGCCCATCAATCTTGCTCCCTCCCTATTATGGGGAAAGTTTCTTTAACTTTTGTAGTCTTCCTATCATTGTTCAGAATGCTACATATACCATGTTTCTAATCAACCTTTCCCTCTTTTTTAAATGGGGAAATATTATTTGCATTTGATAGTCCACCTAGCATCACCACTCTATTTTCCTATTTAACCTTGTTCCCCCTAATGGAAAGCTTCCTTTTAACCTTGCGTACCCTCAGGTTAGTATTTCCTTCATCCTTACTCCCCTTGCGATAAGATGTCATTTATCTTTGTTTCCATGCCTCCCCAAAGATAGGCCTCCTTCATTAGGACAAGCCAATAACACTATGTTCAATTTATTGGTTGTCTCACAAGTACACACCAAGAAAATGTCTTATTGATTGGGAGATTATAGTGTTTTGATGTTATGTTAGAAACTAGAGGCACAGAAATTATATAATCCTTGTCAACTTAGGATTTGGAGGGGCCAACTTGATTATGTTTTTGCTAGCATTGAATTTGGAACATCTTAAGTGATTGACAACATTTCATTTTCAATGATTTCTGCCAAAAATATTATTTTAAACATGGTCTCCTAGGAATTCACATGGCATCATCACACATAAGAAAGTGTAGGTATGATCTCTTTCCTATAATTTTACTTTTGTATTTCACTTTAATTGACTATTTATTGTCTACATGACTATGATTTAGTTAGAATTATTTTTCACCTCCCTCCCTGCATCATTGGATTGGCATGCCTCATTCTTATTGCCTTATTTTTCTTTCTTTATTTGTTGTTTTTTCTCTTACACCATCACACATTAGTACATGTACACTTCTACTATTTGTTAGTGTAAGGGTGAGTTATTTCATCCATGTTTATTATAAACTCATCACCATTACATAATTATTACCTCCTTATAATGAGGCATTTTCTCATGTTGGTTTTTCCATATGGACTCCCTCCTATTTTTACAATTGCATCCTTTTGTTTTCTTATTATTGTTAACTTATTTTCATTTTCTCTTATATTTTTTTGTGTCTCTTCATTATCTTCATGGAAAATTGATGATTTTTTTCCAATCCAAATTATAGCTCTTGTCGTGGAAGCACAATGTAGTGCATAAAATTTTCACTTTGTATAGACTATAATGCCTTGGTTTTCACCCCTAGGATGTGTTTTAGTATTTAATCATGAACAAGTTGTAATGACGTGGTTAATTTGATGGGATTTAGGTCAATTGGGTTGATTTATATGACCCCATGGTGTAATATGTAAAATTCCTTGCAAACATTCAGAGTATAGTGCCCAAGGAAAAGGCCTGACAAGTGAATGGCTATGATTCCAAGTCATGCAATATATTATGATGAACGTGTTATGTTCCTAATATCACCATGTGAATATGTTACCATAGTGTGCTTAGTTATACCAAATTAGCATGTATAAAAGGGAAACATTATAATATAAACAACCAAAAAGGTTGTTAGGGAGAATCGATTGGCTATGAATCCACAAGAGGGGAAGAAAGGTAGGGTCCATGGGAATAAATAATAATAAAATAATTCTTCTATGTGTCTCATCCCAAGTTTAAAATCCTTTGACTCTATGTGTCCAATACAAGTACATTGAGTCATTTTTAGGGAGACACATGGTCTCTCATGCAAGAGGAAATTATAAGCTTCGAGACTTTGGTTATGAAATATTCTTTTTGATTCATGTTCATTCTTCCATTTTTTCGTACCCATTCAAATTTTCCTCTCCTAGTGATGGTGCATCTTGTATGTTTTCCATGGTTGTCAACACTGCAACTTTCATTATAATACCATGAGCATGGGACAATGATGTTGATATTATGGTAGCTACAGGAGGTATTAACCTCCATGTGTAACCTATGAATAGAATAGAATATTATGGAAGCCATAGAAACCCTAAACGGATGTGTGAGAACCCTAGAAGACAATTCAGCTCAATAAAATAAATAATATTAAAGTCTTACCCTCCAAAAAGAGAATTCGGCCTAGACAGGTGACAAAGAGAACTATAATATAAGGCACTTGAGTTCATTTGGACACACACACTCACTCAAGATAAGTAGTATGCAAGTCTAGAGGAAGGAGTGAAACTGTAATGACTGCAGTTAGGTATTGCTCTTGGTCTATGGTTTTGGGATTCTCTGTTTGGTGCGCTATCATTAGAGAAAGGTGTATTATCTTGGTTATTTGTTGGTTCTAGTGTTTCTTCTAGAATTATTCTATCTGTCAAAGGTTAAGGTTCTCTAGGGTGTTTGCGTGCCTATGGTTGGGAGAAAATATTGTGATATTTTCTATTGTTAAACGAGTACATCAAATATTTTAATAGGTTATGGGCCCACACTACCTTCAGAACATTCTAGCCACTGGAAGTTAAATCGAAATTTCCTTGTCAAGCTTGTTGTGGCACCAGTTGCAGTTTCAACTAGGGTTTCTGATTTTGTAGCTGCAACAAACCCTAACCTAACTATTTAGGCACTTCAAGTGAAAATTTTGGCATAATTCTTGGCATTCTAGTGCACCTTAGCCTAGCGCACCTCTTGGTACCTTCATCTAGCAAAAATGCCAAAGTTTAATTTTTGGGTCAAAGTCAAAGTTTGACTGGTCAAATTCAAAGTCAAAGGTAGTCATGACTTACTCCATGAAGTCAGAGAACAAGCTAGAAGGAGCTTCAAATTTCAGAGCATGGAAAACAAGGATTGAACTCATCCTTGCCAAGAACAAAGTTATATATATCGTAAAGGGAAAGATCGTGGAACCACAGTTTAAAGCGGGAAAAGAGAAGGAGCCTCAGAATGTTGCAGCAATGGAGAAGTTCAAGGACAATGACATCAATTATATGAGTATCATTGTGGAATCTGTCAAATATCACTTGATACCCTACATATCCAATCTTGACTCATCCAAGAAGATGTACGATGCCCTAACTAACCTTTTTGCAGTCAAAAATATTGGACAAGTGATGAGTATGAAGAATGAGCTTTGTGACACAAAGATGACTAAGGATGACATTGTAGCCTCATACTTTGTGAGGATTTCTCAGTTGAGAGATCAACTACAAGTTATTGAAGAAGTTATTCCAGAAAAGGAAATTGTGAATATAACACTTAATGTTCTTTCTAGATCATGGGATGCATTGGCTGCAAGCATGAACACAAGAAAGGAGTTTCCAACACTAGAAGAAATTTGGACCTATTGCACACAAGAAGAAACAAGGATAAAATCAAAGGGAATATCTCAAAAGGAAGAGGATTCTCAATCCTATGCAACAAATTTCAAGAGACGTGGAGGTAAGAAAAGATTTGGCTCAAGAAATAAATTCAACCATAAGAAAGATATGTCAAAGCTACAATGTTTTGGATTCCATGAATATGTCCAGTACAAAAAGAAGTGTCCTAAACTAACAAATAAGAGAAAGGAAAGACATCATGCGTAATCTACCAATGATGAAGAACCTTCAAAGAAATCCAAGCATGAAGAAACACATTTCTTCTACTACTTGGCTCTTATAGGATATTTTGAAGACGACATGTGGTTGATCGATAGTGGAGCATCAAGACATATGACAGGTGATTATGAAAATATCTCAAGAATAAAGGAAAAGGAAACATCACATAAAGTGGAACTTGGAGAAAAGAACTCTTATGCAGTCGAGGGAATTGGAAAAGATTCTATCAAAATGGAATCAGGTAACAATGTTCAAATTAGCAATGTTTTATATGTTTTTGGTTTGAAAAAGAATTCAATATCTATTTATTTCTTGGAACAAAAGGGAGATAGAATAGCCTTTGTAGATGGAAAAGTTCTTGTATGGTCTAAATATTCAAAAATAGAAGATGCTAGATTCATAGGGATTCATGAAGGAATATTATATAAACTCCTAGGTCAGAATGCTGAAGCTCTTGTACATGATGAAATCAATCCCAGTGAGTTATGGAATAGAAGATATGCTCACCTTCATTATCAAGAATTTCCATATATAAAGAATATGGTTGTAGGAATACCAGAACTACAATCAATACACAAAGGTGTTTGTAGAGGATGTGCACTTGGGAAGAATATTAAGAAGCCATTCCCAAGCAATGAGAATAGATCCAAGGAGATATTGGATTTGATTCACTCAGATGTATGTGGTCCTATGTTAGTGAAGTCTCTAGGAGGATCTCTTTACTATGTGATGTTCATAGATGAATTCTCAAGAAAGACTTGTATGTATCTTTTAAAGATGAAAGATGAATGTTTTGGCAAGTTCCAAGAATTCAAAGTTGAAGTGAAAAACATAACAGATAAGAAGATCAAGACGTTAATATTTGATAATGGAGGAGAATACACTTCTAAGGAGCTCGTTGCATTTTTTAAAGAAGTCGGGATTAGGAGGGATCTAAGTTTCCCACATAATCCTCAACATAATGGTGGGGAAGAAAGAAAGAACTGATCCATTGAATAATTTGATAAGGCAATGATGAATGACCATAATCTATCCATGTTTCTATGGGGAGAAGAAACCATGACAGCTGTATATATTCATAATATAATTCCTCATCATATATTGAAGAATATGACTCCAGAAGAATCCTTTTCCGGAAAGAAACCAAGTGTGAAACACTTAAGGATCTTTGGATGTCCTGTCTATATCCATGTTCCCAAGGACAAAAGGAAGAAGTTGTAACCTTCAGGAAAGAAGGGCATATTTGTTAGATATATTGAAACATAAAAATATTACAGAATCTATGTCCCAGATCAACAAAAGATTGAAGTCAGTATGGATGTGACTTTTGATGAAAATATTGACTTTGGTAAATCTATAGAAGATTCCATGGACTCCAACGATGAAGAGGAACATGAAGATCCCAAGGAAGAAAGTACATATTATCCAGAACATCCCAGTGAAGAACTAGACCAACAACTTGAACCTGTAGAACCAGTTGTTGTACCCAAGAATAGAAAATGACCATCATGGCTAGAATCCACCTTACAGGAAGTAGAAAGACATAAATCTCCTAGTGCCACCTTTAGGGAGAGAAAGATGTCCAAAAGGTTCTCTAGTTATGCAGCACTCATGACAATTCTTTTCAATGCATAACCTTACACCTTTGAAGAAGCAATTAAGAAGAAACAATGGAAGGAAGATATGATGGAAGAATATCAATCCATCATGAAAAATGATGTATGGGAAATTGTTTCTAGACCTGAAGGAAAGTCTGTAGTAACTTCAAAATGGGTTTACAAGATAAATCATGCAACATATGGGAGTATCGATAATACAAGGCAAGATTCGTGGATAGAGGGATATCCCAATAGGAGGGAGAAGACTATGATGAGACATTTTCTCCAGTTTCTAGATACACATCTATTAGAGCCATCATATCTCTTGCAACATCCATGGGTTGGAGTTTACATCATATGGATGTAAAGACCACTTTTCTCAATGGATTAATTGAGGAATAAGTATACATAGAGAAACCTCAAGGTTTTGAGGTACACCCGATAGAAAGCCATGTATGAAGATTAATGAAGGCCTTATATGGACTCAAGCCAGCTCCAAGAGTTTGGTATGCACGAATTGACAGTCACTTGATGAGACTTGGATTTTTCAAGATCTATGTTGATCCAAACCTTTATTACAATATTGTGAATGATGCACCTATGATACTACTACTATATGTTGATGATTTGTTTCTTACAGGCGAAGAGACTCTCATTATTAAATGTAAGAGGGAGTTAGCCTCTGAATTTGATATGAAGGATCTTGGTCTCATGCATTATTATTTGGGACTAGAAGTATGGAAGAAGCATGGTGAAATCTTCCTAGGGAAAGGGAAGTATGTTTTAAATATCCTTCAGAAGTTTGGGATGATGGATTGCAAATCCATGGAAACTCCCATGGTGATAGATCTAAGGAAGTTGAGAGACTTTGATTCTAATCCAATAGATTTGTTCTTGTACCAGAAGTTGATTGGCTCATTGATGTATTTGGTTAATACCCAGCTGAAAATTTTCTTTGTTGTTAACATGTTGAGCCAGTTCCAGGTGGAACCTAGACATGAGCATTGGATAGTTATAAAGCACATTTTGAGATATATTCATGGGACACTAAATTATGGTTTGAGATATGCCTCAAATAGTGATGTACAACTACATGGATTTACTGATTCATATTGGGCAGAAAGTCTAGATGACAGAAAGAGTACTTCATGTTTATGTTTCAGTTTGGGCTCTGCTATGATATCATGGGCTAGAAAGAAACATAGGTCGGTTGGACTCAACATTGTAGAATCATATTATATTGCAACATGTGATGCTTGTATGGAAGCAGTATGGCTCTGTAAGCTAATTTCTGGACTATTTGATTAGGTGTTGGATTCGACTGTGATATATTGTGATAATTAGAGTTGTGTGAAGCTTCCAGAGAACCCCATGTTCCATGATAGGTCGAAGGAAACTGACATCAAGTACTATTTTATTCATGATAAAGTCTATAAGGGAGAAGTGTTTCTCCAGTACATCTCCACCGATGAGAAAAAAAATGATATTTTGACAAAGCCTCTATCCAAGATAAAGTTTGCATACTAGAGGACAATCTAGGACTTGTGGAGATACCTCCCTTGGTTGAAAGGGAGGAGATGACTTCCTCAGTTGGGAGGGAGTGATGATATATGGCATCATGGATATTAAGTGTGTTGGTGGATAGACATTATCCAGGTGGAGAATGGTCCAGGCATAATAGATTGTTGGTGGGCAGACATTCTCCCTATGGAGAATGGTCCAGGTTAACAAATTGTTGATGTACCATGGAAAACTCTTCTCCTGGGGATTTTCCTGGATAGGTAGAATGGTCTAGGAAAACTGTTCTCTTGGGGATTTTCCTAGATAGGTATAATGGTGTGTCTCCCCGATTTCACAATAATGACTAGAGTGGGGAGATTGGTACAAGAAAAACATTTTCCCTGAGTTCATAGTAGTGGCCAGAGGGGGGAAAATGGTCCAGGAAAGTCATTATTATAGGATGTATTTCCATATTAGAAGAATGTTCCTTATATCCCATGGCACTGCTTTCAACATCTAGGAGGACAATCATTCTTCTCGGATGTATGTCCGTATTAGAATAATTTTCCTTCTAGCCCATTGTGGGGCTTTCAACATCTGTTGGGATAGTCATTCTTCCTGTGTCACAAGGAATGACCAGGATAGGAAGAATGGTCCATGTATCACTCTGTTGAGTGAGTGACTTATGCAAGACACTATGTTGAGTGCATTGAATCCAACACATGACTTATTCAACATCATGCCCAATTACTCAGATGGAGTATGGCCTCGAGAGATGATGCAGACGATGATATATTTCTGATGCCAGGATGCTATCATATGATACTGATAGTGATGATGATGCTCGTGACTTGATCTACGTGATCATGAGATAGCCTTTGTGGCTATGATGATGCTACATGTAGAATGGTCTGCTAGACTATGTGATCCTTGTCCATACCATGTGAAATGGATGTATGTGTTTGAGACCATTATAGTTAATACCTCCCTAGCTAGGAGGGAGTGTTGATATTATGGTAGCTGCATGAGGTATTAATCACCATGTGTAACCTTTAAATAGAATAGAATATTCTGGAAGCCATAGAAACCCTAAACGGATGTGTGAGAACCCTAGAAAACAAGTCAGCTTAATAAAATAAATAATATTAAAGTATTACCCTCCAGAAAGAGAATTCAACCTAGACAGGTGACAAAGAGCACTATAAATAGAAGGTTCTTGAGTTCATTTGGACACACACACTCACTCAATATACTTAGTGTGCAAATCTAGAGGAAGGAGTGAAACTACAACGACTGCAGTTGGGTATTGGTCTTGGTCTATGGTTTTGGGATTCTCTGCTTGGTGCGTTATCTTTGGAGAAAGGTGTGTTATCTTAGTTATATGTTGGTTCTTGTGTTGCTTCCAGAATTATTCTATCTATCAAATGTTAAGGTGCTCGGGGGTGGTTGCATGCCTATGTTTGGGTGACAATATTGCGATATTGTCTATGGTTAAATGAGCACATCAAATATTTTAACAAATGCAATATTGTGGCAAGATAGTAGTATTTGTTTTTTATGAGAGGGGAAATGGATTGGTTACAGGGAGAAGAACCATTGTTGCATTGTCCACATAGCATGGAGAATAATACAAACCTACAACCATGTTATTGGGCCAAGAATTATAAGTGATCGATTCAATGGTCTACCACTCCATGTTCCCATAGGACAACCATTGGCTCTGATTCTCCCCTCTTGCATTTTAGCACTAGAGGGGAAGTATTTTCTTAGGCATTGTTTAGTATAAGGGAAATTCCTTTCCTTGTGTTGTATTTTGCTAAGAGGAAGAAGATCCAGGGTGATTGTGGGATGGGTGAGATTCCTAGAGGATTTATCTTGAAGAATATGGTGGTAGATGTCAAGTTTTGTTTGAATTCCTAAGCCTGTGGATTGGGTTGTGAATAATTAGGTCCCCATAGGAATTTGATCACCCTGGTGGTTTCATATCCAGACTTATGAGTGGATTCAATAGTGTATTTGTAGAGTTGGGTGGTGAATCACTCTTTAACAAATGGTTTAGTGGACATTTTGGTGATCAAAGATAAGTATTTGACTTTATCTTTGTATGAAATATTGTATTTGTATTTATTTTATGTAATTTTGTTAATTCAATTGGCATATGTGAATTTTTTTTATGGAATAATTATATTAGACATAAATCCTTGTTGAATATGCATGTTGATTACTTCCCATTTAATAATTGTTCGTGTGTGTTTAATTTCCACATATGAATGAATTGACAATAGTTGGGTGACATTGTAAACAAATGTCATCATTGTTGTTCAATCATTGGTTAATTACTCCTATGAATGGAAGGAATTTATGTTAATAAATTTATTTCCAAATTTAATTGGGTTTCTCTCATTATTTTGGTTGTGCAATGTTAATTCTACACTTGTTTTGCATAGGAAAGTTTCTTAGGGATTAATAAGGTTAAGCCAATTTAATTGAATTTGGACCTGTTTATAGTCTAAATTGGATTTTTAATAAGGTTAAACCACATTTCCATGAGTTTTGGTAGTATAAGATAGAATTTATACCAAATGGATATATTTTTATAATGCCAAACATCGTGGAAATATGGCTTAACCATATTAAAAATCCAATTTTGACTATAAGTAAGTCCAAATTTAATGAAATTGGGATACATGAAAATGTGAAACTAGAAGTTTACTAAGTGAGGAGAGGAGTACTTTAGTGGCGAGGGTGTATTCAAGGGAGTGTCTTAAATGATAGTTTTTACAAATTAGATCAAACTATGGATGCATACAACTCTACCCAAACTACTTCATGCATGTTTAGTTGTTGATTCTATATTCCCCAACCACTTCCTATGAAGAGGCATTTTACTTCCCCATCTTAGGTTTACCACTCAAGACAAATAGTGCATCACTCCCTTTGGAATTCCTCCCCTTATATGGAGGTCAATACAAATAATTTATTTGACACCTTTACTTGCATTACAATACTGGGGATTTCAACCTCCAATGGATGTGCATTTGGAAGGCCCTTTTGATATTTCAACTTGCTTTGTCCTTGATTGTATCTTTAAGGGATGTGCTTTTAATTTTTCCTTCACTATTATAACCATGTTTATCACGATTGGAAACAAACCTATAAACCACATTGATACCATTGGAAACATTATTTTGGAGAGATATTTACAAAATACACTCTTTTGATACACCTAGTTGATTGTAGTTAGAACCAAAGACTTGGGACCTTTGAAACTATTACAAACCCTTATCACTCTAGATGTTCTCTTATATTCTATGGCCTTCCTCCTTTCATTGGAGGTCTCCCATCTCATTTTACACAATCATCTAGTAGCATCACAAGTTCTTCCAACATGTCTTGTTTTGGTGAATCTCCTCCTCTCCCTCCCTATCCACCACCACCTCCTCCTCCTCCTCAAAGGATTTTTCCATTTATGGCTATATTGAACCTATAATATTTTACCATGTCTCACAAATGAGCCTCTTCTTCATTATGCTACTTGACCAACCATACCTATCAAATTTCCATTAGATATCCCTAAATTTGAAGGTTGAGCTGGAGAGGACCTTGCTAACCACATGATGAATTTTCATCTATGTGCTCCTCCAATATTGTAATTAAGTACTCTAGTATGCTTAGGATGTTTTAACAAAACCTCATGGGCATTGTAAATATTAGTGGTATGTTGGACTGTAAGGATTCTAGTAGGCTTGGGATATTTTAACACAACCTCATGGGCATGGCAACTATTAGTGGCATGTTGAACTGTGAGGATTCTAGTAGGCTTATGAAATTTTAACACAACCACATGGCCATTGCAACTATTATGGGTATGTTGGATTGTTTATGGGTACATATACCACCTTTGAGTATATAACTAAGGTCTTTTTTTACCTTTTTCCAATTAACTAGCCAACATGACACTAGAGTCAAGAACCGTACTACATGTCACCAAAGAAATTCCACCCACATAATGGATCATAGTCATGAGTGGAAACATAAGAGGAGCCTTTGAAAAAATTCCTTATATGAAAAAATCCTCAAGGAATGGTTTTTGAAATCCCTCCTTCATGCCATTTCCAAAGACGTGGCTACTACCCTCCCTCAAACTTAAGAAGAGGAATCCCTAAAAGACCAACAATTTGACATTTTATATTCATGATATTTATACATTATCATCCCTAACACCCCTAGGATTCCTTTAAATGAAACACATTCACAATTAGGGGCATCACATGCCACTGATGGCACTATAATTTCAATAGTTGTTGAAATATTCGATAATACTGAGAGGGGAGGGTGAATCAATATTATACATATATTCATCTCTTTTTATTTTTTACCATCTCACCTAGTCATGACATAGTCAATCATAAGCTATGCAGATAATTAACTATACATAAGGACAATTTATGCAAATAATTAACCATCACACAAAGACACAATACACATATATTTTACGTGGAAACCCATACGGGATAAAACCGCAAATATTCTTCTTCTTATATCAAGCAAGAGTTACATTCATTTTATGAGAACCTACTCAAAGGAGGCTCCAACCCCTAGCTTTATCAGCACCAACTCCCTAGAACACAGGCTCCAACATGTAAAGAGGACACCAATCCTTAGTGAGCTCCAACTTACCCTAGCACCACCCTACCACCCTGAAAAATTGCAAGCTCCGACTTGCAGTAATTAGTGAGGACACCATTCATCTAAGGAACCAACCCGTTGAGTGAGGACACAAGTCCTCTCCCTTGCACCACCTTTCCACCCTGTATTCATTTTTCTCTAAACCATTTCTCTACACAAATTGACTTTTCTCAAAAAAATTCTCTACTCATCTAGGTGATCTGATATATATTTAGTTTGGCTCATTAGAACCTTGATCCTTTCTCATCTCAACAAATCTCACTCCAGATCACACCACACATTTCTATTTATATTGTCTCAGCCTCAGTTCGACTAACTTTATGTGGACGCATAACAGTTACATTGTGGACATGTCTTGATCAAATCAAAGTCATGTTAGTTTCACTTTTGTCTAAGTAAAGTAAGTGGATGCATGATAGTTACATTGTGGAAAAATCTTGACCAGATCAAATTCTGGTTAGTTATATGTGGACAAATTTCTGTTCCAGACATTGTTTTACTAAATCAAATGAACCAAAACTTCCTTGTTTTACAAAAACATTGTCCAAGTCACAAGTCTTCATCTTGTCTCACTTGGCTTGTATAACGCTCACCCAATTGCCTCAACAAACTATTAGTGTCCCCTGGAAACTTTCTCTCTTGACTTCCAAACTTCCACTCGTTTCATCATATTCCACTTCAAACTTCATCTCGTCACACTCCACTATGCCATTTGTTGCACTGACTCGAAGGTGTCCTGTAGATTTTCATCTACGCAATCTTCCACACACTCTGTCACTTGTCTCTTTTCTCAAGACAACCTGTGGTATTTCAACAAACATTGTCGCATTGTAGCATAAACATTTGTTGATACTTCACTTCTGAACTACGTCATAGATCATCCATTGTTCTGCATGCACTTCTAGAAAACTCGGTCACTTTCGCGCACTACTTGATAGATTTATGTCATTTATATTATTATACACATTATTTTCACGATCTTCTTCTATGTAATTGATCCTTTCATTCTTGATCCTTTGCACACTTATTATTTTATCCTTTCATGACCTACTCTAAAGATTTCATTGCAATAGGTCTGCGATAGTGCAGTAAAAAGAATCCTTTCGTGCACTTCCTCTTCCTATGCATCAACTTTGTTCCATATTTTCTATGCACCATACTGTCTATGCACCATACTATCACAACTATATTTGAACCCAAATATGATGGCATCTTCCGACGCCACCGAAACAATTGGCCTTGTCTTCAGATTTTACGTTTAAAAATTGTAATTTTCTTGGTTTTGTTTTTCAAATTGGCTTCGACGGTCGTCAGATATTCGACTAATAAGGAATTGTTGTCAAATTTTTGACGCTAGTAAAATATCCTCATACCTTTTCCCTTTGACTTGGACTTAGTCAAACCCACTCCTCACATTTATTACAGTAACGATCAACAGTCAACAGACGTCGAAAATCCGATGTCTATTTATTTATAAAAACCTGGAATGCTAGAAACATTTCAACATTTTTGTTATACTAGCAATGACTTGTGGAGGTTACAAGGATTGTTTTTACTGCAAAAAACAAGAATTATTTTATTTGTTACTATCATTAAAAATATTTGAAGTGTGGATCTTGAATTTTTAATATCAATAATCATCACTCAAGCTTGGTAAATGAAAATGTCACATAACAATATTCCTCATCCACAAGAAAAAAAATCGACAATTACTTGCTAGATTATGGGATGGAGTGAAAATAAAGGGTGATGGGAAATGTTATTTTCCTTGTAGTCAATACAGTGGATTTAATAGGAGAAGATTAAACATCTCAACAACTAAAGTACATTGTAGGGAACATGGCCATGTTGAGGGGGGGCATGAATATCATCCATTGGTAAGTTGTTCATTATATATGTCTTTATATTGATCTTTTTTGTAAATGTATGTATCATTTTTATATTTGTTATATATACACTAATATCTTTTGATGGTTTGTAATTATAAAGGAAAGGCCTCCTAGTGAATATCCACACATGGATAATGTGGTTGCAGAACAAGCATTGGAAGAACATGGAGCTATGAATATTGAAGATCAAGTTAATGATCATATGGAAGACGATGATCATGCTGATACCATATTTGAGGATGATGGTAAAAATACATTGATCCATGATACATTTAATGTTAGAATGGATGATGATGATCATGAAAATGATTACTTTGATGATTTTCATGATTTACCTCTACTTGAGAAGGCATACGAACCCCTTTATGAAGGCTCCAACATAATGATCCGTCAGGATTTTTCGAATGACTATGGTTGAGTTTTATTTGCATGCATTAATTGATCATTGGGAAACTTAGCGAAAAAACGAGGAAAAGAAAATGAATTACACATCCATTAACATATTTTTCAGATCTGAAATTCAATGAAAAACAACAAACCATAATGCACAAGTTTGATAACGGAGTTCGGCACAACTTTGCCTACGTCTCCGGGCCTTTTCTCTTGTGGGGGAGGCTTTTTATTTCTGTTCGAAAGAATATTAGTACATATTTACAATGCCGATTGGCTTCTAGACTGATCTGGTCATGTTCGCTGTGATCTCTAGAACCTTGCACAACTTACGGCACCTGAAACGGATGTCCCGAGCTCTCAGAAATCGTCCGACGACATCTCCTCCTCAACAGCTTTCCTGCCTCAAACTGGCTTAGACCTGGCTTTGCCTCAGCATCTCTGCTCTCCAAAACCATCCAAAAGCTCCATAAGATTCCTCCATGGCCTCAACATGGCCTTGGTTAAATAGTGGGAAAGTTGGTTGTCAATCTCCAACTTCCTCCCAAAAATTAGGCTCTAAAAAAGCCCAATAACCCCCAATTACATTAAAAATGGGTTTAATTACATTAAAATTTGTTAAAAAGTGGTTAAAAACCCACTTGGCAACTATAATATAGTTGTAAATTGACTTTATCCCCCCTTTGTTGGGCGCGGCCCCTCTTAACAAGGTCATATGAGCCACCATGTGGCCACGCGCTAGCGCGGGCCATCCCTCTTTGCACACTTTGTTGTATTGAGTCTCGATCCTATGGTACATAGTCATGTGACCACAACGCTTAACCATTATATAACTTACAACCATGCGTTCCAATGGAACCATGACCCAACGGTTATAACTGTGCGTCCATAGGATAACGGTCCTCGCACTCCAGGTTCTATTGGATGGTCACATGCCAAAACACATAATCGCGCTAACCGTTTTAAACCAACGCACATGGTAACTGTTTAGTATAACTGCGCCAAATGTCTCGCGCTCCATCCATATATACGGTCATATACAATAGCCACAAGACCGCGAGCCGGGGCCAAGCCCCGGCCCGCCCCCCGTCCGTTTCAAACAACCAACAAAAATAAAAACATTTCCGTTCAATTACATAACAAGAAACATTCATTGGTCTATTGGTCAGAGGCTTGTTGTGAAGACTTTGCCGTGGAGGGAGGTCCGGGGTTCGAATCCCCCGGGCCCATATACTTTTTACATAGCCCTCATTGGATAAACCCAGGGTGCCATGTGGCAGCCCGTGATTGGGCCACGTGGCACCCAATCACTTGCCAATTAAACGCCACGTGTCAGCATCCGATTCGATGATTATCAACCAACAAGATCATGCCGCGTGTCCATCGCTGATTGGTCCACGTCACTGCCACACGTCACTATCGTACGCCCAGTCAACACTGCCACATCATCCTTCCACGTCAACTGCTGACGTCACCCTGCCACGTGTCACCCTTCGAGTGGTGACACGTGTCACTTCGGGATTGGTCCAACTACGCACTGAAAACGCCAAATCAGCCTGACACATGTCACGCTCTGGAGCTACCACGTGTCTTGTATGGATTCTACCACGTGTCATCGTACGGACCTGACACATGTCCTGTACGAACTGTATGGACAGGTACAGTCAACATCCCAAAATTTTGCCTGTCTGGCTCGGCGGACAGAATGCGATATCTTCTCCATACGGACTCCGTTTGAGATAAAAATTATACCACCGGAATCAGGAAGACGAGACGGACACAATGGTGTTGGTTTCATTGGATTCTGAGCACTTTCATTTTTGAGCATTTTTCATGCCCTGACAGCCTTCTGAACCCGATTTCGGATCACATAACTCCTCTCTTTGTTGTATTGTTAATAATGAACTTGAAGGTTATGAATGGTTTTTCAAACACATCGATCACATAGATGTTAAGGTATGTAATATATTTCATCGATCACATGTATATGATCATGATAAAGGTTATATTTGTTCCTCTAAAAATTTTATTGTTAGTTCATCAGTAAATTTCATAAGGATGAAATATGTGTCGTTAATATTCTTGATATTATATTAACCCATTTTTTTTTTAATTTGTTGTAGCATCTTGATAGCTGAATATTTTTTACCACCATCAAATATTTTACCTTGCACATACTGATATATATCTTCCATCATGATAGATATTGGAATGGAGTATCAAGAAATTGATGCATGTCCGAATGATCATATTATATTTTATAAACAATATGAATTTGAAACATAATGCCCTGAATGTCATAGAAGTAGATATCGAACAGATCAAGTAACAAAAAAGGTTTCTTGGAAGGTTCTTCATTATATTCCCATTATTCCATGCTTGCAACGACTGTTTATGTGCAAAAACTTAGCACATTTATGGATTACCATGCACAGAATAGAAGTGAAGATTACATTCTTTGAATTCCTGCAAATGGTTCTTCATTTAGAGACGTGGAGGAAAAATGACCACACTTTAAATAATAACTTTGTAATGTTAGGCTTTCTTTGGCAGTAGATGGTGTCAATCCATTTGTAGAGATGAGATCTATTTACTCGGTGTGGCATGTTTTTGTTATCAACAATAACATTCCTCCATGAATGTCAATAAAGAGGGAGCGTATAATGTTGGCAATGATTGTTCCAGGTATTTGTTTACAACAATGTTTTTTGAATGCAGTAGCATCTCATTTGTCGTATTTGTTGCATAATGTCATATATTTTTTTTCATTTACTCATATATATTATTTATGTATGTAAAATGGTTGTAATAATTATGTAGTGTATATGTTCAAATAAATTAGGTAAGTACAAACTTAAAGATATGAATGTATATATCGAGTCTCTTATTGACGAGCTACTAAAGCTATGGAATTGCATCACTATGTATGATGTCCCTATACCAATAGGGAAAAGGCAATTTCAATTCCATGCAATGCTTGCATGGACAATTCATGATGCTCCAGGGCTAAACATTTTTGTGGTATGTAATTATAACATGCACTTTAATAGTATTTAATTTTATGAAGTTGATATATTAATCATGCATGCTTTTTAAATAATTTATTCATTATATATAATATATTCTAATTGACATAGTTAATCCATCTCTTGCAGGTCTTCAAACAAAGGTAAAATTTGCATGTCCAGTTTGTGGTCCTAAGATGAAATCTCATTGATCAAAAAGTTTAGGAAAGGAGGTGTTTGATGAGTATAAGCACTTCCTCTCTAAGAATCATAGGTATCGAACTAACGAAAAATATATTTTCAATGGGAAAGAAGAGATCGCATTAAAACCACAGAGAATGACACCTCTACTATGGAAGTTGCAATATAATAGAAATAGTCAAGATACAGATCAAATTGTCTATCTATCATCATATATGAAATGTTTTTTTTTTTTATATTGTGTTTTGTTAATTTATTGTAATTGACAACGATTTTTGTAATTTCTTTAACTATGATTCATGATGGTTGTGATCATGAAGGTGTTAATGGGCTTCCATGAGGAATGAAAATTTATCCCAAACAATTCGATAGGTTTCCCTACTATGAGAACCTACAAATTGTTCATTTGTTTGATATAATTCATATTGAAAAGAATGTAGCTGAAACATTATGGCGAATATTGGATGGAAGGAGTGACAAAGGAAAAAAATTCAAAATTTGCAGTGGCATTTAGGAAACCAATCAACAATGAGATATTCCATTGAATTAAATAACGATGGAGACCAAATTAATATAAGCTCACTCCATGGTTATTGATGGAGCAGAAAAGTAATGTTGTAAAAGAAGTCATATGAAAAATTAAATTCCCCACGGGATTTTGTTTGAACATAAAGAATATCTTAACAAAGAAAGGTGATTTTGGGGGGGTAAAAATGCATGATTGGCATATCTTCATTAAGGTAATTATTATGGTTTATGTATTGCTATATTTGTATACTGCATGTTGGTGGTGTACTTTTTTGTCTACTTTTGGAAAAAATAATGAAATGATTTTATTGTTACACAATGTTCTATCTTTATCTCTCCCAGACAACTTCAACAACAATGTGAAACAAGTTATATATGATCTTGGAAAATACATGAGGTAAGTAGCAATATTTTGCATGCATAAAGTGTTTGTTTAATTCATTGTAGAACTTATATTTGACATTTATTTTAGTAATTGTACTTATGTATTATATTTTTTTATTTTTGTTAAATCTTGTGATTTGCTTACATCACTTGTAGATGGTTGTCATCTAAATAAATCCATAAAGAAGATATGAAGTATTGGAAGAGAGAAATACCTCATCTAATGTGTGAAATGAAAAAGTTTCTACCTTCGTCATTTTTCAATGCACAAGAACACTACCTCATACACTAAGTTGAGGAGATTGAATTGTGTGGAATTATACATACAAGGTCAATGTGGATGGTTGGGAGGCACTTGAAATTTTTGAAGGCTTTGGTTAGACAAAGATCATCTCGTGAGGGTTCTATGGTGGAGGGATATATGGTATACTAGACCATGGTGTATATTACTAAATAGCTTCCAGAGTTAGCGTGTATTAAGATCGATTTAGATCGACGCATTGGTGATACGAACTACATTAAAAAATTCGAAGGGGAGTACTTGATGGGGAAAGGTAGATTGAGGAAGGTGAAAGATAATTATTATATGGTATAGATTAATTATAATACATTTGACTGTTGGTTTTTATGTATATATCGTACTTAACTATTTCATTTTTAATATTCAATATGCATCAATTATAAAGGTATATCGTGTTAAGTAATTATACATTTGTGAAATATTGTAATTTTATTATCATGCATCAGGTCGAGAGTGGGATGCACTACATTTATACATCACAAACAATCTTGATTGGATGAAGGTATGGATTGAACGATGTAAAAAATATATTCAAGGATTATCATGGGAAGGTGTGGCTTCATTGGTTAAAGAAACACATAGCAATAGAGATACCAATATAACACAAAGGGAAATCGATTTAGCATATGGTTTAAAAGATAAACATGCAAGCATATTAATGAGCCATACTATTTAATTATTTTCAATTATATTGATGTACAAGTTGAATTTTGTTTTTCTTTGCATACTTTCCAAACATAAAATATTTACTTAATTATCAATTAATGATGTCATTTTTATGTGTTTGGTATATTGCAGGTAAAACACCATAAGGCTATGTGGTGCAACGGTCGTGAATTTTGCATCAAAAATTTGGATGAAACATAGAAAAAATATGATTATGGGATAACTATGTTAGCATCGAAAGTCGCCCTTCAGATTGCAGGAAAGGCAAGCCCGATACCCATCAGAGTTTTATGTCATAGGTTGGTTATAAAAGGGTCAAATGGGTGTAGTCTCATGAAAGTATAGTCTTAACTAAGAAAATTGAGCTAGTATGCACAGATAAGTGAGGTCTTGATCTAACTTCAGATAGTAAGTTGTAGTAAGGGTGAGTAGGAGGAAGAACTCGAGAAGAAAATTTAAAGGCCTGCTATGAACATCAGGTCTTCCAGCAACCTAAGGAGGAAAAACTCAGAAAACAAGATCTTCTTGGATTCAAAGCTTTAGGAAAATGAAAAAACTATGACAACACTGTAATCAAACATCCATTACAACACAGTCACAAAAATCCATGTGAATCCTTCAATCATGAACATTCAGTATCAGATGCATAATAAGATGGAGGAAGAAATATGACTTAGATTAAGAAATAAGTCTCAAATACAGATACATAACCAGAAGCCATAGGCTTTACTAAAACTTTACAATACCAGATATTTTATCTACCATCGACCCTCACAAAATATTAAAACTGAGTATTTATACTCAAAACAACTTTCTCCCTTTAGAGGCGTGCTCTAGTCATGGCATTCAAGGCTTGGCATCTGCATCTTCTTATGTCAGACTACACTTTCATTCTTTTTTTAGACGCAAGATCATATCAGTATGGGATTCACAAGAAAATCCATGACAAGGAACTTTTGGCTGATAGTCTGCCCTCCATGGCCAAATTTTCCGTGCTTTCCATTTATGTGGTGAAACGAGGTTTCAACCACCTTCCCCATTTTCATTAACTACTTTCATTGGGATTAGGACGAGGCCTGACACCCATGATTGTTCTAGACGATCTCATAATTCCTTTGAGGCAATTCTGGCATCTCAAGGCCACGCCGATCCTTCTCGTTGACTAACTCGGGTGCTTCAATATTTCGTGAAGCTCCATTCCCTTGCCCCACATGACCAGGGGTTGTGACCTTTCACTTATCCACATGAAATCTTGGGGTTTCACAATTCGGGAGTTTCTACTCCCCTTGATCTCCAATACTCTGATGCTCGAAATCGCGAAATGACCCATCGGGATCCACAACCGGGTTTACTGTAAAACCGACGGCTATGATCATTTCGTCGAACACTTTGGTTGCTCGCTTCTTGGATCGATGCTTATTCTTATTTTGGCCCCACTTTCTATATGACCATGGGCTATGATCATGGGCCTTACTCTCTGGTGTGTCGCGATTTTGTGTTTCGCGAGTTCACGTCGTGCTCCATGTTGAAATTCCAAGTCGCGAGAGCGCGATCCCTGGATGTGATGACATGCATCCCTCTGAAAAGGACGGCCCAGATCGTATCGATGTTTCAGGACTTAGGGCCATCGAAACTTCTCACTTCAGCTTTCTCAAAAATATTTCCTCCATGGTTTGGATCATATGCCACGTGCCCTTCTAAAATGGACGACCAATATCACTTCGGGACTTCGCGTGTCACGAGTCTTCAAGACTCACCCTCCTACTTCTCTGACTCGCGAAATTGCGAAAGATGATCTAACCGTCCAGATCTCTCCTTTGATCAACGACTATGATCTTTTCGTGATTTTTCATTTCGCGAGTTTTGATGACTCTGCTCCTTGACTGCTCCATCTCATGAAACCACAAAATTCTAATCTTGTGCCATGATTAAAAATTTGCTCGTCCCTTGATCTCAGACCTTTTCCTTGGCACTAAACTTCAAGCAACTTTCAGATCCTGAATACCCATGAACCGTCGATCTGATTTGTCTGATGGATCCAACAGTCGAGATTGATCCTGCGCTTGATGGATTTTCATCGACCGGGTATGTGCACACCTTTGCACAATTTCTCCCCGACTTTGGATGAAAAAATTTTGTGGGTTTTTAAAACCCACTTTTTCGCATTTGGTCACCCAATGACCAACTTCAAAGGAAAACAATCCCCTTGCAAAAACATGTGATAAAATTAGGCTCCATGGGGGATAGAGTCCTCCTCACGAGGCTCTAAGATATACTTTTGTATCTCCAATCGTCTTCTGTTGGGCTATGGAGTCAGTCTAAAAAACACCCTGCTAAAGAATATAAATTCGACAAGTAAAAACAAAAATAAACACACATGATCCAAGGAGCTTATTTATGTACATTCCTAAACTAATAAATTTTTACACAGTGCTAGGTGAAAGAAAATTTCCACCATAGCCATTCAACTAACTTCCTAACTAGAAGCTCCTTCACTATGTCTGTGATTGATAACAGAGAACGCAACCATGACAGCAGAACGGTTACATTCCTCAGCTTTCCAATGATGAGGCCAGGATAAAGTTGGGTGGTTTCAAAACATGAAGGAAATACAACTCCATGTATTCCTCCACAAGCTCATAGGACAAGAAGAGAACTCTAGACAATTTGTTACAGGTAGCCTTCTCTGCTAAACAGCTTCTCACACATGGTTGAATATCTCTGGTAAGCACAAGTGGGTGAACGGTCAACGCAGGATGACTGGTTCAAGGTGATGTTTGCTCATGGACAGGATCTGGACAAGAGACAAACTACCCCTTATGATTCTCCTCTTCTTCTCCATATCTCCCACAAGGATCAAATTCATAATCATCATAAATGGGAACCTTTGGAAAGATATTGTCTTCCTCATGTTGCTCAGTGTCTTCTGCAGGTCCAGGATGGATGATTTCCTTGTAATATTTTTCTTTAGTGAACAAAGGATAAGGCTCTTCAGTCTGTTCTTGGAAATCCTACATATCCAGCTCAAAATCTGATTTGTAGCTGTCATATATAGGCTAGCTTCTCCTCTGGTCAACAAACTGTGATGTGGGGCTCTGCTGCTCTTCATATGAATAATCATCAAAGCTAGGGACAATGGGCACATCAGAAGAAGAAATCAAGGCCTCTACAGTTATGAAATATTCATTATCATCCTCAGTAGAGATGCCAAGGACATCCACCTCAAGGACTGGAAAATCCTCTGCATTTTCTTCAGATTCCAACCTTTTTAGTTGGGCAGTGAGAGATTTTACTGGTTCCATAACTTTGCCCAAAAAATCTTCTTCCTCCTCGCAACCTTCATCCTCATATATTTCATTAGAAACATCCATATATTGATCATGGTTGTCACATTCCTTACAACAGTTATGACAGATAAACTCGTAGGAATAATACCTTTGACAATGCCTATTAAAAGTTGCATGAAACTACTCCAGGGAGGAGATGCTAGCAGGGAGCAAGGATTGATACCACTCACGGGAATCCTCATCTAATGAGAACATGAACATATTCATTAATACATCCTCATGATGTATCTCCCACTGATGCATGAGTTCGTGAAACTCATGGAGATGTTGAGCAGGGTTGTTCTCTTTGCACTCTCTAAATACAAGCAAATAATCACCCCATTCATCCACAATAGGGAAAACCAGGAACAACAGAAAAATTAAATGGAGAAAACCTTCGAGCCAAGATTTTTTCCATTTCAAACCAGTGGAGTCACCAATTGATTTGTTAACCATGGAGTCACCAATCGATTCTTTAACCATGGAGTCGCCAAGTGAATGATATGTAGAATAAGTGTGTCTGTTCTTTGTTCACCATCAAAAACCAGATCTGATTGTTTTGTTCTCCCAGGGGCTATAGCTGTATCCAGAG
Organism: Picea engelmannii; assembly: GCA_009831015.1. Classification (NCBI taxonomy): domain Eukaryota; kingdom Viridiplantae; phylum Streptophyta; class Pinopsida; order Pinales; family Pinaceae; genus Picea; species Picea engelmannii. The sequence continues at coordinate 137,628 of ML802702.1, read as the reverse complement.
GCAACCACACCAAAATAGTGGAGTTGCCTCAGTGGATTCGCCAGGTGCAAGCATAATCTTCAAAGGTTTTGATATTTGATGCACCTTCAGAATCATAATTTCATTGTCATTCTACCCAGGGAAAATCTTCAATTCGTCCCTGGCAACGGCGCCAGAAATCTTAGTACCAGAAGTCAGCCTTCAAATTGCAGGAAAGGCAATCCCGATACCCATCAGAGTTTTATGTCATAGGTTGGTTATAAAAGGGTCAAATGGGTGCAGTCTCATGAAAGTATAGTCTTAACTCAAAAAATTGGGTCGGTATGCATAGATAGGTGAGGTCTTGATCTAACTTTAGTAAGTAAGTTGTAGTAAGGGTGAGTAGGAGGAATAACTTGAGAAGAAAATGTAATGGTCTGCTATGAACATTAGGTCTTCCATCAGCCTAAGGAGGAAAAACTCAGAAAACAAGATCTTCTTGGATTCAAAGCTTCAGGAAACTGAAAACGCTATGACAACACTGCAATCAAACATCCATTACAACACAGTCACAATAATCCATGTGAATCCTTCAATCATGAACATTCAGTATCAGACGCATAATAAGATGGAGGAAGAAAACTGATTTAGATTAAGAAAGAAGTCTCAAATACATATATATAACCAGAAGCTAGACGCTTTACTAAAACTTTACAATACCGAAGCTTTTCTCTACCATTGACCCTCACAAAATATTAAAACTGAGTATTTATATGCAAAGAAACTTGTTCCCTTCATAAGCACGCTTTGGTCATGGAATTTAAGGCTTGGCGTCTGCATCTTCTTTTGTCAAGATACACTTGCATTCTTTTGTAGACGCAAAATCAGATCGGTATGGGCTTCACAAGAAAATCCATGACAGGGAACTTTCGGCTGACAGTCTGCCCTCCACGGCCATATTTTCCATGCTTTCCATTTATGTGGTGAAACGAGGTTTCAACCACCTTCCCCATTTTCATTAACTACTTTCATTGGGATCAGGACGAGGCTTAACACCCATGACTATTCTAGGTGAGCTCATAATTCCTTCGAGGCAATTCTGGCATCTTGAGGCCACGCCGATCCTTCTCTGTGACCAACTCGGGTTCTTCAATATTTCGCACAGCTCCATTCCCTTGCCCCACATGACCACGGTCTGTGAACTCGCACTTATCCATATGAAATCTCTGGGTTTCACAATTTGAGAGTTTCTACTCCCCTTGATCTCCAATACTCTTATGCTCGAAATCGAGAAATGGCCCATCAGGATCCACGACCAGGTTTACTATAAAACCGACGGCTATGATCATTTCTTCAAACACTTTGGCTGCCCGCTTCTTGGATGGGCGCTTATTCTTCTTTTGGCCCCACTTTCTATATGACACTAGGCTGTGATCGTGGGACTTACTCTCAGGTGCATCGTGATTTTGCGTTTCGTGAGTTCACATCATGCTCCATGCTGAAATCTCCAAGTCGCAAGAGTGCAATCCCTGGATCGGATGACACGCATCCCTCTGAAAAGGACAACCCAGATCGTATTGACGTTTCGGGACTTAGGGCCATCGACACTTCTCACTTTAGCTTTCCTGAAAATATTTCCTCCACAGTTCACATCCTATGCCACGTGCCCTTCTAAAATGGATGACCAAGATCACTTTGAGACTTTGCGTGTCATGAGTCTTCAAGACTCGCCCTCCTACTTCCCCAGCTCGCGAAATACCAAAAAGTTGATCTAACGATCCAGATCTCTCATTTTATCAATGGCTACAATGTCTTCGTGATTTCACATTTCGCGAGTTCTAATGACTCTGCCCCTTGACCGATCCATCTCGCAAAACCAAGAAATGCTAATATTTCACCACGATTAAAACTTTGCTCATCCCTTGATCTCGGGCCTTTTCCCTAGCGCTAAACTTCGAGCAACTTTCAGATCTCGAATACCTGCAAACTGCCAATCTGATTTTTCTGATGGATCCAACGGCCAAGACTGAGCATGTGCTTTATGGATTTTCATTGACCAGGTATGTTCGTGCCTTTGCATAATCACGCCCCGACTTTAGATGAAAAAAATTTGTGGGTTTTTAAAGACCAGTTATTTTTCATTTGGTCACCCAATGACCAACTTCAAAGGAAAACATTCCCCTTGCAAAAATATGTGATAACAAACTGCAGTCTTTGAGGTGATGGATGTTTCCTCTATAAGTGATAGACATCTAGAACTATCATAAAATCGATAATATGGGTATTTGGAAGGTATTATTGAGTGTGACTTTAAATCCTTCAAATTAGTTATATTTGTTGTCAAATGTACAGACTACAATTGAATCAGCGTGATCCCGATAGAACTATTATTGAACATTCTAATGGATTTACCATGGTCAATACAAGGTCTCTTGAGCCAAGAACAAATCCCTATGTTCTTCCAAGTCAATGTGAATAGGTATTTTACTCAAAGGTTCCAGGAAGAGAGGGTTGGTCATTTGTTACTAGACATGATCCAAGGGGAAGGTCGATAAAGTATAATGTAGAGGAATATCAAGAGGGTATTGAAGAAGAAGATTATGTAGAGGATCAACATGAGTTAGATTATCATGTTCCAGAGGAAGATGTTGAATAATTAGTTGAACCAGATGATGTAGGAGACAATGTTCATGAAGATGATATCGATGATGAATTCATCAAAACTGACATCAATGACGACGATGATATGGCCAATCCTTACAATGTTGAATCTGGATCGGATGATACAGATGTGGACTTCAATTACATTGAAGTGTACGAGGTGTGCCTTATATATATA
>ML802702.1:111048-123821 GCA_009831015.1 Picea engelmannii | reverse complement strand
GTGGCTACTACCCTCCCTCAAACTTAAGAAGAGGAATCCCTAAAAGACCAACAATTTGACATTTTATATTCATGATATTTATACATTATCATCCCTAACACCCCTAGGATTCCTTTAAATGAAACACATTCACGATCAGAGGCATCACATGCCACTGATGGCACTATAATTTCAATAGTTGTTGAAATATTCGATAATACTGAGAGGGGAGGGTGAATCAATATTATACATATATTCATCTCTTTTTCTTTTTTACCATCTCAACTAGTCATGACATAGTCAATCATAAGCTATGCAAATAATTAACTATAACAGAAGGACAATTTATGCAAATAATTAACCATCACACAAACACACAATACACATATATTTTACGTGGAAACCCATACGGGATAAAACCGCAAATATTCTTCTTCTTATATCAAGAAAGAGTTACATTCATTTTATGAGCACCTACTCAAAGGAGGATCCAACCCCTAGCTTTACCAGCACCAACTCCCTAGAACACAGGCTCCAACATGTAAAGAGGACACCAATCCTCAGTGAGCTCCAACTTATCCTAGCACCACCCTACCACCCCGAAAAATTGCAAGCTATGACTTGCAGTAATTAGTGAGGACACCATTGCTCTAAGGAACCAACCTGTTGAGTGAGGACACAAGTCCTCTCCCTTGCACCACCTTTCCACCCTGTATTCATTTTTCTCTAAACCATTTCTCTACACAAATTGACTTTTCTCAAAAAAATTCTCTACTCATCAAGGTGATCTGATATATCTTTAGTTTGGCTCATTAGAACCTTGATCCTTTTTCATCTCAACAACTCTCACTCCAGAGCACACCACACATTTCTATTTATATTGTCTCAGCCTCAGTTCAACTAACTTTATGTGGACGCATAACAGTTACATTGTGGACATGTCTTGATCAGATCAAAGTCATGTTAGTTGCACTTTTGTCTAAGTAAAGTAAGTGGATGCATGATAGTTACATTGTGGAAAACTCTTGACCAAATCAAATTCTGGTTAGTTATATGTGGACAAATTTCTGTTCCAGACATTTTTTGACTAAATCAAATGAACCAAAACTTCCTTGTTTTACAAAAACATTGTCCAAGTCACAAATCTTCATCTTGTCTCACTTGGCCTCTATAACGCTCACCCAATTGCCTCAACAAACTATTAGTGTCCCCTGGAAACTTTCTCTCTTGATTTCCAAACTTCCACTCGTTTCGTCATATTCCACTTCAAACTTCATCTCGTCACACTCCACTATGCCATTTGTTTCACTGACTCGAAGGTGTCCTGCAGATTTTCATCTACGCAATCTTCCACACACTCTGTCACTTGTCTCTTTTCTCAAGACAACCTGTGGTATTTCAACAAACATTGTCGCGTTGTAGCATAAACATTTGTTGATACTTCACTTCTGAACTACAACGTAGATCATCCATTGTTTTTCATGCACTTCTAGAAAACTCGGTCACTTTCATGCACTGCTTGATAGATTTATGTCATTTATATTATTATACACATTATTTTCACGATCTTCCTCTATGTAATTGATCCTTTCATCCTTTGATCCTTTTCACACTTATTTTTTTATCCTTTCATGAACTATTCTAAGGGTTTCATTGCAATAGGTCTGCGATAGTGCAGTAAAAAGAATCCTTTCGTGCACTTCCTCTTCCTGTGCATCAACTTTGTTCCATATTTTCTATGCACCATATTGTCTATGCACCATACTATCACAACTATATTTGAACCCAAATATGATGGCATCCTCCGATGCCACCGAAACAATTGGCCTTGTCTTCAGATTTTACCTTTAAAAATTGTAATTTTCTTGGTTTTGTTTTTCAAATTGGCTTCGACGGTCGTCGGATATTCGATTAATAAGGAATTGTTGTCGGATTTTTGACACTAGTAAAATATCCTCATACCTTTTCCATTTGACTTGGACTTAGTCAAACCCACTCCTCACATTTATTACAATAACGTTCAACAGTCAACAGACGTCGAAAATCCGACGTCTATTTATTTATAAAAAACTGGAATGCTAGAAACATTTCAACATTTTTGTTATACTAGCAATGACTTGTGGAGGTTACAAGGACTGTTTTTAGTGCAAAAAACAAGAATTATTTTATTTTTTACTATCATTACAAATATTTGAAGTGTGGATCTTGAATTTTTAATATCAATAGTCATCACTCAAGCTTGGTAAATGAAAATGTCACATAACAATATTCCTCATCCACAAGAAAAAAAATCGACAATTACTTGCTAGATTGTGGGATGGAGTGAAAACAAAGGGTGATGGGAAATGTTATTTTCCTTGTAGTCAATACAGTGGATTTAATAGGAGAAGATTAAACATCTCAACAACTAAAGTATATCGTAGGGAATATGGCCATGTTGAGGGGGGGCATGAATATCATCCATTGGTAAGTTGTTCATTATATATGTCTTTATATTGATCTTTTTTGTAAATGTATGTATCATTTTTATATTTGTTATATATACACTAATATCTTTTGATGGTTTGTAATTATAAAGGAAAGGCCTCCTAGTGAATATCCACACATGGATAATGTGGTTGCAGAACAAGCATTGGAAGAACATGGAGCTATGAATATTGAAGATCAAGTTAATGATCATATGGAAGACGATGATCATGCTGATACCATATTTGAGGATGATGGTAAAAATACATTGATCCATGATACATTTAATGTTAGAATGGATGATGATGATCATGAAAATGATGACTTTGATGATTTTCATGATTTACCTCTACTTGAGAAGGCATACAAACCCCTTTATGAAGGCTCCAACAGAACTCCTCTCTCCGTTGTATTGTTAATAATGAACTTGAAGGTTATGAATGGTTTTTCAAACACATCGATCACATAGATGTTAAGGTATGTAATATATTTCATCGATCACATGTATATGATCATGATAAAGGTTATATTTGTTCCTCTAAAACTTGTATTGTTAGTTCATCGGTAAATTTCATAAGGATGAAATATGTGTCGTTAATATTCTTGATATTATATTAACCCGTTTTTTCTTTTAATTTGTTGTAGCATCTTGATAGCTGAATATTTTTTACCACCATCAAATATTTTACCTTACACATACTGATATTTATCTTCCATCATGATAGATATTGGAATGGAGTATCAAGAAATTGATGCATGTCTGAATGATCATATTATATTTTATAAACAATATGAATTTGAAACATAATGCCCTGAATGTCATAGCAGTAGATATCGAACAGATCAAGTAACAAAAAAGGTGTCTTGCAAGGTTCTTCATTATATTCCCATTATTCCATGCTTGCAACGACTATTTATGTGCAAAAACTTAGCACATTTATGGATTACCATGCACAGAATAGAAGTGAAGATTACATTCTTCGAATTCCTGCAGATGTTTCTTAATTTAGAGACGTGGAGGAAAAATGACCACACTTTAAATAAGAACTTTGTAATGTTAGGCTTTCTTTGGCAGTAGATGGTGTCAATCCATTTGCAGAGATGAGATATATTTACTCGGTGTGGCTTGTTTTTGTTATCAACAATAACATTCCTCCATGAATGTCAATAAAGAGGGAGCATATAATGTTGGCAATGATTGTTCCAGGTATTTGTTTACAACAATGTTTTTTGAATGCAATAGCATCTCATTTGTCGTATTTGTTGCATAATGTCATATATATTTTTTTCATTTACTCATATATATTATTTATGTATGTAAAATGGTTGTAATAATTATGTAGTGTATATGTTCAAATAAATTAGGTAAGTACAAACTTAAAGATATGAATGTATATATCGAGTCTCTTATTGACGAGCTACTAAAGCTATAGAATTGCATCACTATGTATGATGTCCCTAGACCAATATGGAAAAGGCAATTTCAATTCCATGCAATGCTTGCATGGACAATTCATGATGCTCCAGGGCTAAACATTTTTGTGGTATGTAATTATAACATGCACTTTAATAGTATTTAATTTTATGAAGTTGATATATTAATCATGCATGTTTTTTAAATAATTTATTCATTATATATAATATATTCTAATTGACATAGTTAATCCATCTCTTGCAGGTATTCAAACAAAGGGAAAATTTGCATGTCCAGTTTGTGGTCCTAAGATGAAATCTCATTGATCAAAAAGTTTAGGAAAGGAGGTGTTTGATGAGTATAAGCACTTCCTCTCTAAGAATCATAGGTATCGAACTAACGAAAAATMTATTTTCAATGGGAAAGAAGAGATCGCATTAAAACCACAGAGAATGACAMCTCTACTATGGAAGTTGCAATATAATAGAAATAGTCAAGATACAGATCAAATTGTCTATCTRTCATCATATATGAAWTKTTTTTTTTTTTTATATTGTGTTTTGTTAATTTATTGTAATTGACAACGATTTTTGTAATTTCTTTAACTATGATTCATGATGGTTGTGATCATGAAGGTGTTAATGGGCTTCCAAGAGGAATGAAAAGTTATCCCAAACAATTCAATAGGTTTCCCTACTATGAGAACCTACAAATTGTTCATTTGTTTGATATAATTCATATCGAAAAGAATGTAGCTGAAACATTATGGCGAATATTGGATGGAAGGAGTGACAAAGGAAAAAATTTCAAAATTTGCAGTGGCATTTAGGAAGCCAATCAACAATGAGATATTCCATTGAATTAAATAACGATGGATACCAAATTAATATAAGCTCACTTCCATGGTTATTGATGGAGCAGAAAAGCAATGTTGTAAAAGAAGTCATACGAAAAATTAAATTCCCCACAGGATTTTGTTCAAACATAAAGAATATCTTAACAAAGAAAGGTGATTTTGGGGGGGTAAAAATGCATGATTGGCATATCTTCATTAAGGTAATTATTATGGTTGATGTATTGCTATATTTGTATATTGCATGTTGGCGGTGTACTTTTTTGTCTACTTTTGGAAAAAATAATGAAACGATTTTATTGTTACACAATGTTCTATCTTTATCTCTCCCAGACAACTTCAACAACAATGTGAAACAAGTTATATATGATCTTGGAAAATACATGAGGTAAGTAGCAATATTTTGCATGCATAAAGTGTTTGTTTAATTCATTGTAGAACTTATATTTGACATTTATTTTAGTAATTGTACTTATGTATTATATTTTTTTATTTTTGTTAAATCTTGTGATTTGCTTACATCACTTGTAGATGGTTGTCATCTAAATAAATCCATAAAGAAGATATGAAGTATTGGAAGAGAGAAATACCTCATCTAATGTGTGAAATGAAAAAGTTTCTACCTTCGTCATTTTTCAATGCACAAGAACACTACCTCATACACTAAGTTGAGGAGATTGAATTGTGTGGAATTATACATACAAGGTCAATGTGGATGGTTGGGAGGCACTTGAAATTTTTGAAGGCTTTGGTTAGACAAAGATCATCTCGTGAGGGTTCTATGGTGGAGGGATATATGGTATACTAGACCATGGTGTATATTACTGAATAGCTTCCAGAGTTAGCGTTTATTAAGATCGATTTAGATTGATGCATTGGTGATACGAACTACATTAAAAAATTCGAAGGGGAGTACTTGATGGGGAAAGGTAGATTGAGGAAGGTGAAAGATAATTATTATATGGTATAGATTAATTATAATACATTTGATTGTTGGTTTTTATGTATATATCGTACTTAACTATTTCATTTTTAATCTTCAATATGCATCAATTATAAAGGTATATCGTGTTAAGTAATTATACATTTGTGAAATATTGTAATTTTATTCTCATGCATCTAGTCGAGAGTGGGATGCACTACATTTATACATCACAAACAATCTTGATTGGATGAAGGTATGGATTGAATGATGTAAAAAATATATTCAAGGATTATCATGCGAAGGTGTGGCTTCATTGGTTAAAGCAACACATCGCAATAGAGATACCAATATAACACAAAGGGAAATCGATTTAGCATATGGTTTAAAAGATAAACATGCAAGCATATTAATGAGCCATACTATTTAATTATTTTCAATTATATTGATGTACAAGTTGAATTTTGTTTTTTTTTGCATACTTTCCAAACATAAAATATTTACTTAATTATCAATTAATGATGTCATTTTTATGTGTTTGGTATATTGCAGGTAAAACACCATAAGGCTATGTGGTGGAACGGTCGTAAATTTTGCATCAAAAAGTTGGATGAAACGAAGAAAAAATATGATTCTAGGATAACTATGTTAGCATCGGAAGTCGCCCTTCAGATTGCAGGAAAGGCAAGCCCGATACCCATCAGAGTTTTATGTCATAGGTTGGTTATAAAAGGGTCAAATGGGTGTAGTCTCATGAAAGTATAGTCTTAACTAAGAAAACTGGGCTGGTATGAATAGATAAGTGAGGTCCTGATCTAACTTCAGTCAGTAAGTTGTAGTAAGGGTGAGTAGGAGGAAGAACTCGAGAAGAAAATTTAAAGGCTTGCTATGAACATCAGGTCTTCCAGTAACCTAAGGAGGAAAAACTCAGAAAACAAGATCTTCTTGGATTCAAAGCTTTAGGAAACTGAAAAAACTATAACAACACTGCAATCAAACATCCATTACAACACAGTCACAAAAATCCATGTGAATCCTTCAATCATGAACATTCAGTATCAGATGCATAATAAGATGGAGGAAGAAAGATGACTTAGATTAAGAAATAAGTCTCAAATACAGATACATAACCAGAAGCCAGAGGCTTTACTAAAACTTTACAATACCAGAGATTTTCTCTACCATCGACCCTCACAAAATATTAAAACTGAGTATTTATACTCAAAAAAACTTTCTCCCTTTAGAGGCACGCTCTAGTCATGGCATTCAAGGCTTGACATCTGCATCTTCTTATGTCAGACTGCACTTGCATTCTTTTTTTAGATGTAAGATCATATCGGTATGGGATTCACAAGAAAATCCATGACAAGGAACTTTCGGCTGACAGTCTGCCCTCCACGGCCAGATTTTCCATGCTTTCCATTTATGTGGTGAAACAAGGTTTCAACCACCTTCCCCATTTTCATTAACTACTTTCATTGGGATTAGGACGAGGCCTGACACCCATGATTTTTCAGACGAGCTCATAATTCCTTTGAGGCAATTCTGGCATCTCGAGGCCACGCTGATCCTTCTCGTTGACTAACTCGGGTGCTTCAATATTTCGTGAAGCTCCATTCCCTTTCCCCACATGACCAGGGGTTGTGACCTTGCACTTATCCACATGAAATCTTGGGGTTTCACAATTCGGGAGTTTCTACTCCCCCTTGATCTCCAATACTCTGATGCTCGAAATCACGAAACAACCCATCGCGATCCATGACCGGGTTTACTGTAAAACCGATGGCTATGATCATTTCTTCGAACACTTTGGCTGCTCGCTTCTTGGATCGATGCTTATTCTTATTTTGGCCCCACTTTCTATATGACCATGGGCTGTGATCGTGGGCCTTACTCTCAGGCGCGTCGCGATTTTGCGTTTCGCGAGTTCACGTTGTGCTCCATGTTGAAATCTCCAAGTCGCGAGAGCGTGATCCCTGGATGTGATGACACACATCCCTCTGAAAAGGACGGCCTAGATCTTATCGACGTTTCAGGACTTAGGGCCATCGACACTTCTCACTTCAGCTTTCTCAAAAATATTTCCTCCATGGTTCGAATCATATGCCACGTGCCCTTCTAAAATGGACGACCAATATCACTTCGGGACTTCGTGTGTCACGAGTCTTAAAGACTCACCCTCCTACTTCTCCGACTCGCGAAATCGCGAAAATATGATCTAACCGTCCAGATCTCTCCTTTGATCAACGACTACGATCTTTTTGTGATTTTTCATTTCGCGAGTTCTGATGACTCTTCTCCTTGACCGCTCCATCTCGTGAAACCACGAAATTCTAATCTTGTTCCATGATTAAAATTTTGCTCGTCCCTTGATCTCAGGCCTTTTCCCTGGCACTAAACTTCAAGCAACTTTCGGATCCTGAATACCTGTGAACCGTCGATCTGATTTGTCTGATGGATCCAAAGGCCGAGATTGATCCTGTGCTTGATGGATTTTCATTGACCAGGTATGTGCGCACCTTTTCACACTCGCTCCCCGACTTTGGATGAAAAAAATTTGTGGGTTTTTAAAACCCACTTTTTTGCATTTGGTCACCCAATGACCAACTTCAAAGGAAAACAATCCCCTTGCAAAAATATGTGATAACATTAGGCTCCATGGGGGATAGAGTCCTCCTCGTGAGGCTCTAAGATCTACTTTTGCAGCTCCAATCATCTTCTGTTGGGCTATGGAGTCAATCTAAAAAACACCCTGCTGAAGAATATAAATCTGACAAGTAAAAACAAAAATAAACACACATGATCCAAGGAGCTTATTTATGTACAGTCCTAAACTAATCAATTTTTACACAGTGCTAGGTGAAAGAAAATTTCCACCATAGCCATTCAATTAACTTCCTAACTAGAAGCTCCTTCACTATGTCCGTGATTGATAACAGAGAACGCAACCGTGACAGCAAAACAATTACATTCCTCAGCTTTCCTCCTAATGATGAGGCTAGGATAAAGTTGGGCAGTTTCAAAACATGAAGGAAATACAACTCCATGTATTCCTCCACAAGCTCATAGGACAAGCAGAAAAATCTAGAAAATTTGTTACAGGTAGCCTTCTTTGCTAAACAGCTTCTCACACATGGTTGAATATATCTGGTAAGCACAGGTGGGTGAACGGTCGACGCAGGATGACTGGTCCAAGTGATGTTTTCTCACGGACAGGATCTGGACAAGAGACAAACTACCCCTTATGATTCTCCTCTTCTTCTCCATATCTCCCACAAGGATTAGATTCATAATCATCATAAATGGGAACCTTGGGAAAGATATTCTCTTCCTCATGTTTCTCAGTGTCTTCTGCAGGTCCAGGATGGATGATTTCCTTGTAATATTTTTCTTTAGCGAACAAAGGATAAGGCTCTTCAGTCTATTCTTGGAAATCCTGCATATCCAGCTCAGAATCTGATTCGTAGCTGTCATATATAGGCTAGCTTATCCTTTGGTAAGAAAACTGTGATGTGGGGCTTTGTTGCTCTTCATATGAATAATCATCAAAGCTAGGGACAATGGGCACATCAGAAGCAGAAATCAAGGCCTCTACAGTTATGAAATATTCATTATCATCCTCAGTAGAGATGCCAAGGACATCCGCCTCAAGGACTGGAAATTCCTCTTCATTTTCTTCAGATTCCAACCTTTCTAGTTGGGCAGTGAGAGATTTTACCGGTTCCATAACTTTGCCCAAAACATCTTCTTCCTCCTCGTAGCCTTCATCCTCATATATTTCATTAGAAACAACCATATATTGATCATGGTTGTCACATTCCTTACAACAGTTATGACAGATAAACTCGTAGGAATAATACCTTTGACAATGCCTAGTAAAAGTTGCATGAAACTACTCTAGGGAGGAGATGCTAGCAGGGGGCAAGGATCGATACCACTCACGGGAATCCCCGTCTAATGAGAACATGAACATCTTCATTAATACATCCTCTTGATGTATCTCCCACTGATGCATGAGTTCGTGAAACTCATGGAGATGTCGAGCAGGGTTGTTCTCTTTGCACTCTCTAAATACAGGCAAATAATCACCCCATTCATCCACAATAGGGAAAACCAGGAACAACAGAAAAATTAAATGGAGCAAACCTTCAAGCCAAGATTTTGTCCATTTTGAACCAGTGGAGTCACCAATTGATTCGTTAACCATGGAGTCACCAATCGATTCTTTAACCATGGAGTCGCCAAGTGAATGATATGTAGAATAAGTGTGTCTAGTCTTTGTTCACCATCAAAAACTAGATCTGATTGTTTTGTTCTCCCAGGGGCTATAGTTGTATCCAGAGGCAACCACACCAAAACAGTGGAGTTTCCTCAGTGGATTCGCCAGGTTCAAGCACAATCTTGAAAGGTTTTGATATTTGATGCACCTTCAGAATCATAATTTCATTGTCATTCTACCCGGGGAAAATCTTCAATTCGTCCCCGGCAACGGCGCCAGAAATCGTAGCACCAGAAGTCAGCCTTCAAATTGCAGGAAAGGCAATCCCGATGCCCATCAGAGTTTTATGTCATAGGTTGGTTATAAAAGGGTCAAATGGGCGCAGTCTCATGAAAGTATAGTCTTAACTCAGAAAATTGGGCTGGTATGCATAGATAGGTGAAGTCTTGATCTAACTTTAGTAAGTAAGTTGTAGTAAGGGTGAGTAGGAGGAATAACTTGAGAATAAAATGTAATGGTCTGCTATGAACATCAGGTCTTCCAGCAGCCTAAGGAGGAAAAACTCAGAAAACAAGATCTTCTTGGATTCAAAGCTTCAGGAACTGAAAACGCTATGATAGCACTGCAATCAAACATCCATTACAACACAGTCACAATAATCCATGTGAATCCTTCAATCATGAACATTCAGTATCAGACGCATAATAAGATGGAGGAAGAAAACTAATTTAGATTAAGAAAGAAGTCTCAAATACAGATACATAACCAAAACCTAGACGCTTTACTAAAACTTTACAATACCGGAGCTTTTCTCTACCATCGACCCTCACAAAATATTAAAACTGAGTATTTATACGCAAAGCAACTTGCTCCCTTCATAAGAACACTTTGGTCATGGCATTCAAGGCTTGGCGTCTGCATCTTCTTTTGTCAAGCTACACTTGCATTCTTTTTGTAGACGCAAAATCAGATCGGTATGGACTTCACAAGAAAATCCATGACAGGGAACTTTCGGCTGACAGTCTGCCCTCCACGGCCATATTTTCCATGCTTTCCATTTATGTGGTGAAACGAGGTTTCAACCACCTTCCCCATTTTCATTAACTACTTTCATTGGGATCAAGACGAGGCTTAACACCCATGACTATTCTAGGCGAGCTCATAATTCCTTTGAGGCAATTCTGGCATCTCGAGGCCACGTCGATCCTTCTCTGTGACCAACTCGGTTGCTTCAATATTTCACACAACTCCATTCCCTTGCCCCACATGACCACGGTCTGTGACCTCGTGCTTATCCACATGAAATCTCTGGGTTTCACAATTCGAGAGTTTCTACTCCCCTTGATCTCCAATACTCTTATGCTAGAAATCGCGAAATGGCTGATCAGGATCCACGACTGGGTTTACTGTAAAACTGATAGCTATGATCATTTCTTTGAACACTTTGGTTGCCCGCTGCTTGGATGGGGGATTATTCTTCTTTCGGCCCCACTTTCTATATGACACTGGGTTGTGATCGTGGGACTTACTCTCAGGCGCGTCGTGATTTCATGTTTTGCGAGTTCATGTCGTGCTCCATGCTGAAATCTCCAAGTCGCGGGAGCGCAATCCCTGGATCGGATGACACACATCCCTCTGAAAAGGACAGCCCATATCGTATTGACATTTCGGGACTTAGGGCCATCAACACTTCTCACCTCAGCTTTCCTGAAAATATTTCCTCCACGGTTCGGATCCTATGCCATGTGCCCTTCTAAAATGGACGGCCAAGGTCACTTCGGGACTTCACGTGTCGCGAGTCTTCAAGACTCACCCTCCTACTTCCCCAACTCGCGAAATACCGAAAAGTTGATCTAACGGTCCAGATCTCTCATTTTATCAACGGCTACAATGTCTTCGCGATTTCACATTTTGCGAGTTCTGATGACTCTGCCCCTTGACCGATCCATCTCGCAAAACCAAGAAATGCTAATATTGCACCACGATTAAAACTTTGCTCATCCCTTGATCTCGGGCCTTTTCCCTGGTGCTAAACTTCTAGCAACTTTCAGATCTCGAATACCTGTGAACTGCCAATCTGATTTTTCTGATGGATCCAATGGCCAAGACTGAGCTTGTGCTTGATGGATTTTCGTTGACCAGGTATGTTCATGCCTTTGCATAATCGCACCCCGACTTTGGATGAAAAACATTTGTGGGTTTTTAAAGACCACTTATTTCTCATTTGGTCACCCAATGACCAACTTCAAAGGAAAACATTCCCCTTGCAAAAATATGTGATAACAAACTGCAGTCTTTGAGGTGATGGATGTTTCCTCTAGAAGTGATAGACATCCAGAACTATCATAAAATCGATAATATGGGTATTTGGAAGGTATTATTGAGTGTGACTTTAAATCCTTCAAATTAGTTATATTTGTTGTCAAATGTAGAGACTACAATTGAATCAGTGTGATCCCAATAGAACTATTATTGAACATGCTAACGGATTTACCATGGTCAATACAAGGTCTCTTGAGCCAAGAACAAATACCTATGTTCTTCCAAGTCAATGTGAATAGGTATTTTACTCAGAGGTTCCAGGCAGAGGGGGTTGGTCATTTGTTATTAGACATGATCCAAGGGGAAGGTCGATAAAGTATAATGTAGAGGAATATCAAGAGGGTATTGAAGAAGAAGATGATGTAGAGGATCAACATGAGTTAGATTATCATGTTCCAGAGGAAGATGTTGAATAATTAGTTGAACTAGACGATGTAGGAGACAATGTTCATGAAGATGATATCGATGATGAATTTATCAAAACTCACATCAATGACGATGATGATATGGCCAATCCTTACAATGTTGAATCTGGATCAGATGATACAGATGTGGACTTCAATTACATTGAAGTGTATGAGGTGTTCCTTATATATAT
>ML802702.1:93969-110661 GCA_009831015.1 Picea engelmannii | reverse complement strand
AGAGAATATTAAAAAAAATTCTAAACAAAGAGAAGCTTGGCAAAGTTAATGCACAACTATGATTATTTCACCTAATTATTTATTATATAATATTTAATAACTCAAAATAAGATGTGCCTGCTCATGTACTTGAAACTAACGCATATAAATGACATGTGAATGGGGCCAACGTTGAAATTTTTTCAATTTGTGATTGTATGAACTGAAATTTTACATGGTTAGACTAGGTGCATGCATTGACAGTATGGGATGGTTTCTGGACTCAAACATGACTCACACAAACAATTTTACAATCAAACAACAATCCTATAGATTAATTAATCATGTGAATGGGGAAATGTTTTAAGCATATTACATTCCCAATGTTTTAAACCTTTGGGAGGTTATTAATTGGAGCCTAAAATCCTTTGAAAATGAAAGAGAACTGATTAGGGAAAAAAAACAAGGCAAGTCCAACACACACTCAACCACATATGCATTGAGAGAAATGTTAGCTTCCTCGCATGTGAAGAGATTCTTAATACCAAATAGACTCTTAAGAGATTCTTAAGTCAAAAGAAATGTTGGCTTCCTTGCATATGAAGATATTCTTAAGTCAAAATCATTATGCATATGAATTAATAGACTCTTGGAGAGTAAACCATTATGGGAGTCCACAACAAAGCATATGTATGACCTATATGTCCTAACTTAGAGGTATAAAGATATAACTTAGATTCTCGTACACATGAAGGGTAGAAATCTACCCCTAAATTTCCACATTTTATTGCTTATGTTTTTACATCATAACGAAAAATGTGACTCTTTTTATTGGGCTTAGATAATCTATGTTAAGGTTACACAACAAATTAGCAATTTTGATACAAATGAAAAATATGTTTCCCCATGTATTGTATATTCTTTGGATTTTTGGAAGATGTTCCAAGGATTCCTTATTCTTAATTTGAGACTCTATTTCTATATTTCTATATGGTATGGGACTTACATTGATATTCATAGTTATGATGAACATTTTTGTAAACATGATTTTTATATTTTTGGTGGTAGATGTTATATTACGGCCCATTATTCATCAATTTTAGTAGCACATGGTACCAATTTGATATACTCCTATACTCTTCTTTCAAAGGAATAGTGTGTTAATGACATCTATCTTGTAATATTTAAGGTCATCATGTCCCCAACCAAAAATATTTATGAAGTCTCTTTTCAAATTATCAATACTACTTCTATCCTCTAGGCTACAAATTTTACCAATCTTAATCAACTTGAGACTTTCCCTTGAGCCATGATTGATATCAATATGATCCTCACCATTAGTGGAGTTTGAAAATTTTGGCATGATGGTTATATTTAGGCACCATGCTACCACAAAGAGGAAGGGGAGAGTGGAGTTGTCACTTGGTTTTATAGAAAATCAAGAAACCTAGGAGGGGAAAAGAGGGAGAGAATGACACTAAATTAATAAAGTTTTTAGGGTTTAGAGTATTTTTTCACCCAATTTGTCTTTCATATGAAAATACACATTCTTGTAAACCAAACTTGACCTCGATCTCCAAAACAATGTGAAATAACACTTTAGATCAACCATATAAAATGATCAAACATTGTATGGAAACCCAACATGACTTGAGAAAGGAGATAACTCATTTTCTCTTGTTGTGTTGGAACCTCCCTTGAGGTAGGATACTTGAATTATCTACTATGTGAGAGGATATGAACATAATGAATATGCACCCACCTAGGATAAGGAAACGAGATACCTTCAAGGAAGAAAAAAATTCAACAACAATAGATCCTTGTAGAGGTGTCAAAGATAACAAGGAAAAGTATCCCAACAACGTGGAAGAGGAATATAAGAGATATATCAAGATTTGTCACTAATATGAAAATGTTTTTGGAAGATAAAATGAAGAATAGATGAGTAATTGAATACGCCTTACAAATAGGAGAGGAGTGATGTAAATAAGCAAGGAAATGACCTCAAGGCATAAGTGAATGTTGTTATAGCCCTAAAATGCCCTACCCATGCATACATGGCATTTTCCTTCCTACTTGCATAATTTTCCTGCTCACTACTGGGAAGGAGGCTACATGCCCCCATACTATCTCTCTAGGACTGCTACTAGGAACCCTCTCAAAGAAGAAGGAGCATAAAATGGTACCAAACCGAAAGTTTTTGTTGGTACGCCTACAACACTCTGTGACCTGTCTCTTCATGCATACAAGCATGGTGGTACTCCAGTAAAAAATTGTTGCCTCCAAACACTGAATTGCACAATGCATATGTGCATGTGAGGCCTGATGGAGTGTCAAAGATCCAGTAATCCGCCTGATCAAAAGTAGGATCACTCTTAGAGAAAGGTTGGTGATATTGTGAATCGAAACTTGACAACCCACTTTCTCAGTATCGGCCTCACAATACATGTTGGTGTAATCCTCAATGTTAAACGACCCTAAAGGAAATATCCTCAAGTTGACTAGTTCCCCTCTTCTCGAGAGGCCATTCATAAAATAAATGTCCTATGTAGTTGGGGTTAGTGATTGACCCTCCAGTATAAAATCCTTTGCATCGAGATGCCAATACTCCACGAGAGCGTTAAGTAGCCTCGGTTGTGCCCTCATAAATGGACACTGGAATAATTTCTATAAACCAAAATGTTTCAGTATGGTGATGAACATAGGGCCCTCCTCGACCAAGATATCAAGATCCTCATGCTCTCTCTCCCTCCACTGAACATACATCCCGTCACATGAAAAATTGGAGAAGAGTTAATACTTCTATTTTTTATTTTTTCAATACAAAGGGAGGTGTACGCGGGTTGTTTACTACTCAGTCGCGTATGTACTCAGGTTGTTTATTATTTTTCTGGAGTACATACACAGGATAGCCTTGGACTGCTTGCGTACACATAGGCACGACCCTTTTTCAAGGGCACGCCCATCCCAAACATAAAATTAACTTAAATTAAAGGAATGGAAATGCAAGAAGAATTTGTTTGTACTTACTTGGCCCTAGTATAAGGTTGTTTCGTCCACTGTAGCTCTTGGAATCCACTCTTTTGAAGAAAGGTGTTTTTTTACCTTTTTGGTAATTTCCAATTTGTAATGGTGAAAATGAGTTGTCCACTTCTATTTATAGACTTTTTTGGCCCTTTTTTCCCCTTTTTGGTCCCCTTTGTCATTTTTCCTGACTTGGTGGTTACTTGAATTCACTTCTAAGTTATTTATTGGTTGTTTCGATACTTTTCTCTTTTCGATTTGGTAATTATTTTGGGAATTGGTTACATTTTTGTCATCCTTTGGTAAAAGTTGTTTTTCCAACTTTTGCATATAAGTTAGGATTTCATTCCCACTTTCTGCATCTCGTTGTCTTTTTCTGCTTTTCCATATGATCGACCCCACTGAATTGCAACACGAAACCTTTTTTGGTGCTTTAGAAGTGTCGTAATTAGGTGGTAGATCCTACATATTCATGGATTCTCTAGGTAGATCCTTTGATGCATTTTGGTGTCCATGCTATCATTTTTTACTATAGGCTTGGGAGTCCTTGATTAGTCCCATCATGATGACATATCGAAGCCTCATTCTTTTTTCTAACCATCATTCTTGGCCTTACCCTCGGGACTCCCTAATGAGCATGCTTTGTTGTCTTCCAAGATCACTTTAAAATTCGAAAGCAACATCCAATGAGACTGTATTTATTCTTTTCGATCTCGTATGGATTACTTGAGAAAAGTATTCCCCTTGAGTCTTCTTTAATCCCTTTTCAGAATCTCTAAAAATGAAAATATTTTTGAGCGAGCTTGTTTCCCTTCATGCTCGCCAAACTCAAATTTGAAGGCACATATATCCGGCGGTAGTTTACCCCTTTTTCGGTATGGATGGATAATTTTACAAATAAAGGTATGCTCTAGGAACTTCGGCTTGCTAGAAGAGTATTCTTAGGGATAATTTTAACCCTTTTTCGGGCCCAAGGGACTAAATATTCGGAAAAGGAACATTCTCCTTGGTTTTGGTTTATCACCTTTTTCAGGCCTTGGAGATTACTTACAAAAAAGGAACCCCCCTGGAGTCCATAGTTAAGCTCTTTTTAGACTCCTTAAAATTGAAAATATCGTTGAGTGACCTTGTTCCTTCACACTCGTTAAATTGGTCCAGAAGAACATCTACTTGGAATGAGTTTAACCCTTTTTCCAACCAGTAGATTGTAGCGAAAAAAGGTATACCTCGAGAGATTCATCTCGTCGAGAGAGTTCTCCTCGATTACTTTTATACTTTTTCAGGCTAAGGAGACCAAAATCAGAAAAAGGTTGTGAGTTCATAGTTAATCTCTTTTCAGACTCCTTAAAATTGAAAATATAGTCGAGTTATCTTTTCTTTATCACACTCGTTAAAATGGTTTTGAAAAGACGTATTTTAGGTGCAATTTTAACCCTTTTTCGAGCCAATTGGAATAAATACAAAAAAGGTACTCCCTGAAGTCTTCTCTTTTCATTTTTTCAGACTATCTAAACGTGAAAAAACCATCGAGCTTACCTTCTCTCGGCTCGTAACAATTTACATAGAAGGGGTCTTATTGTGTCGTGCCTAATCGCATTAAGGGTCTCATATTTTCATCTTTGTCCTAATGTCGGCTCCATGTTGCTCTCAACTGAACCTTTGAATCATTCCTTATACGCAATCCTTGCAACACTTTTTGCCTCTGCGATCTGACACCTTGACCCATGGAGGAATTTCCCCCAAGTGTCCTTATCCTGCACATGTCTCCTTGCCCTGAGCATTAGTATGTTCCATGCGCTTGGAACTAGTTTGCTTTCTCGTGACACTCGTTCCTCCTTTGTAACGTAGAATTATTTTATTCTTTTTCAAGCTCATTTAAAAAATTGAAAAAGACAAAAGAAATCAAATATTCCAAAAAGAGGGGACGAGAAATATACATTCTTTTTTCGACAGTAAAGACAGTCACCCTTGGACAAAGCACATCCTTTTTTTTTACCGTCAAGCATTGGGATCTAGTATGACCTTAGGAAGTTGTTGTCGCTACATAGAGTTGTGTTCTCCTCCATTTGGTTACTCTTCCAAATATAAGGAGAGTTTGTGGTGCCTCTTGCATCACAGACTTATGTCAATGTTATGTTTCCTGAGTCTGATAATATTTCGTGCTTTTTTCCAAGGGAAGTTTTGTCCAACCTCGGTCATCCTTTCTACAGTTTGTCTCTTGAATTTCATGGGTCAGTCATCCCAATATTCCAGTCAAGTCCAAATTTGAAATCGACGAAGTTCTCTGCTTGATCATCGATATCCTCCAGCATTTTCCCGATGGCTTGTCAAAGAACTTAGAGTAACGAGTCTTCCACTCCCATTGTACTCCTACCTGATTTTTGAAGATCTTGAAGTTTTTTCTCGAGCTATGAAGTGTTCATCTCCAACCACGGGTGTCACTAGCTTCTTGAAGATACATATTGTACTTGTATATCTTCGACTAATTTTGATATTTAGATCCATTGTGTATTGCTTGTGGCTACACTTTATATAGTTATATGACATGGATCTATAGTGTATTTGATTGGAAGCCATGATTTAGTTCATCCCAAGCCTCGGAGAGACAATTGTTGTTTTGTAGATGGCACCTCCCGAACTCTAGTCCTGGGCTAACTCGATTTCGTGCATTCTCATTGGTGAAGATATTGTAATGTATTTCGACTATCAGTTTCTCTTATGACCTCATACATTAGGGGGAATTTGTTACATCCTTAAAATTCCCTACTCATGCATACATGGCATTGGCCTTCCTACTTGCATAATTTCCCAAATCACTGCTGAGGAAGTCTATTTTAAAAAACCATTTTTTGGAGCATGTACACGCCTTGTTGCACTAATTCCCGTGTAAATGCGCTTGTTGCATGCTAGACATCCTGTGTGTACCTCCAAAAGTTGCAAAAGTTAAAAATTTGTAAGGAATTCAGTGGAATTTACGGGCTATTGGAGGTTTCTCAACCAATTCACCTACTATAGCCCGTCCCCCAACCGAATAACCATTCTTTTTTCATATAAAAGGAGGTCTTGGGATCTCATTCCACACTCAAACATTAGAACGGTGAAAATTTGTCCAAATTCCATTTCCTTCCTTGCCCAAGTATTTTCATCCTTTTGTGAGTTATTGCCTCAACATTCCCCTTTTCTGCCATACAATCCATTCCCTTCCCTTGAGGTGATCAAAATATTGTCAGAGAAGGTATTCAAAAGGTGCACTTGGAGCATTTTCAAGAGGAACCTAGACTAGGTTCACGAAGCATAGGCTTGCAAAGGTTCTAAACTTCAATCTTTGTTTATTGAATAAATTAATCTCTTTTCCATGTCCCAAATGATGGTTTGTATGTCTTATCTTTGATTTAAACATAACAATTTATATCTAATACTAATTGATGAATAGAAATAGTATGCTTGTCACCTTGTTTTCCTAGTTGTGGATGCAAGTCATCTTTGGGAGGATACTTGTATCCTTAGGAGCTAGAAAGTTTGAGGAGACCGTCACCAAATGTTGGATAAAAGTCATGGTTTATGATTTACTCTTTCATTGTTTTCTGTTCATCTATTTTGGTATGTTTGGGGTAGTGTAGAAATTAGATTTACTTTTAGGGAGTCATTTTCTCTATATATACTTTAAACCCTAGTACAGTTATAGGGGGGGGTTCCCACTAGCAAAAGTTAGACTAGTTGTCGGGTGAATAGTTCCATATAGAGGAAGTGTATTTTTTTCTTAGTTTCTATGCTTAATTCTTACTATGTTTCTTTCAAATATTTTGTAGTAGATAAATTGGGTATTGGGGAATTAAGAGTGATGTGAGGGGGTAGGGGGCATATGAGCTTCCACCTTCATGTGGTTGGCCTTGTTCAATAGAGAATGTATTATTCTTGAAACCAAGAGAAGCTCATTCGGGTTTATACCATCATGTCCAATTTTAAGTTTGGTTCATCTAAAAATTTTCAAGGTTGTCCATTAATTATCAATTAGTGTAAATTATGCTTTAATTTGACCCCACACGGAGTGACCTGTGAATGGGGCCAATGTTGAAATTTTTTTAGTTTGTGCTTGTATGCACTAAAATTTGACATGGTGATAGTAGATGCATACATTGACGGTATGGGAGGGTTTCAAGACTCAAATATGACTCACACAAATAATTCAGCAATCAAACAAAAAAAGTATAACATAAATGTGAATGAGATGAAATTATTTTTCATCGTATTTGTTATCAATATCGTTATCATCATATTGCGATGAGGTATCATCATTTTCTTCCATTGGAATTATCATCATCATCATGGTCATCTTTTTCATCATTATCATGTTCATTGTCATTATCAATGTCATCACCATCATTAATGTCATTATCATCATCATTTTCATCGATATCATCATTCTCATCATGATCATCTTTGTCATCATCATCGTCATTGTCATTTTCAACATCATCGTCATTTCCACCATCATCGTCATCCATTTTCATCATCGACATCATCATTGCATCATTTCCATCATTGTCATCATCATCGTCATCATCATATCATCATCATCGTCATTTTCTTCATGATCGTCATCATCATCATAATCATCACATCGGCGTAATGGTAATGTGTTTTGGTCCTCGTCATACCTTTTTTTTTATAGCCTATTTTTTAAAATCACGACTAAGCCAGATAGTAAATTGGTGTATGATATCCCCTTGTTTGTGGGACAAGGGATCCCCTCCATGCAACGATTTGAATGCTAATGTCTATGAAGGTATACATAGCCTACCCCCCTATGTATTTGAACCTATGACATCCAGGGAGTAAACACATGTTCTTAATCGTTAGGCCCACTATATAATATATATCAATTATATCATATTTTAATTATTATAATATATTTGTTATATTATTATATAATATATTAATTATTATAATATACATCAATTATATAATATATAAATTATATATAATTATAATATATATATTATATATAATTATAATATATAAATTATGTATAATTATAATATATATATTATATATAATTATAATATATATTAATTATTATAATAAATCAAACCCCCAAAAAAACTTACATTTCAAACCTACGTGCGAGGAGAGCACACAAGGAGATCCGAGGAGAACACATGAGGAGAGTCAAGGAGAGTCGAGGAGATCACACAAGGAGTAACTCCCCAAACCCTGACATATGCGAGAGGGCACGGCGAATAAGGAGATCGAGAGCACGTCGGAGGAGACAAAAGTCGCAGAGGGTGGAGGAGACCGAGCTAGAGGGCACATTGTGAGCACGCCGGAGAATGGTGAGTGTTCTTGGTCATTTTCAAAATTTTAAGCTATTGTAAGTCCATTACCCGACCAACAAGTTATTTCTTTGTTGGGTTTATCTGGTCGATCCCAACCCTCCCAAGTTCTAAATAAAAAACGTGCTATGTTGCATGTTTTGGTCTAAAATGATATATTCTTCATATGGGGTCAAGAACTCACACTTTTCTATAGGAAACTTGATTCATTTCCTTCAATTTCAATAGTGGGTAGGGTGGGATGGAATAATCTATAGGTGGGGTGAACTCTCGACTAATTAGAATTCAATTTCGTATCCATAATACCTAGTTGGATTTCAAGTAGTAGTTCCAGATTCTACAACCCTTGACGCAACAACCCTTGATGCAACATATGTATATTAGCCAATCAAGTCAGTTGGTTCTGTAGTTGTTGGTTCAGTTGTTGGAGTAGATAAGGTTTTTATAAAAAATGTCTTCTTTTGGTTCCCTCCTGCTTAATCGACCATAACCTCACTTAGTCGACCACAGGTCATGGGCCTAAACAATTCAAATTTTTTAATCTTTGAATAGGTATGAAGGCATAAGTTTCTTTGTGCAATATTCAAAACTTAGGATCTATTTTAGTAATCTCATTAGGGTCGATTCAAACCCATATAAATAATGGAATTCAAGGTTTCTATTATTGCATGATTAGCTCCATTATCGTTCACAATCATCTCAATTTTCTCGTTCATTTCTAAAATTTGTAGGTGTAGCATACCATGTGAAATTATGGTAGAAGTGAGAGAATATATATGAAGTTCATCCAAACCCTCTCCTTCCAACACACACATAATTGTTGTAATTTTGGATAGATCTTCTGGTGAGCGTTTTGTACACAATAATGCTACTTGAATCATTACCTCAACTTCATTTTCATCATAATTCGATCCTCTTTTTTTCACAAGAAGTATTGAAGATATATATACCTTTGATCTATTTTCAAAACTTTTCTCCATTATTGAGGTGATATTCTACCATGTTTAATATTCATAGGTTGGGAAAAGGTACTTTGATTTGGCCTGTGTACATTGTGAGGACTTCAATTGGTCATCTCCCTTCTTTTTCTTCCAACACACAGTGGAACTATGAATCCAATTTTTACAATGTATGGATGGAACAAGGTCCTAATAGAGAAATTCTAAAATCCCTTCCTTTCCAAGTTTCCTTATGTAGGAAGAGAACAACCCATGTCATGTTGAAATACTTTGAATATATTTACTAAAATTGAAGGTATCTTGATATTCTTTGGAACTGAAAAAACAAAAACTCATTTCTTGAATAGGACCATGATAAGGATCTTGATCGATGTTGACAACCTTAAATTTTTCAAATGAGCATATTCTCAAGGCATTGAATACTAAAGAAGGAGGATAGATGTGAAACTTTCCTCTAGCTTCTTGTATCATGAACTTTGAATAATTTTCCATATAATGATTTTGGAACTCTCTTGGAAGTACAACCAACCAAGTCCATTCAACGGAAAGGTCCTCTCAAAACCAAAACATTGACTCTACTCCATGAAAATTTAAGAAAAAAATATTTTGGAGTTACAACAAGAAACATCCCTTAAAGTGGTGGAAACACTCCTTTTGGGACCTCCACTTTCAACTTTCCTCACTACATTACTTGCATCAAATTTAACTTCTAGCATTTTCACTTGAAGCCTCGTTATTACAACCATGTTATCTCATGTCCTTCAAAATACAACTAATTTTTTAATCAGTGCAAACAAATAAACAATTTATTGTTCTATGGAAAAATATGCAAGGCATTACGCTCTACAACATTTGATAGTGTTGAGAATGAGTGTACCAAAGAAAAACAATTTCATAATCATTTGGTTTAGATAATAAAGTACCACCAAACCAATTTAAAAAATGAAATTGTCTAGAAATGATGTCAAGGTTCATGGTCCTAGAGAGAGAGAGAGAGAGAGAGAGACACTATAATTTCAATGAGGCCATTGTTCAAACCGTTGAGACTTTGTCAGCCAACACATTAACTATAATGACTTATATTAAGAGGAATTCACCCTTTGGTCTTTCAATCTTCACATGTTCTCCCATTAATATGACAATGTGTTAAGATTTGGGATTCATTGGGGGTTAAATACCCTAGATATGGGTGAGAATCCCTTAACTATGGATTAAGACAAGTACCAAGGGCACTTTCCTAGTCATTGGAATGATTAAGGAAAACAATCATAGATATAAAATATTATATGTAAAATGGAAATAAAGAGGAGTATATATGTGATCTATAAGAACAAAAAAGTTGTGATATATGTGTAAGGATAAAGTTTCGTGTAAAGTGGATATCAAAGAGCTAAGGCACTAGTGAAGAAAATAATGGAAACTTGAGATACATACTTCTAACCATCTATTAAAGAATAGATGGGTTTCCTTGTGAGGTTTTCCATGGAATATATATATATATATATATATATATATATATATATATATATATATATATATATAATGAATTCCCACCCTTGTTATTACCCTAATTTTTCTCACCCGTGACATGTAAGTGGTTTTACTTGGAAACATCACAAGCTATCATATAACCCACTTATAGGTTACTTACACACCATAAAATAGATTGAAACCTTCCATTGACCATTTATAGGTTCATGTGGGATATACCTCTATGCTTGCACCATCACACCTAAATTGTGTGCACACATTGAAGGACCTAAAAACCTAGCCCTAATCAAAGTATGCTCTTCACCTTGTGTTTGACAATTTGTGTGATTCAAAATGATTAGGGTAGTAAAATACCTCTTTTGACACTCAATGATAAATGTGCTTGGTTCATGATACCAAGCCCAATGTTCTTAAAATGAGAAAAACTTAATCTAACATAGTAAATCCTCCATTGAGGAGAATTGTTTTTATAGTTTAGGTTAGAATTGTGGAGGCATGGATCAAAATAACTCTTATTAATTGTCAATTCATGTGAGACTTAGTTTTTTTCCTAGGGTGCCAAAATCCTTTTTAGAAGATGTGTTTTATAGTACATGGGGAATGCTTTTTTTTAGTGTCAATTGTTAGGTTGGTACTGGTAGTTTAATAGAGCCACATATATGTTTCAAGTTGTGAGTTTCTCCTTGACTGTTTGAAGTTGGTAACTCTTTGCCCATGATTTTCAAAGAGATGTCCTAGTTTCCAATCAAAGGTTTATTTTTAGGTGGCTCTTGTGGGTTTGTGATAGCACCTAATATAGATATATGTTGTTACCTTGGGCGTTCTCCCAATGATGTTTCATTATAAGTGTTTCTAACACACCGTCACTTGTTTTCTTTGGTTAATTTCATCACGATCTATTGAGACAATTAGAAGGCTCACTTATGATTTAAAAACTGTGTAAGCATTAATAAATTCCTAGGAGTGTGATTTTATTTACCATCATCATGTAGATATATTTTTTTATAAGTCACACATTTTTACCAATTGCAATGCAATTATAAACCACTTGTTGTTGCACCACCTTTGCATGTACTTCAATTGGATATATCACTACGATGATCCTTTCATGTTTAGCACATTTGTTTTATTCATCACCTTATTGAATAGAAAGATTTGAAAATTGGTTATTATAGTGAGCCCTTAGTTTCCTAGGTGTTCTCTTATGCTTCATGGCCTCCCTCCTTTGCTAGTATGGATCCTCACTCTTTGTATATATCTATTAAGGCACATTGAATCCTCTAAAAAACTAATTCTAAGATCCTCCACATCAATCTCATCCTCTACTAGCTCTTGAACTTTAAGATCTTCACTTGCTATCTTGTTGGTTATCAATTCATTTGTGTCGATGGATCGACCAAACCTACCTTACATGGATAGTTTGAATCTTATTATTTTGGAAAAACTCATGAATGAACCTATCCTCCATGCTCTAACTTGGACAATCATTACTACACATTTTCCATTCCACATCCCCAAATTTGAGGGTTTATCTAGTGAATATCATCAAACCATGTGTTGAAATTTCATCTACAATGCTCATCCAACAACATTAAAAAAATATTTTATATAACTTAGATTGTTTCAGTGCACCTAGTACACAAAGGAATCTACTAAATTCCATGTTAATAAAACCATCCATACTCATCCCACCTTTGAGTCAATATATTTAAGGAAATTTTAACCTTTTTTCAACCATAGTTCCATATCATGGACCATATCCATGAGTGGTGTTGATGAAAACTTATGTAAGCTCACCCTTTGTGATCCTCTCCTCTCAGATTGGTTTTTGAAATCTTACCTACCTATCATTGTCAAATATGTGACCACCACCATGCCTCGGTCTAAAGAGAAGAACATCCTGAAATTGAATCAACTTGACCTCATTTATGCCAAATTAGGGTATTTATATTCCATTATCTGAGATGCCACTTGGAACCATCCTCATGAGTGTATAATACTTGGGTCATCTCATGCTACTAATGACATTATTGAGTTTCTTACATACTCCACCATGGAGAAGAAGGGAAACAAGAACTAGAATCAAAACTTGTGGTAAGGGGGCTCTTATTCTAACCAAAATGCTAATGATGGGGGAAATGAGTCAAACCTACCTCCCCATCCCAACTAAAATAATACAATCAATAAAGGAAAAAACAACCAACTTAGAAAAACCTTCCTTGCACATTTTACAAATGATATGGATATTATACCTACCATCTTTGCCCCAAAATAATTAATTTCATTTATTGAAATCCTTATCATGTGAGTCAAGTACTAATACCCCAAGGGATTTCAAGTACGAAAATCTCAAGGAGGTGACTATCTCCCAAGTGAAAGTCATTTTGGGGCTTGAACGAAACCTGTCAACAAAAAGGAAATGCCTCCAAAAATGTTTAAGGTAAAATCATTTTGGGGGTTAAAATATACTTGAGTCATGAATGGAAATTATTCTTGAAATGATAGAGGGTGTGACTCCTATTGATCTCATGACTTCTTTCATGATAAGAGGATAACTTGGAATGAATCTTGCAATGTTATCTAAAGTTGATATGTGAGTGACACAATTCCATTAATTCTCATGTTTTAGAGCTTGTAGAGGGGGAAAGAGTCAAAGTATTTTGGCTTCATACATGAATAAAGGTTTAGTCTTGAAAACAAATTTATGACACAACATCTTGTTTAGGAATTCTTTGAAACAATTTTTGGGCAATATTAATGTTCTCATAGTTGGAATACATATCTACAAGGCCAATGCCCACAATATCTACATGAAACTTTTATTATTGTGAATCATATTTATGAATCAAGAGATTGTTGTAGCCTTCTAGGAATGTTTGTTAACTATTTCTCTCATTCGATGGAGTGTAGGTACAACCAAAAAAGTATTTATCATATATGTCCTCCTCAAACAAGGAAAGTTCAAGAAGACTAGAGGAAAGTGAGACATCTAGTAGGCCTAAAAGAGGGAGATCAACAAGATGTCAAAATATTAGAAGAAAATTCCATAAACGAATGGATTTTTTTCTCGCTAAAGGGGGGTCATATTCTTATGATGATGATACCATAGGCAAAATCGAAGTGCCTTGAGGTACAAACATCTAGTGAAACAATGGGTACCCAAGGATCTTCCTCATCTAAACATAGATTTTTGTGTGAATGAGAAGAAATTTTGGATTGCACCATCGTCATTACACAGTTTGGGGTTGTTTTGCACGGATGGCATAAAGGTGCGTTATGGAATATGTACGAAATTGATGGAGTATGTCGGACCCTACTACAATTACATATATTGGATGTGGTTGGTCCAATATACATGTAGTATGCATAGATACAGAGTGTCTGCAAATTATTTAAAGCTAAAAGACAATAATCAAAATAAAGGAGAGAGTATGTACATTGACGGAAGGAAAAAAGCATCAGGGAATATTGTAGGGTTTATAAACAATACAAAACTTAGGTCTACAAATAAACAACCCAATTTTATATTTTAGAGGTGTGAAGGAAACCGTGTTTTTGTGTGTGCCATAAAATGAATAGTTGTAGGGGAAGAGTTGTTGATCAATTACAATTTGAATCGAATAGATACAAATGATGTTACTATGGGAGTGGTACATATAACATTTCACCAAACCTGTAATTAATGAATCTAATATCTTATGTTTTTGTTAATGTTTCATTTCAATATAAGCAATATGTTTCATTAAATGGCATTATCCTTGAGGCAGCATGTATACCTCATTTTTAATTATGTTTTTTCAAGAGTCTATTGGTTTCATTTCGATATTAATGTTTTCAATATTTGTTTTGCAGGTTTCGATCGGGACAAGTCCTCGATGGATCAATTGACACGATCTTCGGGGAAACAGGTATACCCCATTATAAATTGTACAGATTAAATATAAGCAATATGATTTTTAAATATGTTTTTTCAAGAGTCTATTGGTTTCATTAAATATTAATGTTTTCAATATTTTTGTTGCAAGATTATGATCAGGGCAAGTTGTAGTAACCCAATTTAGAATTAACGTTTATATTTCTAACTAATTACTTAATTCTAACTTCTATGAGCTTTACAAGAAGTAAACTTTCATAATTTACAATTTATCTCCATACTTACGTAATAAAATTTGGCAATAGGTACTAAATTTAAGTAAACAAACCATAAATTTGAGTTTAAATACCTCACTCTGATGCTATCCGCAGCAGCTTGCTCCCTTCGCTTGAACCTATCCGCAGCATCTTGCTCCTTAAGACACCCCAAAACCAGCCACCCTACCGACTAGTACGCCTAGCCCTAGGACATCAATGGATGTCCTAGCCCTCCGAGCCCAAAACCTCTGCAGCCCCGGTGCACTGTAAATCCCACTGTAAACCAACTCTCCCAAAACTCCCCGTTCTCCCTTCTCGTCCCATGCATGAAAATGAAATCCCCCTTTCTCCCTAATCCTTCTCCCTCCCTTATGCCTCCTTCACCGCCCTTCCATTTACTTCCCCCACCAAAATCTTATCCCTTTATTAATGCCTTATCCATTCATTTATGTTTCCCTTTTACGTAATGGTTACGTTATCCCTTATGGGATACGTAACCCCATTTAACATTATTTTTCATTTTTAACCTTTAATTTAATACTTAATCAATTAATGACTCACTTAATAATTAATTATTCATTAACCCTCATATACACTATTTAATAATATCCAATTAGAATTATTAGTATTGATATAAATACAATTTAGATAATCTTTAGGATTATTATTAAATCAACCATCTTAATAGTTAAGGGTCATTACACAAGTCCTCGATGGATCAGAGGACACCATCCTCGAGGTAGAAGGTATAACCCATAGTAATTGTACAAATTAAATATGTTGTATTATTATGTTTTTTTGGTGATTCTATTGGTTTCATTTCGATATTAATATTTTCTATATTTCTGTCACAGGCTACATATGCATCAGCAAATCAATCCATACATATTGATGTGGATGAGCTCATGTGTAATGTTGACATCACATCATCGTTCAACCCCATTACTATGGAAAATAAGTCCTTAAAAAAAATGTGAAATCCTTCATCTAGTATTTATTTAGCCGCAAACAGATGACATTAGAGCAAATATTAATCATTTAATGATGAGAACTCAGTCCTTGAATGTAAGATGCATTATATTTAATTAGAAGATAAATTCATTTATGGTTTTATATTTTCTACTCGTATATGTCATGAACTAAAATATGGTTTGTTTTTACAGGCGTATTAGCGTCCACATAATCGTGGTGAGGGGCCTACTGGTAATATTGATGCTACTGATGAGTCATCACATCATGAGCATATAACCCCACCTGAATATGATCATGTGTGTTAAGAACCAAATATCAATATAGCATAGAAAAACCTCAGAAAAAAGTACTCAACGCCTTGAAAAAGAGATAATTTCAGATAATAAGCCTCTTCGAGGGGGCAACCTCCTTTTACCCCACTTAAATTTTGCAAGTACAAGATGATTCAAAATGAAAATGTCTCCTTGGTATATATAGGAGACTAGGAGGTATAATTATAACTAATGGCCTCAAGCCGACATAAATAAAATAACATTACTAATATAATATGCCCCAATTAAGGGGTAATGAGCCAATATTAGGGCTTAACATGCCCCTCCCCTTGAGACAAGTGTTGTCCACAACACTTGAGTAACTCTAGATGCTTCTATACAAAAGACTCATCTTCCCAAGTGGAATCTTCAACCGGTAGTTTCCTCCATTTAATGAGATACTCTGAAATGGATCTATTCCTCAGCTATAGAATTCTTGTGTCAGTGATGGCTTCAGGCTCCAATATGATTTTTCCTTCCTCGTCAAGTTCT
>ML802702.1:76453-90290 GCA_009831015.1 Picea engelmannii | reverse complement strand
TCTCAATGTGCTCGGTAACTGAACCCTTTTGCTTGAGATTTATCAATTGGCTAAAGAAGGTATTGCTCCTTGTATCCTCATAGTGTGCTATCATTTCTTCCGTGAAAATTGTCCAAGTGACGAGTGATTTGCGAGAACAAAGCCATCGATACCATACAAGTTGATTAGGTTCTAAATATAAAGAAGCAATTCGTACCTTTTGTGTATGTGGCACATTATGGAGATCAAAGAATCGCTCCATCTGAAGTATCCATGTGATTGGGTCCTTGCCATCAAACTTCCTCATATCAATCTTAAGAACTTGGTTGGTCTTCAAACCAAAGTTGGAGTTTCTCCATTCTTGATTCACCTTCCTTGTGTCCTCATCATGAATTTCCTGGGATGCATTTTCACTTTCAGGTGTCTTCTCTGTTACAAAATTTTTCAATACTTCCATGATCTCCCCATTTAAACCATCCATCTTAGTATCCAACTTATCTTCCATTGAATCCATCTTAGTATCCAACTTAGCTTCCATTGAATCCATCTTCTTTTGTAGTTCATTTATGTCCCTATGCATTTCTTCACCTTCATCAAGAGTCCAAGTAGGATTTTTTGGAGGCTTATTTGGTGTAGAAGTTCCCTTTTTAGGTGGCATGTTGGCCAAGTATCACTTTTGAACCTTGATTTTGAGGTGGTTCTGCTAGACAATATTTCTTCTGTTGTATCTCCCAAGTTTCGGCCATTATGGGTATGAAACTTTCTTTTATGTAGTTCTCTAATATTTCTTCTCTGCAATTCCATAGGTCTGATCAAAATTGGATGTGCCAATTGGAATTTACGGTAACTTCCCCACAACTTGTCAATTTTTGTCCTTTCCAGGAGATCTCACTTGTATAGCGTGCCCCGCACAAAATAATTGATATAAAATTCTGAAAATCGCACCAGAAATACTACAGACTGTCCAAAATCCAATGAAATCAGTCCCACTCAATTTGGATACTCTAGGAATAAGTTATGATTGTTTTACCTGGAACACCTTCTTGAGACTAGTCAATAGGACTAGTCAGATACCCTATCTTACACAGGGTGCATCTACAAATTTAAGATGACCCAGAAGATGAAATTTTTACCACAGATACCTTACTGATTTTTGTAAATAGATTCCAAAGTTTAGGGTCTTAAACGTTATATAAAAAAATTTATAGCAAAAATTCTGCAATGACTCGGTTCAGGATGATTCCAGAACCCTATCTGGTACAAGTTGTATCTCCAAAAGTATAAGGCCTCAAGAGTTGAATTTTGAACCCAACGTACCTTGATCCATATTCTAAATATCCTCCAAGCCGTTCCTTCTGAAACATTGTAGAAAAAAATTTATAGCGAAAATGCTAGGGTGTCTTAGATGTAGCAGCGAAACCCCAAGACCTTGAGCTCTGATACCATATGTTAAGAACCAAATATCAATATAGCATAGAAAAACCTCAGAAAAAAGTACTCAACGCCTTGAAAAAGAGATAATTTTAGATAATAAGCCTCTTTGAGGGGGCAACCTCCTTTTACCCCACTTAAATGTTCAAGTACAAGATGATTCAAAATGAAAATGTCTCATTAGTATATATAGGAGACTAGGAGGTATAATTACAACTAATGGCCTAAACCCGACATAAATAAAATAACATTACTAATATAATATGCCCCAATTAAGGGGTAATGAACCAATATTAGGGCTTAACAATGTGCCATTATTGTCGAATGAACATATGGCAACACATAGCATGACACCCCAGAGGGAATATGTGGGTCCACCCTCTACTAGTCGATGCACGCCACATCATGCAAAACAGGGTCAGGGGGTTGATGCAACATAGACTAGTATTGATGTTACTCAAGCAACATTTCCTAGATATTCTGATGTCACTAGCACAAGAACACTAGAGACCACATTTTTGGTGGACGAAAATATCATTCCCATAAAGATAGAGAAGATCCCATGTATTTAAAAAACATTTTAACTATTATATATAATCTGATTGAAATTTACTTATAGATCATTCTTTTAAAACTAATGATCACATGATCGTTTTGCAGGAAATGATTTTTTTTATAAACATCTAAATTATTGGTCATTGGATATATTTGGGCCCACCATCCACACAGAGTGGGATAAAGAAAGTAAAAATTTAAAAGATGAGCTCACTAATCGCTTGATTGGGTTGTTTGGTGGTGATACCTTCAACCGAATGGAGGTACTCAAGAAATATGACCAACATATAAAGATTTTGAGGGACCAATATAGGGTTCATCTAGAAAATAACCCTAGGTATGAGCACCCTCCAATTATTCCAGTAAGGGAGCGGAAATCCCTGTTGGATGATAGAAGGGAGAGGGATTTAAGAAAACAAGGAAAGATACCACCGGGCACAGGAAGGTATTCAATACTTTGAAAAATGTAATTATATGTTTATTGCTCTTTATTTTTACATGAAATTTGCAAAATCTAATGTATTTCAAACTTTTCATAGTTTTCCAGACACATCAAAGGCCACAAAGGCCAGACAAGAAAAACATGGCCAACACAAGATTCATCCTGGTGGTTATTCCAATATGGTGGCATAAATTGTAAGTATCAATGACTCAAATATTGTATCCAAATAATAAATTGCATATAAATTTGTTTTTATTTCACCATAAAAGCTAAATTGATAATGTTATGAAAAATTGCAGGTCGATCGGTTCAATGAAGTGCCCAGGGAGTGGGACTTGAGGCTTGGATTCCATCATGTCTTTGCAACTGTTATTGAACACCTAAAAAACTTGGGCATTGGGCAAACACAGTCTTCCAGTGATCCATCCTGCGCACAAGTAAATAAAATCAACAAAGTTTATTTAAGATTGATTACTTGTGCAGTCTAATCATTATTAATTTTGGCCATGAAATATTGAGTCTCTTTGTTTTAAGCAAGCAAAATACAATACACATAATGTCGAGGATGGATAAAAACCCAATGAAGGTCATGTTGTGCATCCCGGTAATGGATGTATTCATGTGCTACAAAAAAATTAGTTTGGATTACAATTTAAAATATTTAACTGCAAATAGTGTATTAATTGTAATATTTGATGTTTCAACTTCAGATCATGCAGAGGGTCATCCTGTACAAGATGAGGTAGCTAGATATGAAGATGAAGTACATGATGTGGCCCCATCAGGTAAATATCACCACTCTAATGTTGTTTTTATTAATGAAATACTTGTAATGATAATAACAAAAATTTCTTGTAATGATAATGTTTTTATTAAATTGTCTTCATTATTGCAATAGATCTTGGCACCTTACAACAACATCCATGTTGTGAGTACACAACCCGGGAAACAATAATACAATTTGTAGAGGCAACAAAAATAATTGATAAAGAAGTTGTAGAAGATGATGAATTGATTTGTGAATACGTGAAAAGAAAAAATTCAAAAAAGAAGTGATTGTAATAACATTATTACATATTATTTTTTATAATATAAACTAATTTCATGAAATATTTTTTACCTACAAATGAATGAGTGAATGAATGAATGTTAAAAGTACTTAATGATTAAATATTGAATATTTCTTTATGAAGAAAATCACATATTTTCACATAAATTCATTTATTTTCAAGTACATGCATTGGGTATGGGGAATTGAGAGTGATGTGAGGGGGGGAGAGGGGCCATATGAGCTTCCACCTTCATGTGGTTGGCCCTGTTCAGTAGAGAATATTAAACTATTCTCGAAACAAAGAGAAGATCAATAAGGTAATTCTCTTTATTCTTATGTATTATAGATTCTTGTAAATTTTGAAATGCATGTCTATTTCTTAAATTCTTTTTCATAAATTTAACATTTCATGGTTCATTGATTTCTACAATACTTTGCATTAGGAATTATAGTTGATCAATATCCTATGTGGAGAGGTTGCATAAATTTTACTAAAAGGTACATAATACTCAAGAATCTGTCTTTTTATATGTTGTTTTAGTTATTTACCTTTCATGTGCATTGTAGTGTTTTACTTCATTTATTATACGTATTCTATTTCATTCATTCAGGATTGTATGCATATTTACCCTAACAAACCTAATTCTCACTTTACCCTACCATCCCCTACCTTACCTTGCTCTCACCTTCCAACCCTAGATGAAAATCAAAACCTTGAAAATGGACTAGGTAATGTATTAAATGCTTAAACCTTGGTAAAGGTTAACCACTCTCTGAGTCTGAGTCAGGTCTTTCAAATTATTCTATATTTTTTACCTTATTGGAAATTATGAGAATAATCAAAAGATAATGATGGCACTTATCATTTTGCATATAATTTTCACATACAACTTCATTTTAATAAGGAGATTACCCTGCCTCGTACTCAAAAAAATTGTTGTCCAACAAATTGCATCCATGTCCATTTAAATCTCTATCATTTTGCACAGGACTATGAACACATTCTTCTTCTTTTCTGGAAAAAAGGTCTCCATTATCCATAACTTCAAACTTGTAACTCTTTCTATTATTTACCTATGACCCTAAGATAGAAATTGATGTTGCTATAGATCCCAATGTTTCATTCATGTTAACATCTCTAGGATCATGGAACAAATCAATGTAGAGTCATAAATTGATATTCCATAAAGGGCCCCTTATACCAATCTTATGCCTTTTCCAAAAAAACATGTTTTGAATGGTCTTCATGTAGAAAATATGGGCGTACATCTTCTCCAAGACTAGAGGATGGATCATCATAATTTGGAACCACAGTTTGAAAGGCCTTGAATGTGTGTTTTAGGCCCGTATTGTCGTTATAGTGTTCATGGAATAAACCCATGAGAGAGTGGCTACATTAATATGTGAAGGATTCCCAAAGACATATCCTTAAAGGATCCACAAGAAAGGCCAACAAGATGGGAAAAATTCCCACAAGCCCAAGCAACATTCCTCAACATGGTGACAAAGAAATGACTTCATAAGACTCCATTCTCACAACAACTTTTCCTCATTACTAGATTCATTCCATCCATGGACGCTTCCCTATAGATACCATGCATCAATATAAGGTTGAAATTTAACTTTGTATTGGAAGCAACCCTTGCTTAATCTGAGAATTACACATATAATTAAGCCCACAAACTTGTATTTTCCATTTCTATATGATCATTTCTTTCCAAGACTACAAGTAACATGGCCCAATCATGACATTATCCCACACAAATCAGTCAGAACACAAAAATTCACATATCAAAATTTTGGTGCCTTTGAATCCAGTGAACAAATTACCCTCAGAATGGACCGCTGGAAACTTAAGGAATAGAACAATTTCCTCGAGATGTCAATTATTACACAAACAATTAGCATCCAACAAGTTGGTAGGTAACATCTAGCTCAACTTGGGGACATGTACTCCTTAAGGAGTTCATGAGAACCTAAAAATTATGGAAACACTTCCTTAATGCAGTCCTCCCAACCATATTGGTTGATTATCAATGACCATGATGTTGGCAATCTAATCATCAATTTGTAAAGGTTAAGTATTTCGCACCTAACCCTTGTGCTTGATTTCCATGGAAAAAAGAGAAATGTTGAAACTCGAGTGTAGGTAGGCTCACTTTTCCATGGATGGTGAGGTTAAAAAAAAAATGGGCATATCATTAAGTTGAAATTCATAATGGTGTTGACTATTGTGTGATTGTATTACCCAATTCCAAATACAACTATTGTAATCACAACCCAGTCTCAAAATCTCTTCCTTTCTGCTAGGAAACCCATACTTATGTTGTTGAAAATATTCCTTTAGGTGAGAGTTATAACTTGAATTACAAAAGGGCTCTCGATGGGTGAATTACATTGGTTCCACAGAAAATCCAAGCTCATGGTGGAGGATTCCACGAACTAGTGTTTTGTTGGTGGGACTTTTTCATACACAAATAAGCCACATTTAACTTCATTTGAGGAGTCCACAACTTTGAATCTTGCAAACATACACACTTCAATACCATAATCATCACATGTATTTATGATATTGCTAGTATTTTTTTCCATAGCTAGATAGTCTTGAAAACATTTACCACTCTCTTGGTCAGGTCTTCCAAATTCTTCTATATTTTTTACCTTATTGGAAATTATGAGAATACTCAAATGATCATGATGAAACTTATCCTTTTGGACATGGTTTTGACATAAGGATTCATTTGAATAAGGAGAGTTCCCTGCCTCATACTCAAAAATTATATTGTCCAACAAATTACATCCCTGTCCATTGAAATATTTGTCATTTTGCACAAGACTGTGAGCACATTTATCTTTTTTTATGGAAAAAAGGTTTTTATTATCCAAAACTTCAAACCTATAACTATTGCTAGTATTTACCTCTGACCCTCAGAAATACATTAATGTTTCTATACAACTTGGTTTTTCATTCATGTTAATGTCTACAGGATCATGGAAAAATTTGTTCAAAGGTCGTAATTTGATATGCCATAAAGGTTCCCTTATATTGATCTTATGCCTTTTCCTAGACAACATATTTTGAATGGTCTTCATGTACAAAACTTGGGTTTACATATTCTCCTAGAAAAAAGGATGGATTATCATAATTTGGAACCACATTTTGCAAGACCTTGAAGATATTTTTTAATCCCATATTGTCATCATATTGTTCATGGAATAAACCCATCAAAGAGTGGTTACTTTAATATGTGAAGGCTTCCCAAGGACATATCCTTAAAGGATCCACAATAAAGGCCTCAAAGATAGGAAGAATTCCCATGATCCCAAGAAAAATTCCTTGGAATGGTGAAAAAGAAATGAATTCACAAGTCTCCATTCACACAACAAATTTTCTTCATTACTAGATTCATTCCATCCATGGATGTTTCCTTATAGATACCTATTGGTTGTGGAGCCTGATTATCTTCCTGATTCAAACGTCTTTGTTTTCAATCGTTTTTATACCCAATGAAGACTTTACACCCCAGAAGAATGTACACTCCTCCACATGGGGGAGTGCAAAGGGGGGTTACCCCCTCTGCAGGGTTTGGGGGCATGCGGACCCCCGGTGGGGGTTTGGGGGAGAAGCCCTCGAAGGAAAATTTTCCTTGTAAATGTATATTGTAATTTCATTGTAAATATGGATCATTCATTATAAGGTCACAAATCTGACGGTAGAAGTTATGTTAGGGTTTTTTTCCCTAGAAGGAAACCCTCTTTTATGAGGGAAATGTATTGCGGCTATGTATCATTGTGAATATTGTATTCTGAGAGAGGAGGTTGTGAGAGAAAGAATATGAAGTTACAGCGGGTGTGCTATAGGTTGTATCCCTTCATTTGTTGGATAATAAAAAAGGAAGGACCTGGCAATTTCTTTGGTGGACGTAGCCCACACTAGGTGAACCACGTATATATGTGCCTCTATTGTATTGTGTATCTTCTTTGTTTTATTTCCGCATTTGTTTTATTTTATTGCTCTGCGATCCTGTTTTTCTAAAAAATGGTATCAAATTGAAAGGTAACTCATAGGAAAAGAGGATTCCTGGTTCGAATGGGAGAAATGGCAGAAGATGGAAAGTTTAGGGTCGAGAAATTTAATGGCCAAAACTACCAGTTATGGAAGATGCAGATGGAAGATTATTTATATTAGAAGGATATATTCCTACAATTGGGTGGAATATCAAAGAAGTCGATGACCATGAAGGATGAAGAATGGGAGGTTCTTGACATAAAGGCACTATGAACGATACGGCTAATCCTGGCAGCGTCGGTGGATTTCAATATTTCGAAAGAAAATACAACGAACGCGCTGATGAACGCATTGGATAAACTGTATGAAAAACCTAATGTCTAATAAGGTATTTCTAATGAAGAGATTATTTAATATGAAGATGTCAGAAGGTGCATCTGTTGTATATCATTTAAATGAATTAAATACGGTTACTAATCAACTAAGTTCTATAAAAGTGGACTTTGATGATGAGGTCAGGGCTCTTCTAATATTGTGCTCATTTCCAGAAAGCTAGACTGGCTTGGTCATGGCTATAAGTAACTTTGTCTCTTATTCAAAACTTTAAAATTTGATGATGTTGTTGGTGTTATCCTTAGTGAGGAAATGTGATGGAAAATCACAGGTGAGACATCAGATAATGTGTTAAACATGGAGAATAGGGGAAGACAAAAGGATAGAGGAAAGGGCTTAGGGAACCGCAGGAATTCTAGGAAGGGTAGATCCAAATCTAGATTTGGAAAGATAGAGTGTTGGAATTGTGGGAATAAATGACATCTAAAGAAATATTGCAGAGCTCCAAAGAAACAAAGAGATGGACAACAGGAGAAAAATCATGAAGAAAATGTAACAGGTGATGTGTTACAAGATGCTTTGATAATTTCTATAGACAATATTTTTGAGTCTTGGGTAGTAGATTCAAGGGCTTCATTTCAGCCACACCCCTTAGGAAACATTTTCTAGATTATGTTCAAGGTGATTTTCAACAAGTTCATTTGGGTGATGATGCACCATGCAAAATTGTTGGAATGGGAAAGGTAAACATAAAGCAAAGCAATGGAAACCAATGGTTGTTGAAAG
Source organism: Picea engelmannii (assembly GCA_009831015.1). NCBI lineage: Eukaryota > Viridiplantae > Streptophyta > Pinopsida > Pinales > Pinaceae > Picea > Picea engelmannii. The sequence goes on along the minus strand of ML802702.1, from coordinate 81,704 downwards.
AGGTAATACATATTCCAGATCTAAGGAAAAATCAAATTTCAACAGGGCAGTTGGCAAGTGAAGTTTGTATATCCATATTAACAGATAAGGTGTGGAAGGTCACCAAAGGATCATTGGTGATAGCAAAAGGAGAGAAGGTAGGTACATTGTATTTATGTATTGGTAATGCTGACTCTTCTATCTCGTTAGGTTCTATAGGAGTGGATACAACATTGTGGCATCATAGGCTTGGACACATGAGTGAGAAGGGGATGTAGATACTTCAAAAAATAAATTTGTTGCTAGATATTAAACAAATTGATTTGGATTTCCGTGAGCATTGTGTTTATGGAAAACATAACAGAGTCATATTTCTCATAGTTGGAAAAGAAAAGAAGAGTGAAAGGTTAGAGATTGTGCATACAGATGTATGGGGACAAACTCATGTATCATCTCTTGGTGGATCTCGTTATTATGTTACTTATATTGATGATGCAACTAGAAAAACTTGGGTTTATTGCATTTGACAAAAATCAGATGTTTTGATACTTTTAAGAAATGGAAAGCTTTGGTTGATAATGAGACAGGAAAAAGGTTGAAGTGTCTTAGATTAGACAATGGATGTGAATATTGCAGCAAGGATTTTGATGATTAATATTCATACCATGGGATTCATAGAGAGAATACAGTTCTAGAAACACCATAAGAAAATGATGTGTCAGAAAGGATGAACAGGACAATCATGGAGCGTGCAAGGAGTATGTGATTGCATGTTGGTTTTCCCTTACAGTTCTAGGTGGATGACGTAGATATTGTTTTTTACTTAATAAAAAGAGGACCTTCAAGCTCTTTGGATGGTAGAATTCTAGAGGAGGCATGGACAGGTAAAAAGGTAAACTATTCTTTTTTGAATACTTTAGGTTGTGAATCATTTGTCCATATTGATAAAAAAAAATAGAACAAATCTTGAGTCAAAATCCAAGAAGTGTACCTTTATTGGATACGATGTTAATGATTTTGGTTATCGCTTATGGGATTATGAAAATAACAAAATCATTAGGAGTAAAGATGTCATATTCAATGAGAAAGTCATGTACAAAAATCAATTACAGGGAAAGAAACATGAAAAAGAAAAACCAGAATACACAGTGCTTGATGAGATTACTAGAAAAGAAATTTCAAAGGTACTAGAAAATCAAAATGTACAACAACAGGATCAACAAAGACCTTAAACTCCTGCAAGTGTTGTTAGAAGATATAACAGGTTAAGTAGACCCCCTGAACAATACTCTCCTTCATTGTATTATTTATTGTTGACTAATTTTGGTAAACTAGAATGTTATGAAGAGGCAATGCAGGTAGACACCAAAAAGAAGTGGGAGAAAGGCATGAAAGAGGAAATGGATTCCTTGGTAAGTAACCAGACTTTGGACTTGGTTTAGTTTCCTGCAGGAAAAAGAGCATTGCAGAATAAATGGGTTTACAAGTTGAAGTAAGAAGATGGAGGAAAAACGAGGTACAAGGCTAAACTTGTTGTAAATGGGTTTGCACAAAATAAAGGTATATATTTTGATGAAATGTTTTCTCCTGTTCTTAAAATGAATTCAATTAGGACTATTTTGAGTCTTGTGGAAGTAGAAGATTTGCATCTTGAATAGTTAGATGTAAAAATAGATTTTCTCCATGGGGATTTGGAGGAAGAGATTTATATACAACAGCCATAGGGGTATGAGGTCAAAGGAAAGGAGAATTTGGTATGCAAGTTGAAGAAGAGATTGTATGGCCTAAATAAAGATCCAAGGCAGTGGTATTTGAAGTTTGACAGGTTTATGACAGAACAAGGTTATACTGGATGTCATTTTGATCATTGTGTTTATTTTAAAAGGCTAGAAAATGGAAGCTATGTTATCTTGCTATTGTATGTAGATGTCATGCTTGTTGCAGGGTCTAATATGCAAGATATAAATTTGAACAAGAAGAAATTAGATAATTCATTTGCAATGAAGGATTTGGGTGTTGCAAAGAAAATTCTTGGTATGAGAATAACAAGAGACGGGAAAAATTGCAAATTGACATTGTCTCAGGGTGAGTACATAGAGAAGGTGTTGGAGAGGTTTAGAATGTAGAATGAAAAACTAGTTAGTACACCTTTGGCAAGCCATTTAAAATTAACCAAGGAAATGTGTCCCAAGACACAGAAGGAGATAGAATACATGTCCAGGGTCCTTTATTCATCAACAGTTGGCAGCTTTATGTATGTGATGGTTTGCACAAGACCATATATTGCACATGCAGTGGGATTTGTGAGTAGGTATATGAACAATCCAGGTAAAGAACATTGGGAGGAAGTAAAGTGGATTCTTAGCTATTTGAGAGGTACTACCACTCATGCATTATGTTTTGGAGGTTCAGATATTGTTCTACAGGGATATGTTGATTCAGATATGGCAGGTGATAAAGATAGTATGAGGAGCACCAGAGGGTATGTTTTTACTATAGGTGGAACAACAGTAAGTTGGATTTCAAAACTGCAAAAGGTTGTTTCACTTTCAACAACAGAGGCAGAGTATGTTGCTGCTATAGAGGCTAGTAAAGAAATGATTTGGTTACAGAGGTTTATGGAGAAATTGGGAAAGAAGAAGGAGAATATCAGGTTGTATTGTGATAATGAGAGTGCCATTCATATTGAAAAGAAGTTAGCCTTCCATTCAAATACCGAGCATATAAAACTCAGGTACCATTTCATACGATCTATCTTGGAAGATGGACATTTGAAGTTAGAAAAGATACACACTAGCCATAATCCTACAGACATGTTAACAAAGGGAGTAACCAGGGAGAAACTGAGTTTCTGCTCAGTTTCAGTTGGTCTTCAAGAATGAATATGAAGATGAGAAATTTTCTAGGTCCATTAAAGATCATATTCCATCATATACAACAACGGTGGACTTGTTGAGATCAATCTCCAAGTGCAATATTGTTGGTTGTGGAGCCTAATTATCTTCCTAATTCAGAGGTCTTTGTTTTCATCCGTGTTTATACACCATGAATACTTTACACCCCGAAAGAATGTACACTCCTGCATGTGGGGGAGTGCAGAGGGGGGTTACTCCCTCTACGGGGTCCGGGGAAAAGTGGGCCCTCGATGGGGGTTCAGGGGCGAAGCCCCTGAAGGAAAACTTGCCTTGTAAATGTATATTGTAATTTCATTGTAAATATGGACCGTTCATTATAAGGTCGCAAATCTGACGGTAGAAGTTATGTTAGGGTTTTTTCCCCTAGAAGGCAACCCTTTTTTATGAGGATACTGTGAGAGAAAGAAGAGGAAGTTACGCCGGGTGTGTTGTAGGTTATATCCCCTCATTTGTTGGATAATAATAAAGGAAGGACCTAACCCACACTGGGTGAACCATGTATATATGTGTCTCTATTATATTGTGTATCTTTTGTGTTTTATTTCTGCATTTTATTTATTTTATTACTCCGCGATCTTGTTTTTCTAACAATACCATGCATCAATATAAGGTTGAAATCAAACTCTGTATTGGAAACAAATCTTGCTTAATTCAAGAATTACACACAGAATTAAGTATGCAAACTTGTGTTTTCCATTTCTATCTAATCATTGTTTTTTAAGACTACAAGGAACATGGCCCAATAATGAAATTCTCCCAAATGAATCAATTGTAACAAAAAAAATCACATATCATACGTGTGGCACCATTAAATCTAGTGAAGAAATTGCCCTTAGAATGGACCACTAGAAACTTAAGGAGTAGACCAATTTCTTTAGTGTTTCAATTATTACACAAAAATGTAGTATCCAACAGGCTGGCAGGTAACAGGCCCAACTTCTAGTTCTAAATTCTTCTCTCCCTAAACATTTGGGCCAAAGACTTATCCTTTGGTTTCACAATTTTGCAATGTTGATTGATTGAGTTTAGGAGATATATCAACACCAATATCTTCAATATTTTCATATGGTTGCATATCCAATTTATTTTTCATGAGCGGCCAAATACTCCACAAATTCATTTGGAAGAAAATCATGCAAGATGCATTCTCCCAAACTTCATTGTAAACCTATTGTCTAGAAGTTATAAGTATCGCCTATTTTATGGGAAATTGTATGGGCTCCAACTGATTGAAAATGTGAGGAAACATGTTGACAGAATCAAGTATTGCATTTATAATATGAAATAACCCCAAAGCATACATTGTGTCTAAATTATCCAGGCATGCCTTAGCTATGGTGGATTTCATATACCTCCAAAGAATAAGAGATAGATTCTTGTCCTCAACACACAATTTGTTCTTATCGTCATGTGCCCCATCAACTTGCTCTTCAATGTGAGGTATTTCTAGAGAACTTCCTTCTATATTCATTTTATGAGGCAAGTACACCACAAAAACAAGGCTACTCTCAAGCCAACTAGTTAGGGAAAAATTTTGTGAACAATCTTTGCCATCAAATTTTGGTGGCCTGTAAAAATACAACACATATGTCCTAAAATTGTTTTGTTTCAAGAAGCCATATAATTTGAATGACCCATATGGACTTTTGTTGCACTCCTCTTCACACATGGTGGAAAAAGTGTTTCTTTGATTAGATTCTTCATAGAGTTCCATGTCTATAATGTCATGTTAGAAGGGACAGCCCATGTAACCATAATCAAATTCATCACCCTGAGGACGGTCTATGGGTTATCTCCAAAACAAAGATATTATGTGGTTTCTTGAGTTCATCATATAGAGTCAAGTAATAGAAATCTTAACCCATATCTCTCATGCCTAGGCCTAGTGCTAATCATCCTAATCTGAGAGTTCTCAAGATTATTGATATAAATACATGAGGTATTACTGATGTTTTTGAAAATTTGTATGGGAACCCGTTGTTGTAAAGGTGATTATTTATTTTTTGCTTGCATATTTTTATCGACCTGGTTTTTTTCTCTAGACACCTGAAATCATATTAAAAAATCCTTGATATTTTCATCTAATATCTATAAGATATTTTTTATTCCAGATAAATGCAATCGATTCTGCCACAAAAGTTTCTTTTCTCATTTTGAGTATGGATGAAATGGTGAAAAATCCGAAGGTAGGTTTTTAGTTATTTGTTTTTCATATTTATGCCTTTACCTTTCATCTATTGGCATGCCTTCTATGAGAAAAATTCTCATGTAAGTCATATTTGAATGAATTCTAAGAGTGCTCAAGGAGAAGGGGCAACAAATGTAATGGATGGACAAGGTCCCAATGGTGGCTTCCA
>ML802702.1:60527-76353 GCA_009831015.1 Picea engelmannii | reverse complement strand
TTTTAACTATTATATATAATCTGATTGAAATTTACTTATAGATCATTCTTTTAAAACTAATGATCACATGATCGTTTTGCAGGAAATGATTTTTTTTATAAACATCTAAATTATTGGTCATTGGATATATTTGGGCCCACCATCCACACAGAGTGGGATAAAGAAAGTAAAAATTTAAAAGATGAGCTCACTAATCGCTTGATTGGGTTGTTTGGTGGTGATACCTTCAACCGAATGGAGGTACTCAAGAAATATGACCAACATATAAAGATTTTGAGGGACCAATATAGGGTTCATCTAGAAAATAACCCTAGGTATGAGCACCCTCCAATTATTCCAGTAAGGGAGCGGAAATCCCTGTTGGATGATAGAAGGGAGAGGGATTTAAGAAAACAAGGAAAGATACCACCGGGCACAGGAAGGTATTCAATACTTTGAAAAATGTAATTATATGTTTATTGCTCTTTATTTTTACATGAAATTTGCAAAATCTAATGTATTTCAAACTTTTCATAGTTTTCCAGACACATCAAAGGCCACAAAGGCCAGACAAGAAAAACATGGCCAACACAAGATTCATCCTGGTGGTTATTCCAATATGGTGGCATAAATTGTAAGTATCAATGACTCAAATATTGTATCCAAATAATAAATTGCATATAAATTTGTTTTTATTTCACCATAAAAGCTAAATTGATAATGTTATGAAAAATTGCAGGTCGATCGGTTCAATGAAGTGCCCAGGGAGTGGGACTTGAGGCTTGGATTCCATCATGTCTTTGCAACTGTTATTGAACACCTAAAAAACTTGGGCATTGGGCAAACACAGTCTTCCAGTGATCCATCCTGCGCACAAGTAAATAAAATCAACAAAGTTTATTTAAGATTGATTACTTGTGCAGTCTAATCATTATTAATTTTGGCCATGAAATATTGAGTCTCTTTGTTTTAAGCAAGCAAAATACAATACACATAATGTCGAGGATGGATAAAAACCCAATGAAGGTCATGTTGTGCATCCCGGTAATGGATGTATTCATGTGCTACAAAAAAATTAGTTTGGATTACAATTTAAAATATTTAACTGCAAATAGTGTATTAATTGTAATATTTGATGTTTCAACTTCAGATCATGCAGAGGGTCATCCTGTACAAGATGAGGTAGCTAGATATGAAGATGAAGTACATGATGTGGCCCCATCAGGTAAATATCACCACTCTAATGTTGTTTTTATTAATGAAATACTTGTAATGATAATAACAAAAATTTCTTGTAATGATAATGTTTTTATTAAATTGTCTTCATTATTGCAATAGATCTTGGCACCTTACAACAACATCCATGTTGTGAGTACACAACCCGGGAAACAATAATACAATTTGTAGAGGCAACAAAAATAATTGATAAAGAAGTTGTAGAAGATGATGAATTGATTTGTGAATACGTGAAAAGAAAAAATTCAAAAAAGAAGTGATTGTAATAACATTATTACATATTATTTTTTATAATATAAACTAATTTCATGAAATATTTTTTACCTACAAATGAATGAGTGAATGAATGAATGTTAAAAGTACTTAATGATTAAATATTGAATATTTCTTTATGAAGAAAATCACATATTTTCACATAAATTCATTTATTTTCAAGTACATGCATTGGGTATGGGGAATTGAGAGTGATGTGAGGGGGGGAGAGGGGCCATATGAGCTTCCACCTTCATGTGGTTGGCCCTGTTCAGTAGAGAATATTAAACTATTCTCGAAACAAAGAGAAGATCAATAAGGTAATTCTCTTTATTCTTATGTATTATAGATTCTTGTAAATTTTGAAATGCATGTCTATTTCTTAAATTCTTTTTCATAAATTTAACATTTCATGGTTCATTGATTTCTACAATACTTTGCATTAGGAATTATAGTTGATCAATATCCTATGTGGAGAGGTTGCATAAATTTTACTAAAAGGTACATAATACTCAAGAATCTGTCTTTTTATATGTTGTTTTAGTTATTTACCTTTCATGTGCATTGTAGTGTTTTACTTCATTTATTATACGTATTCTATTTCATTCATTCAGGATTGTATGCATATTTACCCTAACAAACCTAATTCTCACTTTACCCTACCATCCCCTACCTTACCTTGCTCTCACCTTCCAACCCTAGATGAAAATCAAAACCTTGAAAATGGACTAGGTAATGTATTAAATGCTTAAACCTTGGTAAAGGTTAACCACTCTCTGAGTCTGAGTCAGGTCTTTCAAATTATTCTATATTTTTTACCTTATTGGAAATTATGAGAATAATCAAAAGATAATGATGGCACTTATCATTTTGCATATAATTTTCACATACAACTTCATTTTAATAAGGAGATTACCCTGCCTCGTACTCAAAAAAATTGTTGTCCAACAAATTGCATCCATGTCCATTTAAATCTCTATCATTTTGCACAGGACTATGAACACATTCTTCTTCTTTTCTGGAAAAAAGGTCTCCATTATCCATAACTTCAAACTTGTAACTCTTTCTATTATTTACCTATGACCCTAAGATAGAAATTGATGTTGCTATAGATCCCAATGTTTCATTCATGTTAACATCTCTAGGATCATGGAACAAATCAATGTAGAGTCATAAATTGATATTCCATAAAGGGCCCCTTATACCAATCTTATGCCTTTTCCAAAAAAACATGTTTTGAATGGTCTTCATGTAGAAAATATGGGCGTACATCTTCTCCAAGACTAGAGGATGGATCATCATAATTTGGAACCACAGTTTGAAAGGCCTTGAATGTGTGTTTTAGGCCCGTATTGTCGTTATAGTGTTCATGGAATAAACCCATGAGAGAGTGGCTACATTAATATGTGAAGGATTCCCAAAGACATATCCTTAAAGGATCCACAAGAAAGGCCAACAAGATGGGAAAAATTCCCACAAGCCCAAGCAACATTCCTCAACATGGTGACAAAGAAATGACTTCATAAGACTCCATTCTCACAACAACTTTTCCTCATTACTAGATTCATTCCATCCATGGACGCTTCCCTATAGATACCATGCATCAATATAAGGTTGAAATTTAACTTTGTATTGGAAGCAACCCTTGCTTAATCTGAGAATTACACATATAATTAAGCCCACAAACTTGTATTTTCCATTTCTATATGATCATTTCTTTCCAAGACTACAAGTAACATGGCCCAATCATGACATTATCCCACACAAATCAGTCAGAACACAAAAATTCACATATCAAAATTTTGGTGCCTTTGAATCCAGTGAACAAATTACCCTCAGAATGGACCGCTGGAAACTTAAGGAATAGAACAATTTCCTCGAGATGTCAATTATTACACAAACAATTAGCATCCAACAAGTTGGTAGGTAACATCTAGCTCAACTTGGGGACATGTACTCCTTAAGGAGTTCATGAGAACCTAAAAATTATGGAAACACTTCCTTAATGCAGTCCTCCCAACCATATTGGTTGATTATCAATGACCATGATGTTGGCAATCTAATCATCAATTTGTAAAGGTTAAGTATTTCGCACCTAACCCTTGTGCTTGATTTCCATGGAAAAAAGAGAAATGTTGAAACTCGAGTGTAGGTAGGCTCACTTTTCCATGGATGGTGAGGTTAAAAAAAAAATGGGCATATCATTAAGTTGAAATTCATAATGGTGTTGACTATTGTGTGATTGTATTACCCAATTCCAAATACAACTATTGTAATCACAACCCAGTCTCAAAATCTCTTCCTTTCTGCTAGGAAACCCATACTTATGTTGTTGAAAATATTCCTTTAGGTGAGAGTTATAACTTGAATTACAAAAGGGCTCTCGATGGGTGAATTACATTGGTTCCACAGAAAATCCAAGCTCATGGTGGAGGATTCCACGAACTAGTGTTTTGTTGGTGGGACTTTTTCATACACAAATAAGCCACATTTAACTTCATTTGAGGAGTCCACAACTTTGAATCTTGCAAACATACACACTTCAATACCATAATCATCACATGTATTTATGATATTGCTAGTATTTTTTTCCATAGCTAGATAGTCTTGAAAACATTTACCACTCTCTTGGTCAGGTCTTCCAAATTCTTCTATATTTTTTACCTTATTGGAAATTATGAGAATACTCAAATGATCATGATGAAACTTATCCTTTTGGACATGGTTTTGACATAAGGATTCATTTGAATAAGGAGAGTTCCCTGCCTCATACTCAAAAATTATATTGTCCAACAAATTACATCCCTGTCCATTGAAATATTTGTCATTTTGCACAAGACTGTGAGCACATTTATCTTTTTTTATGGAAAAAAGGTTTTTATTATCCAAAACTTCAAACCTATAACTATTGCTAGTATTTACCTCTGACCCTCAGAAATACATTAATGTTTCTATACAACTTGGTTTTTCATTCATGTTAATGTCTACAGGATCATGGAAAAATTTGTTCAAAGGTCGTAATTTGATATGCCATAAAGGTTCCCTTATATTGATCTTATGCCTTTTCCTAGACAACATATTTTGAATGGTCTTCATGTACAAAACTTGGGTTTACATATTCTCCTAGAAAAAAGGATGGATTATCATAATTTGGAACCACATTTTGCAAGACCTTGAAGATATTTTTTAATCCCATATTGTCATCATATTGTTCATGGAATAAACCCATCAAAGAGTGGTTACTTTAATATGTGAAGGCTTCCCAAGGACATATCCTTAAAGGATCCACAATAAAGGCCTCAAAGATAGGAAGAATTCCCATGATCCCAAGAAAAATTCCTTGGAATGGTGAAAAAGAAATGAATTCACAAGTCTCCATTCACACAACAAATTTTCTTCATTACTAGATTCATTCCATCCATGGATGTTTCCTTATAGATACCTATTGGTTGTGGAGCCTGATTATCTTCCTGATTCAAACGTCTTTGTTTTCAATCGTTTTTATACCCAATGAAGACTTTACACCCCAGAAGAATGTACACTCCTCCACATGGGGGAGTGCAAAGGGGGGTTACCCCCTCTGCAGGGTTTGGGGGCATGCGGACCCCCGGTGGGGGTTTGGGGGAGAAGCCCTCGAAGGAAAATTTTCCTTGTAAATGTATATTGTAATTTCATTGTAAATATGGATCATTCATTATAAGGTCACAAATCTGACGGTAGAAGTTATGTTAGGGTTTTTTTCCCTAGAAGGAAACCCTCTTTTATGAGGGAAATGTATTGCGGCTATGTATCATTGTGAATATTGTATTCTGAGAGAGGAGGTTGTGAGAGAAAGAATATGAAGTTACAGCGGGTGTGCTATAGGTTGTATCCCTTCATTTGTTGGATAATAAAAAAGGAAGGACCTGGCAATTTCTTTGGTGGACGTAGCCCACACTAGGTGAACCACGTATATATGTGCCTCTATTGTATTGTGTATCTTCTTTGTTTTATTTCCGCATTTGTTTTATTTTATTGCTCTGCGATCCTGTTTTTCTAAAAAATGGTATCAAATTGAAAGGTAACTCATAGGAAAAGAGGATTCCTGGTTCGAATGGGAGAAATGGCAGAAGATGGAAAGTTTAGGGTCGAGAAATTTAATGGCCAAAACTACCAGTTATGGAAGATGCAGATGGAAGATTATTTATATTAGAAGGATATATTCCTACAATTGGGTGGAATATCAAAGAAGTCGATGACCATGAAGGATGAAGAATGGGAGGTTCTTGACATAAAGGCACTATGAACGATACGGCTAATCCTGGCAGCGTCGGTGGATTTCAATATTTCGAAAGAAAATACAACGAACGCGCTGATGAACGCATTGGATAAACTGTATGAAAAACCTAATGTCTAATAAGGTATTTCTAATGAAGAGATTATTTAATATGAAGATGTCAGAAGGTGCATCTGTTGTATATCATTTAAATGAATTAAATACGGTTACTAATCAACTAAGTTCTATAAAAGTGGACTTTGATGATGAGGTCAGGGCTCTTCTAATATTGTGCTCATTTCCAGAAAGCTAGACTGGCTTGGTCATGGCTATAAGTAACTTTGTCTCTTATTCAAAACTTTAAAATTTGATGATGTTGTTGGTGTTATCCTTAGTGAGGAAATGTGATGGAAAATCACAGGTGAGACATCAGATAATGTGTTAAACATGGAGAATAGGGGAAGACAAAAGGATAGAGGAAAGGGCTTAGGGAACCGCAGGAATTCTAGGAAGGGTAGATCCAAATCTAGATTTGGAAAGATAGAGTGTTGGAATTGTGGGAATAAATGACATCTAAAGAAATATTGCAGAGCTCCAAAGAAACAAAGAGATGGACAACAGGAGAAAAATCATGAAGAAAATGTAACAGGTGATGTGTTACAAGATGCTTTGATAATTTCTATAGACAATATTTTTGAGTCTTGGGTAGTAGATTCAAGGGCTTCATTTCAGCCACACCCCTTAGGAAACATTTTCTAGATTATGTTCAAGGTGATTTTCAACAAGTTCATTTGGGTGATGATGCACCATGCAAAATTGTTGGAATGGGAAAGGTAAACATAAAGCAAAGCAATGGAAACCAATGGTTGTTGAAAGAGGTAATACATATTCCAGATCTAAGGAAAAATCAAATTTCAACAGGGCAGTTGGCAAGTGAAGTTTGTATATCCATATTAACAGATAAGGTGTGGAAGGTCACCAAAGGATCATTGGTGATAGCAAAAGGAGAGAAGGTAGGTACATTGTATTTATGTATTGGTAATGCTGACTCTTCTATCTCGTTAGGTTCTATAGGAGTGGATACAACATTGTGGCATCATAGGCTTGGACACATGAGTGAGAAGGGGATGTAGATACTTCAAAAAATAAATTTGTTGCTAGATATTAAACAAATTGATTTGGATTTCCGTGAGCATTGTGTTTATGGAAAACATAACAGAGTCATATTTCTCATAGTTGGAAAAGAAAAGAAGAGTGAAAGGTTAGAGATTGTGCATACAGATGTATGGGGACAAACTCATGTATCATCTCTTGGTGGATCTCGTTATTATGTTACTTATATTGATGATGCAACTAGAAAAACTTGGGTTTATTGCATTTGACAAAAATCAGATGTTTTGATACTTTTAAGAAATGGAAAGCTTTGGTTGATAATGAGACAGGAAAAAGGTTGAAGTGTCTTAGATTAGACAATGGATGTGAATATTGCAGCAAGGATTTTGATGATTAATATTCATACCATGGGATTCATAGAGAGAATACAGTTCTAGAAACACCATAAGAAAATGATGTGTCAGAAAGGATGAACAGGACAATCATGGAGCGTGCAAGGAGTATGTGATTGCATGTTGGTTTTCCCTTACAGTTCTAGGTGGATGACGTAGATATTGTTTTTTACTTAATAAAAAGAGGACCTTCAAGCTCTTTGGATGGTAGAATTCTAGAGGAGGCATGGACAGGTAAAAAGGTAAACTATTCTTTTTTGAATACTTTAGGTTGTGAATCATTTGTCCATATTGATAAAAAAAAATAGAACAAATCTTGAGTCAAAATCCAAGAAGTGTACCTTTATTGGATACGATGTTAATGATTTTGGTTATCGCTTATGGGATTATGAAAATAACAAAATCATTAGGAGTAAAGATGTCATATTCAATGAGAAAGTCATGTACAAAAATCAATTACAGGGAAAGAAACATGAAAAAGAAAAACCAGAATACACAGTGCTTGATGAGATTACTAGAAAAGAAATTTCAAAGGTACTAGAAAATCAAAATGTACAACAACAGGATCAACAAAGACCTTAAACTCCTGCAAGTGTTGTTAGAAGATATAACAGGTTAAGTAGACCCCCTGAACAATACTCTCCTTCATTGTATTATTTATTGTTGACTAATTTTGGTAAACTAGAATGTTATGAAGAGGCAATGCAGGTAGACACCAAAAAGAAGTGGGAGAAAGGCATGAAAGAGGAAATGGATTCCTTGGTAAGTAACCAGACTTTGGACTTGGTTTAGTTTCCTGCAGGAAAAAGAGCATTGCAGAATAAATGGGTTTACAAGTTGAAGTAAGAAGATGGAGGAAAAACGAGGTACAAGGCTAAACTTGTTGTAAATGGGTTTGCACAAAATAAAGGTATATATTTTGATGAAATGTTTTCTCCTGTTCTTAAAATGAATTCAATTAGGACTATTTTGAGTCTTGTGGAAGTAGAAGATTTGCATCTTGAATAGTTAGATGTAAAAATAGATTTTCTCCATGGGGATTTGGAGGAAGAGATTTATATACAACAGCCATAGGGGTATGAGGTCAAAGGAAAGGAGAATTTGGTATGCAAGTTGAAGAAGAGATTGTATGGCCTAAATAAAGATCCAAGGCAGTGGTATTTGAAGTTTGACAGGTTTATGACAGAACAAGGTTATACTGGATGTCATTTTGATCATTGTGTTTATTTTAAAAGGCTAGAAAATGGAAGCTATGTTATCTTGCTATTGTATGTAGATGTCATGCTTGTTGCAGGGTCTAATATGCAAGATATAAATTTGAACAAGAAGAAATTAGATAATTCATTTGCAATGAAGGATTTGGGTGTTGCAAAGAAAATTCTTGGTATGAGAATAACAAGAGACGGGAAAAATTGCAAATTGACATTGTCTCAGGGTGAGTACATAGAGAAGGTGTTGGAGAGGTTTAGAATGTAGAATGAAAAACTAGTTAGTACACCTTTGGCAAGCCATTTAAAATTAACCAAGGAAATGTGTCCCAAGACACAGAAGGAGATAGAATACATGTCCAGGGTCCTTTATTCATCAACAGTTGGCAGCTTTATGTATGTGATGGTTTGCACAAGACCATATATTGCACATGCAGTGGGATTTGTGAGTAGGTATATGAACAATCCAGGTAAAGAACATTGGGAGGAAGTAAAGTGGATTCTTAGCTATTTGAGAGGTACTACCACTCATGCATTATGTTTTGGAGGTTCAGATATTGTTCTACAGGGATATGTTGATTCAGATATGGCAGGTGATAAAGATAGTATGAGGAGCACCAGAGGGTATGTTTTTACTATAGGTGGAACAACAGTAAGTTGGATTTCAAAACTGCAAAAGGTTGTTTCACTTTCAACAACAGAGGCAGAGTATGTTGCTGCTATAGAGGCTAGTAAAGAAATGATTTGGTTACAGAGGTTTATGGAGAAATTGGGAAAGAAGAAGGAGAATATCAGGTTGTATTGTGATAATGAGAGTGCCATTCATATTGAAAAGAAGTTAGCCTTCCATTCAAATACCGAGCATATAAAACTCAGGTACCATTTCATACGATCTATCTTGGAAGATGGACATTTGAAGTTAGAAAAGATACACACTAGCCATAATCCTACAGACATGTTAACAAAGGGAGTAACCAGGGAGAAACTGAGTTTCTGCTCAGTTTCAGTTGGTCTTCAAGAATGAATATGAAGATGAGAAATTTTCTAGGTCCATTAAAGATCATATTCCATCATATACAACAACGGTGGACTTGTTGAGATCAATCTCCAAGTGCAATATTGTTGGTTGTGGAGCCTAATTATCTTCCTAATTCAGAGGTCTTTGTTTTCATCCGTGTTTATACACCATGAATACTTTACACCCCGAAAGAATGTACACTCCTGCATGTGGGGGAGTGCAGAGGGGGGTTACTCCCTCTACGGGGTCCGGGGAAAAGTGGGCCCTCGATGGGGGTTCAGGGGCGAAGCCCCTGAAGGAAAACTTGCCTTGTAAATGTATATTGTAATTTCATTGTAAATATGGACCGTTCATTATAAGGTCGCAAATCTGACGGTAGAAGTTATGTTAGGGTTTTTTCCCCTAGAAGGCAACCCTTTTTTATGAGGATACTGTGAGAGAAAGAAGAGGAAGTTACGCCGGGTGTGTTGTAGGTTATATCCCCTCATTTGTTGGATAATAATAAAGGAAGGACCTAACCCACACTGGGTGAACCATGTATATATGTGTCTCTATTATATTGTGTATCTTTTGTGTTTTATTTCTGCATTTTATTTATTTTATTACTCCGCGATCTTGTTTTTCTAACAATACCATGCATCAATATAAGGTTGAAATCAAACTCTGTATTGGAAACAAATCTTGCTTAATTCAAGAATTACACACAGAATTAAGTATGCAAACTTGTGTTTTCCATTTCTATCTAATCATTGTTTTTTAAGACTACAAGGAACATGGCCCAATAATGAAATTCTCCCAAATGAATCAATTGTAACAAAAAAAATCACATATCATACGTGTGGCACCATTAAATCTAGTGAAGAAATTGCCCTTAGAATGGACCACTAGAAACTTAAGGAGTAGACCAATTTCTTTAGTGTTTCAATTATTACACAAAAATGTAGTATCCAACAGGCTGGCAGGTAACAGGCCCAACTTCTAGTTCTAAATTCTTCTCTCCCTAAACATTTGGGCCAAAGACTTATCCTTTGGTTTCACAATTTTGCAATGTTGATTGATTGAGTTTAGGAGATATATCAACACCAATATCTTCAATATTTTCATATGGTTGCATATCCAATTTATTTTTCATGAGCGGCCAAATACTCCACAAATTCATTTGGAAGAAAATCATGCAAGATGCATTCTCCCAAACTTCATTGTAAACCTATTGTCTAGAAGTTATAAGTATCGCCTATTTTATGGGAAATTGTATGGGCTCCAACTGATTGAAAATGTGAGGAAACATGTTGACAGAATCAAGTATTGCATTTATAATATGAAATAACCCCAAAGCATACATTGTGTCTAAATTATCCAGGCATGCCTTAGCTATGGTGGATTTCATATACCTCCAAAGAATAAGAGATAGATTCTTGTCCTCAACACACAATTTGTTCTTATCGTCATGTGCCCCATCAACTTGCTCTTCAATGTGAGGTATTTCTAGAGAACTTCCTTCTATATTCATTTTATGAGGCAAGTACACCACAAAAACAAGGCTACTCTCAAGCCAACTAGTTAGGGAAAAATTTTGTGAACAATCTTTGCCATCAAATTTTGGTGGCCTGTAAAAATACAACACATATGTCCTAAAATTGTTTTGTTTCAAGAAGCCATATAATTTGAATGACCCATATGGACTTTTGTTGCACTCCTCTTCACACATGGTGGAAAAAGTGTTTCTTTGATTAGATTCTTCATAGAGTTCCATGTCTATAATGTCATGTTAGAAGGGACAGCCCATGTAACCATAATCAAATTCATCACCCTGAGGACGGTCTATGGGTTATCTCCAAAACAAAGATATTATGTGGTTTCTTGAGTTCATCATATAGAGTCAAGTAATAGAAATCTTAACCCATATCTCTCATGCCTAGGCCTAGTGCTAATCATCCTAATCTGAGAGTTCTCAAGATTATTGATATAAATACATGAGGTATTACTGATGTTTTTGAAAATTTGTATGGGAACCCGTTGTTGTAAAGGTGATTATTTATTTTTTGCTTGCATATTTTTATCGACCTGGTTTTTTTCTCTAGACACCTGAAATCATATTAAAAAATCCTTGATATTTTCATCTAATATCTATAAGATATTTTTTATTCCAGATAAATGCAATCGATTCTGCCACAAAAGTTTCTTTTCTCATTTTGAGTATGGATGAAATGGTGAAAAATCCGAAGGTAGGTTTTTAGTTATTTGTTTTTCATATTTATGCCTTTACCTTTCATCTATTGGCATGCCTTCTATGAGAAAAATTCTCATGTAAGTCATATTTGAATGAATTCTAAGAGTGCTCAAGGAGAAGGGGCAACAAATGTAATGGATGGACAAGGTCCCAATGGTGGCTTCCAGGGTCGAGGTCAAGGCATGCACAAGTGATGAGAGAAATGGAGCTTGTTGGTGGGTGCCATTTTAGTAGAGTTGGATTGCTTGAAGTTACCATTTTTGTACTCATGATAAAGAGAGGAATGTCATGCATGCATTATTATTTACATAGAGGCATGTCATCATGGAAAAAAATTCTAGTTATTTTTTAATTTTATGTTGTGGGCGATCTCATTTTTTCCAGGATGACTTCATCGTCGTTGAGATTGTTTGTTGGTTACTAGATTTAAATAGTTTTCTTGTTTGGATGCATTTTCTCAAGCATTCATTTATGATCCAATTGTATTCCTTGAAGACCAACATAATATGTTTGGAGACTCATCTATATTGTATGTTTGACTTATCAGTAGGATAATGAGTTGCATTCAATAACCGAATTAATTGTAAATTATGTTGATGAAAGTGAACGTTAGATAATTTGTTCTTGCACATTTTATAATCCTTGAGAATATTTGATTGGAGGTACTTGGAGACTCTTGAAACTTAAGTATTTTCTCTGTGAATGAACCAAACATAGTTGTCAATAAAAATGGTAAGTTTGGTTTGACCAGAAGAAACAAAAAAAATGGACCTCACTAACATAGCACACTACCTTTTTTCATGAACTTGGATGTATCTGAAATTATAATAGCATTCTGGATTTTGTGGAGCTTCTATGGTGATTATGTGTGAAATTTCCATGCCATATAGATTAAGAACAATGTTATCTAGACCATTGGTATCTAAGTAAAAAAAACAAGGTTTTAATAACTATGTTTCCCTTAACTGTGATCCATCTATATTTTACTTGGGGAACGCTGCTTTAAGTAGGTTTCACTTTTAGTAGTGCATTTATATAGCTAAGGCACCTGATGAGAATTAGTCCTTAAGTTTATAGTCTGCTTAGTTCTCAAGCCTGAAACTAGGTCATTGATTGGATTTGGAAATGTTTCATCTATTTTAATTGTTAATGACGCCAATTTGTTTATGGAGATTCACCTAGGGAATCAAGTCTTGTTCTACATTTCTTTGGAATTCTTTTGCAACTAAACTTTCATAATTTCTATGAGTGTTCACTTCACTTGTTGGATTTTCTTAGAAATCAAGACACTTTTAATTGTGTATATGATTCCTTAACCAAAAAATCGTTACAAGGTCTTTGGTAAGTTACCCATGATATTGATATTTTATTCATGTGAATAGAGTTCCCATAGTCTATCAAGAATTCTTAGAGATTGGAATGCTATAGCTTAAGCATTTAATACATTACCTAATCCATTTATGGTAAGTGTTCAATTTTGACAATTGTTCCATAGCCATACTAGTGTACCTTGGGGGCCATTATCAGTATTCATTGGTTATCTCATGTTTGTAAACAATATTGGAACTAATGATCGATAATTAAACAGTTTCCCCCATGCTCAACTTCATATAATTTATTCATATGGGTAGATTCATACTCGGAGTTGGTTTGGATTGAATACTTGGGGCTATAGTGGCATCCATTTTTGGGGTTGTTGCCTAAGTTTATTATACAATACCACTTTCTTATGGGTACCTTGGAGAGTCAGGTTTTATTTGTAGGAAAAAGTGTAAAGTAAAATCTACGTGTATGCATTGTATTAGTGATCATTGAAGACATGTGTATGTGTGTTCTCAATGATCACTAATACAATGCATGCAAGTAGATTTTACTTCACCCAGGGATATATCTATCTCTAGGTATATATGAATATATACCCAATATATATCTCTAGGTATATAGGGATATATCCATGGGTATATATACCATTTTGATATTTTATTTTATTTTAAAACAAATTATTCTCGCTAGATATCCCACTCCAAAGAGCTTGCATTTGATGGTTGTGTTATAGTTCCAACGACTAAAGGTGTCGGATTATCGATGGCCATGAGGGACATCCTCTGACGACTAGGCTATATCTCTCATGTATGTGAGTGTCGGATTACCGTCGGCCCTGCCATGGGTCCGACGTGTTTAAGAGGTGATTAAATGACGGTGAAGCCATCGGATATTCTACAGATATTGATATTAAATATTAAAAAAAAGCAGTAATATCTTCAATGGAGATGTGTCGACGAACCGACGTATGATTTTTCCTATCGAATATCCGACGACAAGCCACCGACGCTTAAAAAAAAGGAATAACATTGGATTACAAATGCATACTTGTCGAATTTCAGACAAATTAACCATCAGATTTTGGGTACAAATGTAGTAGTGTATCTGTGACCTCGCTAACATCAATGGCAACATAGAAAGAATAATTCCACACACTTCCTCTTCCTATGCATAAAATTTGTGCCATAATTTATGTGCACCATATTGTTTGTGCGTCATGATGTGTGTGACCTCATTGACATCAATGACAACATATACTCAACAAACTCCCTCTTTGTCATTGATGGCAACTCTACTGTTGAGCTACTCCCCCTGTCTGTGTGTTCCTTTGTCCTTCATTCCCCCTTGTTGTATGATCCTCTTTGTCGTAGATGTATTTTTCTCCCCCTTTGAAATCAATGGAAAAGATAACTTCCTACTGACTACGCACATCTTAAGAGTGACTCCCCCTATCAGAATGTCATTGTGTCTACTGCTCAATTTCTTGTGTTTCTCCTTCTTTCATTGTGCCCAACTGCTAGAGAAAAGATCTTTATATGATTCTCTCCCTTCGACATAAATGGAAAAGAAATACTTTGAATATTCTCTCCTTCAACCCTCATTATGAGCACAAAACCATCCTCAAATAGAATACCATCGATATCCATTGTAAAATTTAACTGGCCACATATCCACAAAAGAAAACGTCTACCTGTTACAGTAGCAAATGAGGTTCCTTTCGAAGTTACATTCAATTCCAAGAGAACTAATTTATGTGAGACAGTATGTATTGTTTCCTTAGGTGGATCCAATCCATCTGTAGCTGATTCCACATGCATAAATTCAAGTGTTCTTGTATAGTGGTGCCCCCCAGACTGGACAATCTATGAGCAAAGTACAACCTTGAATTCAAGTAACATATTATTATACTGAATATATATGTTTGGTTTTGTATTATTTCCTTCTACATCTGGGAGAAAGGTTTTATTGTAATCATCACACTTTCCTTGTATATCAAGCCTCATTTTTGTTCCATCATTGTATTTTCTTCGGAATAAAGCTGGGAAATGTGCTTTTGTTGTGGAGGCTCCCCCTGACCACCAAATCATACTGTGTGGCCAATGACACACTTGGGAAGTAGTGAATTGTGTTCTTTATCCACAACACTTGAGTAAAACAAGATGTTGCAGCTATTTAATCTGCTACTAAGTTTCTCCCTCTATTGTTGTACTACTAAATCATCATTTTTTTACTGTTATTCTCCCCCTTTGATAGAGCTACCTTCTCTTTCTTTCTGAAATTTCTCCCCCTATCTTTATGCTCCATCTTCTTTTGCATAGTTTATTTTGTTGTGTTGATCCCCCTTAGATTGTGCTTTCTCTTGCAATTTTATGAAGTATCCCCCCTGTGAATGTACCATCCTTCCTTGATGTAATTTATGATCATTTTCTAATTTAAGATAAATTTCATCAAACCTATTATTATTTTTTCTTTTGCATTTTATTTGTAAAGAGAACATTCATCAACATTTTCTCATTTTGGAGGTCTATTACCAACTCTGTCTTGCATCCTTTTCAAAGAGAATGATTTTCTTACTCTATCTCAACCGCATTGGTAGTATTTCAATGATCATCATGGTCACCATCACTTGGATGAGCTTGTTCCTCTTCTTGCAAGGAAAGTAATGTATCATTTATATTAAACATATCTTCACATTTAGTTGGTATTGGAGATTTAAGAGAGATACTGTCACAACTGATAACATGGAAACTTCTTGTTGAGTGAATCACAACTGATAGGATTTGTTGCCTTCAACATTTGCTTACAATCTATTGTTTAAAA
>ML802702.1:45745-56042 GCA_009831015.1 Picea engelmannii | reverse complement strand
CTTTTGTATTCATGTTTGACTTGAGTATTCACTTCCTCACTATTTCTAAGATTGCTTCTATAGTACTTTGTTATGTGACCATAGTTGTGGCATTTGTAATATTCAACATTGTAGTGTATGGGAGAAAAAGAGTTGTAGTCTCTATTAGTTGGCCCATGAAAACTTCTACGTTGATGATGTCTTTTGCTTCCATTTCAAAGGTGATCAGTTCTTCCATAACTACTAAATTTTATTTCTTTATGCCCAAAATTTTTGCAAGAAAAATAGAAACTTTGATACCTGGTAGTAAATTGTCTCCTTGGAGGCGCATCTCTTCTAAGATCATTCCTTTCATACCTTATTTGATTTCACTTTCCTTCCATGTTTTTATATTCACTACAATTGGGGCTTTCAAGAACATTTGTGTTGATTTCAGTCTTCTTCTCAAAAGTGTTATGATTGTTGTCATAACCTAGACCTGTCTTGATGAATGGTGACCTTTGATAGCTAAGAATTTCATCTAAGAATGCAGTATTATCTATGAACTTGTCATATGTTCTTTGTTGTGTTTTCATCCTTTTCATATCCTCTTTTAGACCAGTAACTTCATCTTTTAATATTTCAACCTCTTCTTCTCTTTTCTGTAGCTAAGTCTTTTGTTTATCCATGATCTCTCCATCTTCTTTAATTCCCTCTTGGGTGTTCTATAGTTGATCTTTAAGAGAATGGTTTTCCTTTTCAAATTATGAGAGATTTTCTTCAACTTCCTTACTAGAGTTAGTAGCATCCTTTCTCATTTGTTCAATCTCCTCTTTTAAATACATAACTTCATCATCCTTTTCTTTTAGCTGGCTCATGAAGATTTTTTCCATTTTCATAGCTTCTTCTAATTGCACCTTCACGATATCAACATATAGAATGTCTCTCTTAAGGTGTTCATTTTTCATTCTTACCTTTCTTATCTCTTCTAGGGCACTAACAATTTCTACTTCCAAGTCAACTACATCTTCGTCATTTTTAGAATTTTCCATCCCTTCAAAACTCTCACTTTCACTTCTTATGTCAAGTGGATCCCGAGATCCATTTGCGTAAGAAGAAAGATATACTATGTCATAACAATACTTATAGGGTGTTCCTTAAAGGATTGTAGCATGAGATTTCAATCTGGGTTGATCTTCATATGTCTTGTTTGAAGTTGCTCCTTTTCTTGGTTGCTCTTCCTTTCGATCCTCTTCATTTATTTGGTCAACATTCATAGATGTTTTTCTTAAATATGAATCCTACAGTTTGGCCTAGAGTTCTTTGGTTGAATATTGTGGCCCTACCTTAGCTTTCACATCATCTGATGAAATATTTAGAATGGAATTCCTTGCTATTGCATGAAATATGTGTAATATTTTTGCAGCAGTAACTTTTGGTCTTTCTTTTGGAGGAGTGTATCCATTGTTAAATGTATTCCATACATCAGCCTCAAGATCTTGCAAGTATGCCTTCATATTTAGACTCCATGTAAAGTAGTTTGATCCATCAAACCAGGGAGCTTATGATGAAAGGTATTATCTTCCCATGTGTGTTGTAAGGATATTCCTTCCAATGGTTAGATTGTTACTGAAGGAACCTACTCTGATACCAATTGTTGGAATATTCAGTAATACTAAGGGGGGTTGAATCAATATTATACAAATATTCACCTCTTTTTCTTTTTAACCATATCAACTAGTCATCACATAGTCAATCATAAGCTATGAATATAATTAACCGTAACACAAGGATAAGTTATGCAAAGAATTAACCATCGCACAAAGACACAGTACATAGATATTTTACGTGGGAACCCATATGGGAGAAAACCACAAATATTTTTCTTCTTATATCAAGAAAGAGTTACATTAAGTTTATGATCACCTACTCAAAGGAGGCTCCAACCCCCTATCTTTACTAGCACAAAGTGGAAGGAAGCACCAAAACATAAGCTCCAACCTATAGAGAGGACACCAATCCTCAGTGAGCTCCAACTCACCCTAGCACCACCCTGCCACCCTGAAAATTTGCAAGCTCCAACTTGCAGTAATTTGTGAGGAAACCATTCCTCTCAGGAACCAACTTGTTGAGTGAGGACACAAGTCCTCTCCCTTGCACCACCCTGCCACCTTGTATTATTTTTTCTCTAAACCATTTCTCTACACAAATTGACTTATCTCAAAACTTTTCTCTACGTATCAAGACGATCTAATATATCTCTGGTTCGGCTCATTAGAAACTTGATCCTTTCTCATCTCAACAGCTCTCACTTCATAGCACACCACACATTTCTATTTATATTTTATCAGCCTCAGTTGGACCAACTTTATGTGGACGCGTAACAATTACATTGTGGACATGTCTTGATCAGATCAAATCCTTGTTGGTTGCACTTTTGTCTAAGTGAAGTAAGTGGACGCATGACAGTTACATTGTGGACAAATATTGACCAAATCAAAGTTCGATTAGTTATATGTGGACAAAATTCGGTTTTGGATATTTTTTGACTAAATCAAATGGACTGAAACTTCCTTGGTTTACCAAAACATTGTCCAAGTCACAAGTATTCAATTTGTTGCACTTGGCCTGCATAATGCTCACCCAGCTGCCTCACCAAATTATTAGTGTCCCTATGTAACTCATTCTCTTGACTTCCAAAATTCCACTTGTTTAGTTGCATTCCACTTTGAACTTCATCTCGTCACACTCCAATACACCATTCATCGCACTGAATAAAAGGCGTCGTACATATTTTTCATCTGTGCAATCTTCCACACACTATGTCACGGTCCACTCTGTCACTTGTTTCTTTTCTCAATACACCCTATGATCTTTCAAAAAACATCATTGCACTGCAGCATAAACATATGTTGATACTTCACTTCTGAATTGTGTCATAGATCATCCCTTGTTCTGCATGCACTTCTAGAAAACTCGGTCACTTTCATGAACTGCTTGATAGATTTTTGACATTGATCTTATTCTACACTTTCTTTTCATGATCTTCTTCTTATCCATTGATCCTTTAATCCTATGTTCCTTCTACGCACTTATGTTTTTATCCTTTAATGACTTCTTCTAATGCTTCCATTGCAATAGGCATGTGATAGTGCAGTAGAAAGAATCCTTCCGTGTACTTCCTTTGCATGTGCTTCAACTTTGTGACATATTGTTTGTGCACCATACTATTTGTGACCTCATTGACATCAATGACAACATACAAATAATCCTTATGCACACTTCCTCTGCCTTTGCACCAACTTTGTGTCATATTGTATGTGCATCGTACTATATGTGTTCCATAATGTTTGTGACCTCGTTGACATCAATGAAAACATATACTCAACAATAGCTTCCACCATAACCTAGTTTGGTAACATGTTGATGCCCCTTAGAACCAATATTTATGGCTAGCATTATGGTGGGTCCAACACATCTTATGGGGGAGATAGCACATGTTATATCAGACTTAATTCTTCCTATAATGGTTCAAGCACTTCCTATTAGGGTCCCAACATTGTTTTTGGATGCCCACCACCTCCTAACCCAAATGTCCCCTTCTATCATAGAGCCTCGATTCTTTGTAATCTATCTCATCCTAGGACTACTATTTCCCTCCTAACATGTTTACCAACTTGGAAAGAACTCTGTCGAATTCTCATTTTTTTAGAGGTTTCATTTAGTGTTTTTTTCCCCCCATTTAAAAAAGTGGTGCTACCAATAACACACATTTTTTAGGTTAAAATTACAAAAATTAAGAACTATGATCTATAATATTGCAAACAAAAACCTTAAAATCAACCCACAAAACGAAAAGGTGTGCTACCAGTAGCACTTCCTTTTTTTTCAAGGCTAAAATTGTTGAAATACCTTACTCTGGACCTAGGTATCTTGTTATCTAGTGAATTCCTTGTTGTAAATCAAATTAGCATCTCACAAAACAACATACACTTGTTGGAATATTCAACTCAAATCAAGATAGTGGAAGCAATACTGGAAACCAAAATCTCACACACAATACATAAATATATTATCCCATCAACTAAGATTATCATTCAAATAAATTCAAAGCTTACAAGGGCTCTTGTACTTGGGATAATGGCCCACAGAGAAATATAGAAAACTATGAATAGTACCTACAAGCCCTAGAAATATCCTGCACTATTGTACAACCTTGTAATTCCATGCTTCTCGAGATGTACTTGACTTTCTTTAAACAAATCCATGTATACACACCTATCTCCATTGAAACCCGCATACATGCACTCAAAGACTATACAGAACTTTGTATGGAACCACCCTATTGTTGCGGATTAAATCAACTAAAACCCACTTGTGACTACCCATGTTCTCTTTTGTCCCTGACCTGATCTCTAGATGGAAGTCCTTCTCCACCTATCCAAGTTCTCCTTGAATCGCAATCCTTCAAGATCCAACTCTCTCTGTATCAATCATATCAAGTGTCTTCCTCCTTCACCCTACCCTTGCTTTTAGAATATTGAGTTATGACCTTACCCTAATCTCCAAAGTGATTGATGATTGAGATTACTTCTCACCTCACTTGAGATCAATGGTTGTTATTTAATTCAATAATGATAACTAAAGCATTTATTTAAATAAAACTCAAATATCTAATAAAAGAATTTTACTTTAATAATTCCTTTAATTAAAGTAAATTCTCAAGGTAGAAGTCTTTGGACAACTTTCACATGTCTATACAGTTATAACTGTGCCAAAATACTTCTTCGATGCTACCAAATATCAACACTCCCTCTTAGCAAGGAAGGTATTATGCACCACTCCAATTTTGTCTCTCAATAACACAAACTTCCCTTTAACTAAGGGTTTGATCAGAATATCTTCAACCTACTCATCTATGGAAATATATTGAAGCTTCACTGCTCCCTTCTGGATTCTATCTCGAATGAAGTGATATATGATATCTATATGCTTGGACCTGTTATGGAATATTATATTCTTCAATATTTTGATACAACTCTGATTGTCATAGTATAACACCGTAGGCTCCAACTCCTGATCAAATAAACTTATAAGAAATTTTCAAATCCAAATGGCTTCACAGCTAACCATATTCGTTTCCATCTACTTTTCCTTTGCTGAATTGAGTACTACAAAAGTATGCTTCCTGTTGAACCAAGTAATCACTACTAATCCCAAGATGAAGCAGTGCCCCAAGGTATTATTTCTATCTACTGCACTCCCTTCCCAAGCTGAGTCTAAATATCCATGCATCCTCACTCCATCTCCTCCAATATATCTGAATCCATACTCCACTATACCTATCAAGTACCTGAGCACATGCTTTGTTTCTATCCAATGAACCTACCTCACCCCCACCATGAAATGAATCAAGGTGTTCACAAAAAAACATATATATGGCCTGGTGTTGACCAAATACATCAAGGACCCTATCAGCGATCTATATATCCTAGGATTCACCAACTCTGAATATGAAGTGACAACCTTTTTCATATTGGTGACCATAGGTGTAGACATCAGTCTACATTCCTCCATCATGAATCTCCTCAAGATCTCAACTGCGTACTCCCCTTGTCCAAGGAATATATCTCATGATACATGTCATACCTCTGACCCCAAGAAATAATGCATCAAGCCAATGTCCTTCATCTCGAACTCGATAGATAAATCTTCTTTTCACCCTACAATAAGATTCTCTGCACCTATGAGAAACAAATCATCTATGTACAAAAATAAGATGAGTGGATCAACCCCAAAAAGTATGAAGTATGAGTAGGATCCACCTCACTCTTAGTAAATCCCACACTCTTCAAGTATCTATCAATCCTAAAATACCATTCATTGAGTGTGTGTTTGAGTCTGTACAAGGATTTATTAATCCTACACACATGAGAATACCTCCCATATACCTCAAAGCCCTGAGGTTTCTCTATGTATACTTCCTCCTCAATGATCTCATTGAAGAAATTTGTCTTCATATCCATCTCGTTAATCCTCCACCTCATAACTAAATAAATAGAAATAACAACTCAAATAGAAGCATACCTAGCGAATGGAGAAAATGTATCCGCGTATTCCAATCCCTCTTTCTAGGAGAACCCTCTCACCACGAACCTCACCTTGAACTTATTGATGCTACCATCTGTAGCATGATTTATCTTGTAGAGCCACCTGGAACTCACAATTAACTTCCACTCCAGTCTTGACACTATGTCCCAAACATCATTCCTCATAATAGAGGTGTACTCCTCTACCATGGAATCGCACCATACTTGTTGATATGTCACTTCCTCAAAACTAGAAGGATCAACAATAATGATGCTACTCATAAGCACCATATATTTTGGAAATATTCTAAGAGTCTTGCGCTCTTTGAATGCACTCCTAGGAGTCTCACTGAAATCCTTCAATGTCTGTAATAGCCACCTGGGTCTCCTAATAGAACAAGAAGGGGATAAATCCTCCTCCCCACTTGAATTCTGACTCATTGTTGGTTGTTTCTCATCCTTCGGAGCCTACTTCTCCTTGTCCTCTATCACTGCTGATGACTCCTGTGATATCCTAGATGCCAAGATCTCCTCGAACTTAACATCTCTTCTCAACAATGTATTCCTCTGCACTGGAATGAAGATCCTATAAGCCTTTGAGGTCTCATTGTACCCCACAAATATACCCTTATGTCCTGAAGACTCTAGCTTCTCCCTCTTCTCCATACATGGATGTAGACCGAACAACCAAAGATCCTCAAATGTCTTATCTTTGGATTCACTCTTGAGAATGCCTCCTCTGAGTTCTTGTACCCCAATATCCTGTGAGGACTCATGTTCCGCACATATACCTCTATATTGCACACCTCTTTCCAAATAAATATAGGCAACTCCTAGTCATGTATCATAGCCCTAGAAAAACTGATGATGGACCGACTCTTTCTCTCTGCAACCTCATTTTTCTAATGGTTGAATGATATTGTCATCTCCCTCTTGATCCTTACCTCCTTGCAGAAATACTTGAATTCATTCGAGGTGTACTCTCCCCCATTATCCGACCTCAATACCTTGATCTTATTTTGTATCTGGTTCTCCACCTGATCTCTAAACTCCGGAAACCAATTGAATACCAGATACTTGGTATTCATAAAGAAGATCCAAGTTTTCCAGAAAAATTCGTCAATAAATGTCACATAGTATGACAATCCCTAAATGGATGCTACTGAAATTGGCCCACTCACATATGAAAGTATAAGATCCAAGACCCCCTTGGACCTACTCTTGTTTCTTGGAAATGTAGCCTTGGAATTATTTCCAAGTGCACACCCTCTACACACTCCATGTTTCTCAATTCTTAACTCTTGAAGACCAATAACAATCCCACTCAAAATCGAAAATTCCTTGTAGTGTAGGTGTGCCAACCTCCTGTTCCATAACTCACATAGGTTGTTACTGTCATGTACCAAAGCTTGAACAAGATTTCCCTGCGGCCTATATAAAGTTCCCTCTTTAACCCAAATGACCACTGCTATGTATGGGCTAGGTTTCTTTCGATATATGATTACTTTCCCTCTCTAAAAAGTAACAACAAAACCCTTTTCCTCCATAGAAGATATTGAGAGAAAATTCTTCTTCAATCCTGATATGTAAAGCACATCCTAGGCATCAAAAAAACCTCCTGAATCAAGTTGGAACAAAATTGTTCCCTCTCACTTCATTGCATACTTGGAATCATCACCAATCTACACACGAATATTTGAGTCCCTCTCCATAAGACTTCTAAACGGATCTCATGCTTTTTTCATGTGATGAGATGCACCATTGTCCAAGAACCATGCATTGTTGGTAGTTGTGTTGGTAGAAAGGAAAGAAACTAGTGAGAAATCCTTCTCAAACTTCGCTACAAACTCATCTAGTTGCATCTCTACTAATGTTATTGTATACATATTTCCTTTTCCCTTCTTCTTCTCTAAACACTGAGATGCATAATGTTTGTTCATATGACATGAGAAGCACTTGGTTTTACTCAAGTCCTTATTCCTTGGTTGTGATGATCGTCCATCATTTTTACCCTTCTTTTTGGAACACTTTCATTTTCCCTTCTTTTTCTTACTGACAAGAGAGAAGTTCTCATCACTACTTCCTTTGCTTGGTTCTCTTAGACTCCTCTTGAGTCTCTTCCTAGATGCAATCATCCCAAAGTATCTACCAATCTGGGAGATGTTCCTAAGCATAGACTCCCTTGACAAATGGTTCCCATGACTTGAGAATACCATTAAATGCCACACTCACAAGTTCTACGTCCTTCATTTTATCCCCTATGGTTGCAAACTGATCATGTACCTAAGTGATCCTCATGAAATAGCTGGTAACATTGGCAGATATAGAAATATGCACAGATTTGAGTTTATTTCTTAAAACCATCTTCCTATTCATGTTATTTATCTCAAATAAACCTACCAAGGAATCAAACATATATTTGGTCATATTCTTCTCATATAAGTGAGAATCTAAATGATCCTTCACGGAATCCAATATAACCTTCTCAGCTTTGATCTCCTTATTCTTGTGAGCTTCCAAAGTTGTCAGATATATCGTCGGAACAAGTACTTCGTCCACAAACTTCTAAAGTTCGTACTCCTTTAACACCAAAGTCACTCTTTCTTTCCAAGATAGGAATTTGGATACTCCATCCAATATGTCTTCAACTCTCAAACTTGTTGATGCCATCCCTTAGACCTGATAAACTACCATAGAAATAACCTGCTTCTGAAACTGCCCTTGTGCCGACCTGTACGAACTTGTACACGCCTGTAACCACTAAAACCTACATTAGTATAAGACTTTCCTTACTAAAAATTGTGTATGTATGTGCATGTGCTTACTGCAACTCGCATATACACAATTATCTCCAAAGAAACCTGTGTATGTACCTGATTGTTCCTTCTACAACTTCGTAATACTACAAAACCCTAGTTTTGCCTCAGTATTGTTGTTTTCTTAAAATCCAACCCTTTATTTCTTCCTGTTGGTTATGGATATGCTAAAATATCCTATAGATATAGTATATCTATTATCCCCTACTATGGATATAAGATATGGCTTCCTCTCAAGGTGACTAATCTTATACCATTTTGAAATCCCTTACTTTGACCCTATGTATCTTGTTATCTAGTGATTTCCTTGTTGTAAATCAAATTAGCTCCTCACAAAACAACATACACTTGTTGCAATACTCAACTCAAATAAAGATAAAGGAAGCAATACTGAAAACTGAAATCTCACACACAATACACAAAGATATTCTTCCCATCAACTAAGCTTATCATTCGAATAAATTCAAACCTTATGATGGTTCTCATACTTGGGATAATGGCCCAAAGAGAAATATAGAAAACTATGAATGGTACCTGCAAGCCCTAGCAGTCTCTTGCGTTGTTGTACAACCTTGTACTTTCACACTTTCCAAGATTTGCATGACTTTCCTTAAGAAAACCCACCTATACATGCCTATCTCCACTGAGACCCATGTACACACACTCAAATAGTGTACAAAACTTCATATGGTGCAACCCTGTTGTTGTGACTTCAATTAGCTGAAACCCACTTGTGACATCCCATGTTCTCTCTTCTCCCTAACCTGATCTCTAGATGGAATTCCTTCTCCACCTATACAATATCTCCTTGAATCACAGTCTTTCATGATTCAACTCTCTTTGTATCAACCGTATCAAGTGTCTTCCTCCTTCACCCTAGCCTTGCTTTTATAAGATTGAGTCATGACCTAACCCTAATCTCCAAAGTGATTGATGGTTGAGATTACTTCTCACCTCACTTGAGATTAATGACTATTATTCAATTCACTAATGTTAATTAAATAATTTCTTTAAATAAAAATCAACTCTCTAATAAAATTACTTTACTTTAATAACTCCTTTAATTAAAGTAAAGTCTCAAGGTAGAAGGCTTTGAACAACTTCCACATGTCTAGACACTTAAACCTGTGCAGAAATATCTATCTGATGCTACCAAATATCAACAAAAATAACAACTCATTTGAAATTGTGATCTTGACAATTGGTACCATTGCAAACAAAAACCCTAAAATCATCCCCCGAATCAAAAAGTGGTGATGCTAGCAGCATCTCCTTTTCCATTTTGAGGTTAAAATTACAACCTAATTGATACAATGGCCTTAACAATAGGTGTCACTGCAAAACAAATCCTCAAAATCAATACTCAAATCAAAATGCGGTGCTACCAACAAAACATTTTTTTTTGGAGGGGGGGGGAAGGGGGTAAACTTGTAA
>ML802702.1:25376-38630 GCA_009831015.1 Picea engelmannii | reverse complement strand
GGAAAGGACAGAGAAGATCAAAGGGTTCAAACCCCCCTCCAAAACAACTTAGTTGATCATGAGGAAAGAGAGGAGATAGACGAGTTTGGCCCCGAAATTCACAGTGTTGAGGAAGCTCCTCCTTTTCCCCATTTGACTCAGTCCGCATATGAAAAATCCATGATGAACATTCAAATCCATGATCTAGGTAAAGGAGAAAGAGTCGGCCACACCGCTAACAGATATAATCTCAGGTCGAAAAGGAAAGAAGGAGAATTTGATAGCCTAGACCAGCCCCTCATAACAGAAAGACCTACTAAAGCTGCAGCAGCTGCTACTAAAGATAAAAGAGCTCAGAGTGCTTTTCCAGTAGCCAAAGAACCCATCACCAAGGTAAGGGAAGCTCCTAAGCCAATTCCATCCTTTAATTTCGAACATGAAATTCAAAAAATCAGGATTCCCGTCCCCCTCTCAGAGCTAGTAAAAAATGAAGATTTTAAAAGATCCCTCTCCAAGCTACTACAATCTGAGTCTCCCCAGCCTCCCTCTGACTCAGTAAACCTTCAAGATGAAAAACCATTTGTTGTCTTAGGCCCCATGGTATAATACATAGATGACTCATCCCCCCCCTTCTACACATCCCTGAACATACATGATAAAGTACTGCATAACTGCCTCATGGATTCAGGAGCCTCCCATAACCTTATGCCCAAGGTAGTCATGGAAGAATTGGGACTGGAGGTGACAAGAACTTATCATGATTTATATTCTTTCGATTCAAGGAGAGTGCAGTGTTTAGGAGTCATCAAAGACCTGGTGGTTTCCCTGTTTCAGTTGCCCATGAAAAGTGTGGTCATGGATATTGCGGTAGCCGACGTTCCCCCAAAATTCGATATGTTGTTGTCTAGATCGTGGATCAAAAATCTTGGAGGGACACTGCATATGGATCTTACATATGCTACCATTCCGGTCTTCGGAGGGGAACAAAGGAGATTATACAGAGAAGCCCAGCTGGCCTATATTGTCAGTCATGAAGCAGACCCGACCAATCACCCCATCTTTGCACTTGACACCGACTTGGGGTCTAGCTTACTGCAGCTTACCGATGCCCCTGAAAGCTCTTTACTAATCAGAAAACACCCCAGCCCTGATCACCCGATTTCCCCCCAAAGCTCCTCTGTGTGGAAGATGTTTTTTGACAGAGCTTCTTCTAGTGAAGGAGCTGGCGTTGGAGTGGTTTTCATATCACCCTGTCAAGAAGTCGTATCCCTGTCAGATAAGATGGAATTTGAAGTCATTAACAACATGGCAGAATATGAAGCTCTTGTTCTAGGTATGAGGGCCGCAAAGGAAATGGGAATTGAAGAGATAACAATATTCGGAGATGCTGAGTTGATTATTCAGCAGATAAGGAATGTTTATCATGCCCATAATTCCCAGCTCAGGAATTATCGAAATGAAGTATGGGACCTTATTGATAATTTCTTTTTGGCTTTTAACATTTCTTTCATCCCGAGGGGAGAAAATATTTTGGCCGATTCTTTAGCTGTCTCAACCAGTTTGCTCAAATTTCCTCTGCCGCCTAGGATAAAAAATGATGTTGATATAAGATATAGGCCTTCGGTGCCGGACAATGTCAAGCATTGGAAGGTGTTCGAGGATGATTCTGAACTTGAAAATTTTCTCCAATCAGTGGATGAATTTTCTGCGTTGCATATTGACCAAGATCCTGATTTGGAAGGCAACCCTCGTCCTGAGGAGTTATTAAATAAAATCGCTAATCATCAGATCATTCCGCTGCCCAGTAATCACATTCTGAGGGGACTTGTCCCTTTAGAAACATTGTTCGACGGGAATGATGTGCCAGTAAAGGGCAGGATTTCAAATGAAAATACCGAGACAACCGAATGCAACATTGGTTCACAAGAGAAGCCCAGGTTTGTCAAATTGTCAAGCAGTTTGACCAGGGAACAGAAGGCCGAATATACTAAGCTGCTAAAGGAGTTCGCTGATGTGTTTGCATGGATGTATGAAGACCTCAAGACCTATGACACATCTGTCATTGAGCACAAGATCCCACTAAAGGAAGAGGCTAAACCATTCAGACAGAAGTTGAGACAGATAAATCCCATGTTGCTACCTGTCATAGAGAAAGAAGTGAAGAAATTGTTAGATGCCCAAATTATCGTCCCCTTGAGATATTCTGAGTGGGTGGCCAATTTGGTCCCAGTAATAAAGAAGAGTGGAGAAATCAGACTCTGTGTTGATTTCAGGAATCTCAACAGAAGCTCAAAGAAAGACAATTACCCCCTGCCTAAGATGGAACATATATTGCAGAGGGTAATTGGGGCCTCCAGGATATCCATGATCGATGGGTTTTCTGGCTATAATCAGATATCGGTCATGCTTGAGGACAGGGAGAAGACAGCCTTCACCACTCCTTGGGGTACATTCATGTATGCCAAAATGCCTTTTGGATTGATGAATGCAGGAGCAACATTTCAGCGAGCTATGGATATAGCGTTCATAGGGGAGAAGGACTAGTTTGTGGTAATCTATCTGGATGATATCACATTCTTCTCCAAGACAGACAAGGAGCACTGCTGCCACTTGAGAAAGGTCTTTGTGAAGTGTCGGAGGTATGGCTTATCCTTAAACCCCAAGAAATCCTTGTTTGCCATGAAGGAGGGGAAGTTGTTAGGTCATATAGTATCAGCGGAGGGAGTAAGGATTGACCCTAGCAGGGTAGAAGCAATTCAGACTCTGTCACTCCCCAAATCTAAAAAAGAGGTTCAGGCATTTTGGGGGAAGATTAATTTTTTGAGGAGATTCATCTCAAATTTTGCTGAGCTGGTGAAACACATCACAACCATGCTCAGGAAGGGAAATGAAGTAAAATGGACCACTGAACCCAGGGAATCTTTTGTCCAAATAAAGAAGGTGTTGACTGAGGCACCCGTGCTAATCAGCACCGATTATTCCAAAGATTTCCTGATATTTTCTTTTGCTTCCTATGATACAGTAGCGGCAGTTTTGTTGCAGAAAAATGATCAAGGGCAAGAGCAACCTATTGCCTTCTACAGCAGGGCATTAAGAGACGCAGAACTCCGGTATGAGATCATGGAAAAGCAGGCTTATGCATTGGTGAAAGCTCTCAAAGCTTTCAGAGTCTATGTCTTGCACTCAAAGATCATTGCATATGTCCCCACGGCCTCTGTGAAGGACATTCTTATACAGCCTGACATGGATGGGAAAAGAGGTAAGTGGATTGCCAAGATTCTAGAATTTGATCTAGAAATTAAACCCACCAAGTTGATAAAGGGACAGGGTTTAGCCAAATTGCTAGCCGAATCCAATTGCAAAGCCTTAGGTATTAGTTTCATCAATGAGCAAGCTGAGTCATCCAACAGGAATTTTCAGGATGCCTTATCGCTGGCAGAATGTGCCTGGTATCGTGACATTCTATATTTTCTGTAGGAGTTGAGGCCCCCCGATGGAATGGGAAAAAGTGAAGCAAGGGCTCTAAAGCTCAAGGAAGTCAGGTATTGCCTCATGGATCAAACCTTATACTGGAAAGACCCTCTAGGAGTATTTCTGAGATGCCTGGGCCCGCAGGAGGCCCAGAAGGTTACGTTTGATTTTCATAGTGGCCTTTGTGGAGGCCATCATTTCTGGAAGACCACAGCTCACAAGATACTCCGAGCTGGGTATTACTGGCCCACTTTATTCCCAGATGTTTGCAGGGAGATCAGAGCTTGCACCAAATTTCAAAAGTTCTCAGGAAAGCAACAACTCACATCGCTTCCATTGAAACCCATAGTAGCTTTGGCACCTTTTCAGTAGTGGGGGTTGGACTTCATCGGAGAGATTCATCCTCCCTCAAGTGGTCAACATAGA
This sequence comes from Picea engelmannii, assembly GCA_009831015.1. Lineage (NCBI taxonomy): Eukaryota > Viridiplantae > Streptophyta > Pinopsida > Pinales > Pinaceae > Picea > Picea engelmannii. The sequence continues at coordinate 34,754 of ML802702.1, read as the reverse complement.
TGGATCCTGACTGCAACAGATTATTTCACCAAGTGGATAGAATTTGTCCCCACCAGAAGTGCATCACACAAAGTAATTATCATCTTCCTGGAGGATATCAAAGCCCGATTTGGCTGTCCCAGCAGAATCGTCACCGATAATGCTGCTTCTTTCAAATCTGAGCCTCTAATTAAGTTCTGCGAGCAGTTCCAGATCTCTCTAATTCACTCCACCCCCTACTATCCCCAGGGCAATGGTTTAGCGGAATCCTCAAACAAAATCCTGATAAAGATCATCAAAAGACTGTTAGAGGATAACAAGAGATCCTGGGATTCAAAGTTGAAGTTTTCTCTGTGGGCCGATCGTGTCACAACGAATAAGTCTCTGGGCACTTCGTTGTTTCAATTAGTCTATGGAGCTGAGGCGGTTTTCCCTACTCAGCTCGCCTTACCCGTGGCGAAGTTATTTCAAGACTACAAGGGAGAACCAGATCATATGATCAGAAGAATTCATTAGATAGTGGAAGTGCAGCAGACTAGAGAAAAAGTGAGAGACGCGGCTTATAGTCATCAGCAGAAGATCAAGCAGGCTTTTGACAGAAAGTTCAAGAAAAGGGAGTTCGAGGTCGGGGACGTGGTATTTAAGTGGGATGCACCCAGACAGGATAAAGGCAAGCACAGCAAGTTCGACGCCCTCTGGATCGGCCCCTTTAAAATCTCTGAAATTTTCTCCAACAACACCTATGGTTTGCAGGATCTGGAGGGTGAAGAGGTTTTCAACAGCCCAGTGAATGGGCATTTTCTAAAAAAATGTTTTATTTGAGCCTTAAACGGCTCCTTTGTTGTAAATATTGTCTTTTACTTCTGTATTTACTTTCTTTTTATGTTTTCGGCTTAATAAATGACTCCATAGCCCAATAGCAAGGCACTGAAGCTGCGGAACGAGTTCTTAGAGCATCGTAGGGATGACTCTATCCCCCATGGAGCCTAATGTTAGCGATATTTCTTGTCTCAGGATTAGGCGTACCCAGGTCTGTAGTTTGCACGGGAAACACCTGAGCATATCACGAGAGAATCCCATTTTGTAGCAGCAAGTAAAGCAGGCGAGCGGGCAAAGTTTTGTCTTCAGCAGTCGGGGACCATCCTTAAATAAAATCGATGGTCAGAGTCTTACAGAAGAAATCGACGAAGTCCCGTCAGCCGTTAGATCTCGAGAAGTTGCGTCGGGGTTAAGCCCTTGTGTGCAGAGGAGAAGTCCCGGGGAATTTATCGGGATATTAGAGTCATCGGGGTTTCAAAAGGTAAGAGAACTGGGACCGTTCGAGTCTCGAAATACCGACGGAGATCCTAGCCGTTGATATTGGCGGGACACCTGGCGAGAGATCCTGCAGAGTCGGGGATCGGGAAACTGGAAGTCCCACGCACATGACAACGGGAATCGCGATATCCCGATACGCGATTTCCCGATGGATTCAAGGACCGTAGTGGGAGACAGGTGTCAGAAAGCGCATTGGCATGTCGTGAACTCGAAGGGTCGTGAGTTGGAGCTGCAAAGGTTTGCATCCAGGGTCGCGAGATCGCGAGAAGCAATACCTCGACAATCGTCGGTGAGCGTGTGGGACTGCAAGAGCCAGTGGAATACAGGTGGCAGGATTTCGCGGTGAGGAACGGATCATTGACAGGTCAACGGCCATGAGCTATCGGGTTTCGGGGAATCGCAAGCCCGGAGGATGCGTGCTCATTGACATCGCAAACCGTGAAACCCCGACGGAGAGTATGGTCAAGGGAATGTGGTAGCGGTCAATTGGACCATGGTCTAATCAGAAATTAGGCTCAGGAGGGCTCATCGGGAAATTGGAAGCTGAAGGCCCGATAGGAGGGTAGGGCCACAGTCGTAGAGGTGTGGTCATATGCGTCAGGAGTTAAGCTCAGGAGGGCTTGCGCGTGAAAGGAGCTCATCGCAAATCGGGGATTGGGGAGGTAAGGAGTTCTAGACAGCAAGAACAGCGAAACCCCGAACCTCGATACAGAGCTGAGGATGGCTACAATCAGGTGCTGAAGGCCTTGAAAGGATTGGAAAGGACCTTTGGATCGGGTTGTTGCAGCAGTGATTCCTGAGGGAAACCAAGGAACCACTTCGGCTCAAAAGAGGGGATTCAGAACGATCCCGAAAGCAGGAAGACACGGTGAGGTCTCAGGTACTGATTTAATGCGGGCTAAATCCTAGTACCGGTTGGAGATTAATGGAGAAAAGAAAGGATGGCTCAAAACTCACATCACTCATTTATTGCAGAGTATGGAGATCTTGGTTGAAAGTCTACCCGGGAGGGCCCCTGTACCGGTTCTCTTCAGGAAGGCCACGTCGAGTCTTCAACTCGCCAGAGGAACCTGCACACGCCAAGTCAACATTCAAAGGGCTCAGCTACTCCCTGGCATGAGCCATGCTGAATTAAAGAGGCGTATGATAGGGGAACAGAGGACAGATCTGATTGACGGGGCGCCATCCATTGAAAGCTCTGAGACGCCTATGCCAGGTGAAAGGAAAGAAAGAATATATGTAGGCTTTTTGCCATTTTGTAAGGCATCGATGGTAGAGCAGAGCTCCCTGCTGTAAACTTTAACAGACATTCTAGTTTGTTGGATATGCATCTGTATATGAGATATCTTGTTATATGACAGACAGTTTTCCTTTTCCGTCTATGTTTTCGTCTAATACCAAAGGGTTCATGATCAAATGCTTCACATGAATTAGCACAGTTATGTGGTGACAAATGATTTGTTGTTGCATTACTGTCTTCGTTGGTCTCCTGCATTTGGGCGTAAGAAGGTCTTGCCTTCAGATGTTTTCTCTCACAGTCTGTTAGAAACATGTTGTTTATGACAGAATTTCGCTTTCCTCTTATATAATCCCCCGCCTGCTCACCCTTTACTACAACTCACTGTCTGGAGTTTATGAAGACCTCACTCGCTTATGTATGCCTAGCCTAGTTTGGAGTTGGAATGATATCGTTTTGAGTTGGCTTCCATTCGGTCACCCCATCTATAAACAAACCATGACATAAAACTGATGGACGTCGGGCTCTGCTCCTGATAGCAATCCGGGAGTGACTTTCGTCGCCAACATAATCAACCAAGTTATCGAATTTTGTATTTTTCATTGAAATTGATGAAAATTGTTTTTCTTTACTAAAATGCACACCTAAGATTTATTTCTTAGCCAAATTGAGTGATTTGAATTGGAGAATGTGTATTTTTTTTTATTTTACATCTTTCTACATTTTCCATGTGTTCAATTTGTGTTTTAAAAGTTGTCTTTGTGAAAAAATACTCAAATTTTGTCCACTTTTTACACAATGTGCAAAGTTCGTGAAGCCTAACAAAAGTGTGTGCCAAATCTTCCACAAGAATTATATAAGGAAAATATCCTCATTTTTTTGTCATTTTCTATGCTAGTCACATAGCCCCATGTCTTACATTTCCTCGATTCATCTCTAAATGCACACAATTTGCCTTCAAAACTTCCCTCTAACACTATTTTTCACATTAAAAGAAAATGCACACAATCGTTGCTTAAATTCATGTCAATGCCAAGTTGAGGATCCAAATCACATTTTGAAAGTTTATATGAATTCTACATTCAATTATCTATGAACCCTTTTAACCTTGTTCCACGAATTCACTCCTATGTTCTATTGTGCTTGAAACAAAATTGTCCTTAAACATAGTTACTAACTTAATGAGAAAGTGATCTCAAAACGAGACTCTAGCCCAAAAAGACCATATTTTGGGTCAAAACACCAAAAATAACCCCCAATTCAATAAGTGGTGCTACTTGTAGCACCATTTTGGCGGGGGTGGTGGGATGGTTAAAATTGTGGCTCGTTTGAAATCATGGCCTTGGCAACCGATACCATTGGATCCCATACTAATTGAACAAACTCATTCAATTGAAGGGTCCTTGGACATAGTTGGAGTTAATACATTCACATTGGAGTGGTTCTTCATTAAAGTTGGGATACGACTCTAAGAAAATATATAAATAGAGGTATCCATCTTCCATTTTAAAAACATCAAAGTTGTTAGTGTTATGCTGCAAGAATTTCTCCAAGTAATATGAAGCCCACTTTCTCCAATCCTTTATTTGAGTCATTATAGGGTTATTACATTGAAATTTCCCCTCCATATGATGATTTCATCAAGATAAATGTTGTTGAAATCCCTTTAGAATATGAAAGAGAAGTCATATATGAGGAATTAAGAACCTCCCAATGAAAGAGCATTGGAGGCCATATTCAACACTCCTCAAGGTGAAATTCAAGTTTTGTGTATTTCATTTCTATTAATGATGAATACAAAGATCTTGTTTTCTCTTCCCCCCAATAGCTTGTTCTTTACATGGATACATTTTCATTTGTTTTTTATATATTTGATTGGAATACTAACCATTTTGTAGGAAATTGTAACATCCCCATTTTTAATCCCCAGTTTAGCAATGTATAATGTAAATATGATGTATGGTTGCGGGCCAAGTGATGTAATATGTAAATGATATATATTGAAAAATAATAAATAAAATGTATTTTCGGTTTCAGATGGACATGGACAGAGACATGGGGGTTATGATCCAAGTGGATATTGGTGGCCACCCACCTGTTCCAACTAGCTCCTTTTTTCCATTTTTTAGTTCATCACGTTCTTTTGTACTTCTTTGTAATTGTGGGTTCTACACTTCCAGGGTTGTCTAGATCCCTACACATCTTCCAGGTGGATACCTGTGGCCTCCCACCTAATCCAACTAGATTATTTTGTATGTTTTCATGTCAACACATCTTGATGCACTTCCAGGGCCATTTTGGGGCCCTAAACAGTGTTATTTTGGCTCACCACAGTCAAACTATAGACAGAATCTGGAAATCTGCAACAACCAAAGCATGGTAAAGACAGTCCTAACCAGCATCCCCTAGACAACCAGTCCAACACACAGGACAAAAAGGGAAAAGGGAAGATGAAGAATGACACTGGGAAGTGGTGTGACTTCCACAAAATCCCCTGTCACAACACCGATGAATGTTGCTCCAAATAGTCATTGGTGGCCAAGATCAAAGACATGGAGCCAAACCTTGATTCAGAATCCGATCCAGAAAATATTGAAAACAAACAGATCATCGACACAGGCCCCACTTCCACCGTCTTGACCGCATAAATTCAACCAAAAGAATTAGTATATCCTGAAGAGGGGGAGAGCCTCTTCCATTCACAGATGTGGGTGAAGGGGGCCACGTTGCATTTCGTTATTGATAACGACAGCCAGAAGAACCTCATATCAGATAAGGCCGTCAAATAGTTGGGGTTATCGACAACACCACACCCGCAGCCATACAACATCAGGTGGCTTCACCAAGGACAAGATCTCTATGTCAACCAGCAGTGTCACCTGTCCTATGGCATCCAACCCTTCAAGGATGAGGTAGTGTGTGATGTTTCCCCTCTTCATGTCTGTGATGAGGTTTTGAGCCAACCATATATGTGGAGACATCATGTTTTCTATGAGTCTAGACCTCATAGTGTCATTATTACTCTAGGAGGTCAGCTCTATCGGATACTAGAGGTAGTTCTGACTACTGCTCCACCAAAACAGTGTTGCAAGGTAATATCTCATACTGCAAAATTCATCCTCTTCACAGTTTGTTCAAAGGATGCAAAGAAGACCACTACAACCACTGGATCCTCAACACCTTTTATCCAGCAAAAATAGATTGTCAAAGAGAAAGAAGATATTTTTTCTTCACCTACAATGGTGCCTACACAATGCCCCATCAAACCTAGATACAACAAGTTGGTGGAGCATATTCAACCCCGCCAGCAACTGATTTGTGACAATCTTCCACAGACCAAACAGCACAACTTCTCCAACAAAGCACGCAGCTCACCAAGATTTAGATTCAGAACATGCTTTCTCCTCTTACCTGGGCACTCAATGCAATGGAGACCATTTCTTCCTAAGGGGGAGGATTGATCCAGGTGGATATTGGTGGCCACCCACCTGTTCCAACTGGCCTTTTGCCAGTTTTTAGTTTAGCATGTTCTTCTCTAATTCTTTGTAATTGTGGGTTCTACACTTTCGAGGTTGTATGGAGCCCTACACATCTTCCAGGTGGATATTGGTGGCCTCCCACCTAATCATACTATATTATTTTGTATGTTTTCATCTCAGCACATCTTGTTGTACTTCCAGAGTCGTTTTGGGGCCCTAAACAGTGTTATTTTGGATCGCCACAGTCAATCCCATAGACAGAGTCAAAGTTTGATGGCGTAATTCTTATTTATCGAAAAGACCTTTCCAACGGGTTATCACGCACCTAAAATGAAGTTTGTATGCAAAAGTTATGACCCCGGGAAGTTAATGTACTAACTTACCCAAACGAGGCCCACATGACTTTTGGCGTTTCATCTCCTAGGGTTAGGTTTTTGGATGTCTAGGGTTTTGGCATTCCTGTTTAACATAAAAAGGCCTTCAAAGCATCATTGTAATCATCTTCTTGTGAATGAGTGTAGCCATCACATCTCTTCTCAGAGATAAAGTTGCCACCATTCTAGCAAGTCTTGCACTCTATATTTTTACAGCCTCTTTACAATTCTTTCATTAATAGAAATCAAGTATTTTTGTATTTCTCTATTTTTGGCAATTTTCATGAGTATTTCATTGTAATTTCTCTACTTTCATTTCATTCCAAACATAATCTGGATCAAGTTAATTTTTCACAAGAGAGGGGGTCCTTGGGGGGGAAGGGGGGATACCCATGCCTATTAAACCCAAACCATCTTTCTAAATTATCTTTGTTGTGAACTTTCTATTTCATTTTGATTATTTCCAAGCCATATTCATTGAATACATGTAAGAGAGTTGGTGTGTAAATTCACCTCACAGAGTTATTGAGAGCATGGGCCTAAGTACAATCAACCTTGGGAATTGGGAGAGTCAACATGCATGCAAGAAAATGAAATTTTTAAGGGAAAATAGGGCAATTTTACATGCATATTTTGGGACGGAAAGAGAGTTCTGGAGTGTTGAAGCTTGAAACCATCCATAGTGGGATTGTATAAAAACTTGTTGGAGTTGAAATTTCATGGAGAGATATGTTGTAGGATTGTGAGTAATATTATGTTCAATAAATTGTAAAAGTGAGCAAGTGATTTGTTGTTGTGAGAATTCATGTTGCAGTTGTAGATTCTTGGAGTGCCCAGCAAACAGATTTCATTTCCAACTTGCTTTATATCCCTTGAGGGATGTGGGATAGCCCGAGGAACTACATGGTAAATAAGGGGATCGCATTCCTTGGGTTGTGCAAGTTGAGGGGAAAGAGAGTTGGTGGATTTGAATGGTTGTAGGAATTAACTTGTTGTGAGGGGACAATATCCAACCTTAGGAACCATCCTCTCTTGTGGATTCATAGCCTCGTCTTGGGGTGACTTGTTTTTGAGAACTGGAGAAACAAGTCTATGGTTGGGAGGAATTTTCATCCTCTGAAATGGGTTGCATATTTTCTAATATAAGTGCTCATATTCACCATGTTTAATTTTATGGAATGCTAATTTTAATTATTGTGAATTTCACTCTGAAGTTTTATCTTATTTACTATTACCTGATGTGGGTAAAGGATGCATTCAAATCTATGTTTTTATGTGATTGAATTTTGATGTGTATGTTTAATTGTTAATGCACATGTTCAAAATGATTGCATTCATGTTTTAAATTATTATGGGCAGTTGCATAAACCTCCATGACCCAAGCACCTTCCATATTAACTACCTTATGAATATAGAGATCTGGAGAGATCACTGAGTGGTGTTGCATGGGATGAGCAGTGGATGGGGCCTTGAATTCTCTAGCCATTGCATTTACAGTTCCAGTTTCAAACACGTGAGGGGAATGATCCTCTCAGACCCAAGTGCCTTCCTTATTAACTACTTTTTGGATACATTTATCGAGTGAAATCGTCATGTGGTGCTTCGAGGGGCCAACAATAGACAGTCCCATGGGTGCATTGGCCTTATTAATGGCTCAATTAATTTGTTCTTGCCACCCCATCCAAGGAGAAAACAAAATTATATTGTTAATATGTCTTTCAACATTCATTTCATTTCTGAAATTATGAGGATACTAAGTTCCTCATCATTTGACGGCTACACATTTCAAATAGAATCCATATCTTAGAAAGGAGTTTTCTACTCCAAATATTGTATCCAACATAATACCACACATAAAACTAGTAAGAATCCTAAGCAATACACAAAAATGATTTAATAGTATTATATTTATTCACTAAAATTGATGATTACTTACAAAGTATAGAGAAAGCTTCAAACCCTCCACTATCGTTACATTACAAAATATTCATGCCTTAGAAAATGTATGCCCTTATGTACATAATAACTTCACATGTAACATAAATGTTACCTGTAACATCCCGCTCTGGCGCACTGAGAAACTTATTCTTTGAGGACACTTGCTCGCAAGTGATCTGGACTTTTCTGATGTTAAAACATTTACACTTGATTATGATGCGTTATGATAGACGACATGAGGTTTTACTATTTGATGTAGACAGGTGCTATTGACTCAGTTTTATTGAGTGTGCAGGGTTTTGGACCTTGATGATGCAGAGGCATCGATGGAACCCCCTTGGACTTCGGATTGAGTCAGGGAGTGTGCTATTGGGTTGATTTATTTACTGTGATATTTCATTTGATTTGATGATATGATGTTGACACTTCTGACATGATTGTTGATGATGCAGGCTGACGATAGCTTGCCGACCAGACTCACATATGGAGTAAAGGGGCCACACACGATTTCCAGAGAGGTTGAGGGAGAGGGGTGGACAACAGCCCTGCCACCGCCTACTAGCACTCCCGTCGTGGCTCGAACTGTAGGTTAATGATTACCTAGTTCGAGAGGATCCACGATGCCGTGAGGGAAGACTGCGACAGTCGCTCATGATGATTCTAAGGGGCGCGCAATAAGGCAGAGGCCTTATTCCTTAGAGCCCTTAGTCTCCCACAAGTTCACCTGGTGGAGTGTTGACTCCAGGGGTTATAGATGTCTACCAATCAGTCAAGTTGGCGAGTGGCACCCTTAGAGCACGTGGTGCATCCTGAAGGGCACGTCGCACAAAAGAAACACAAGAAGCGAGGGGAACCCTTGGAGCACGCGGTGCATCCTGAAGGGCACGTCGCGCAAAGGAAACGAACGAGGCGAGTGGCACCCTTGGAGCACGTGGTGCGTCCTGAAGGGCACATCGCATTGATGTGGATGAAGGAAACAAACCTAAATAGCCCTAAGACAATAACGCCTTAAGAAATCCTTAAACAACTTCCCTAACCCAGTGTCGCCCAGTTC
>ML802702.1:0-25326 GCA_009831015.1 Picea engelmannii | reverse complement strand
TTGGAGAAACATGGGGGATGAGTGACACTTGTAAGACAGAGAATTTTTAGAGGGTTTTCATTAAAACTTAAATTAAATGTGATTTAGGGCAAGGGTGGGTCTCAAAAGTCTATAAAAGAAAGGTAGATGAGGAAGATGGGGGAGGGGGCTGTTAGGTATCGTTATGCTGCCGAATTGTGACTGGATTGATTGCTTGTGAGGAGTTGGGAATTTCTCAGCTTGTATTGGAGTGGTAACTCAGCCTTGCGAGGCGAGCTGGGAAGCTAGGTATACCATATGGACTGTGTGTGGCCCCTTTGCGGCTCGAGGGGCTAAGGGGGAAGCAGAGTACCCCTAGCGTTTGGCTGGGAGGTACCGGTGTAGTCTCTACGGTCAGCGAGCAGGAGCGGGACGGAGCACGCGGACAACGTTTGGAGCAGGAAAAAGGCAACGGTACGCCCTTAAATTTTGCAGAGTAGATTTGCTTAAGATTGAGTTGGGTTGGCTTGTTGATAAAAAAAAGAATTGGATAAACTTGTTAAGGTTCCGTCTGAATTTGATTGTATTTGTTGCATGGTTGAAGGTTGGGTGTTGGCATTTGAATGGAAGCATTTATTTTTGAATTACCAGTTCGTTGTATTATTATTAAAACCTCGGTTGTCATTCACTAACCTTCCCTGGCCCATGTAGCTGTGTTCGCCTTACTCTTCATTTTTATTCTATCTTTCTGTTTAGTTGGTCGCTTCTCACACATACAGGGATAACTTAGCTTGTTCGGATGGGTTCCGGCAGTTGAGTTGTGTTGTTACCCTTCCTGGCAATTTAAAATAGGAGTATTACTCTTGGCAAATTGTTTTACATTGTTGTTGTAAAGTCGTTGAGGGTATTGTCATTCTGTTCATGTAAAATCTTCTGGTATTTCATTTTACATTGTTGTTGTTCTCTGCGTCTCTCTTTTGTGATAATGGCCACTCCTCCGGTGCTTTCTTTTTAAAACTTGATGCTCTCTGTATTAGATTAGTCGAGTCACAGGTGTAGCCACTCCCCAGATTGTTGGGTGACGGCCCAGTCCTTCTTTGGGTTATTTTGGAGACTGTGTTTCCGTAATCCAGACTAAATTTTAGGTTCGCACCAGCGAAGGCAACCCTCCTGTTTCAGAATGCATTGCTTGTACCTTAGCGTTCCTCTGTGGGTTGGCATTGTATTTCCTTGATTTTTTATGTGGGGAAGCGAACTGTTGGTTATCCGAGTTTCATATTGTGTAGAGGTTAGCGAGTTCCCCGGCAAGCTGATTGACGAAGAGTGGTCGACGTTTTAGTCCACCTTTTTGGGTAAGACATCGACCTTCCTGGTGGCAATCACAGCACGGTCACCACCCCTCCTGTTCCCTGTGTATGCCCTTAGTGTAGGCTTGAATCCTCACGACAGTGCTACGACCCGTTCCAAACCGTAACTGCCTTTTTAAAAGCTGCGTGAGGAGGGCGACCGCGAGCGGATTGTGGGTAGACTGTATGGGCTTCAAAAGAAAAATAATAATAATGAGTAATGTTAAAACCATTTAATGTCTTGGCATCTTGAAATGATTATGCCGTTGGGAGTTGTCCTGATTTAAAATGGCGCTATTGCACCAGCAGCGACTTCATTCTGAACATTAAACTTGACCACCGTACCCCTTGCGTCTAGCTGCTAGCGTAGAAACTTAATTACCCGTGCGTTTAGCTGCCTGGACCGAACTGTCCTTTACACATGTGCGTCCCTTTAAGGATGTTGTCTCGGGAGCCTCATTGTCAGCGAATCCTTTTCCCTAAAACTGTTTTCTGTGCACGCCTCCTTGGATTCTTTAGTTACCTCCGCTCTTACCTGCCATCTGGCTACCTGGCAGCGAGTGTTCCACATGGAAATGTTGGCAAAATCTTGTCCATATTTTACGTGTAGTAAGTGTTGGGTACATTGATTGGATTTTAGATTCAACAAATTTGCTGAGGACCATCTTGCTTAATGAGGTTTTTACAGAATATAGCCTTGTATAAAGATTAAATATTATATCTTATCGTGATTTATTTTTGTGTTATAATGAAGGTTATCTTATCGTGATTTATTTTTGTGTTATAATGAATGTTATTTAAGATATAATGTAGCTTGCATTTTTGGGTTGTTGATGATTGTAGATAATTGTCGTATATTAATTTCACTAATAAATCAAATTTTAACATATGTATTTTTCTTTATAGTTAGTTAAAAGGGTTTGTAGCAATATATATAGTATCATGTAACATAGTGTGAAGTTCACTTTTATCTCGTTTCTGTTATATGATTGTTAAGAAGCATCACCACTTGAATGAATGAATGCTTATCAACTAAATTTCTATTGTACTAATGTTCTTTTTGATTTTCAAGTGCGCTTAAATTTGAGAGTTATTTGAAAAAAAAAAAAAAACCAGAATACTCGTGAGTAATATTTTTAGTATTAAAATTTGAAATAAAATGAACCTTGAGATATTTATTTTTCACAAAATGATTTGAAATATAATCATAAGAACTTGCAATTTATGTTGGTAGTTAAAATTTATAGTTTTCAAAGCAATGTGAGAAATGTTTGTGATAATTTTTCTTCATAGCTATAACTTGAACCTTCTAATAAGATGAACAATGTTTTATATATTTACTTTCCTTTAGAGCACACCAGAGACATGCTATAATTAATTAGTCAAAACAATGTATCAATGTTTGAATAGGATTAGTCTTTTAGAATTCCTTAACCTTTTTAAATTGGTGAATTAATGTTTATGAAAGAATCACTGATATCTAGATTAGGTTATGATTTAACAAATTTCCGTGGCAGTTTTAATATGATGGATTAATGCTAGGATAAATTGATAAAAAATATACAATGGCATTGTCAATTGTGGTAAACATGGGTAGTTTTAATGTGACGGATAACTTGTAGGGTTATTGATTAAATATACCATGGTGTCGTCATTTATGAGAAAGATTTTGTAGTTGTGTTTTATGGATATCATATTGAGAAAGGTGATTGATGTTTCTGCAAGGTCGATGTGATATAAAGGAAATGTGTTTATTAATTCATGGTGGTGTTATTGTGATCATTACTGTTACTGATAAACATATAAGGTGTATTGCCATTGATTTAAGAGCAGTAGATTTTTCTGAGTTAGCAAACGAGGGTTGGGCTTGTTTGTGTCGGGTGGGTTATAGACACCTCCATGTAGCCTTAGTAAATATGTCAGTGTGTGTGATTATTTTGTGTAAGGAATCCAGTGTCGTATCAAGAGTCTCGGGCCCTTTAAAGGTAGGGTTTCCACTCTTGCGACACATCTGAGGGGATTACTAGTTTATGCCTGAGCAGTCGGCCAGGAGCCTATCTGACCTTCTCTCTCCCCGGAGCAGAGAACTAAGATTAAATGCCCTGCTTTCCTGTGCAGAAATAGTAAATCTACCACTATGGATTCTTCCTTCGGTGTTCGTACTGTGCATAACCCTGTATGTCGTTAAATGTTAACAGTTACTTGTTGTGTGCCATATGTCTTCTTATTGTGATCATTGTGGGTGCATCTTGTTAGTCATCGGGTGGTGTCGTAGAGTCCAGTGTGTCTGTTTCTTTTTACACGAGCGCACACACCTTGAACAAAAAAAAAATTGGCACCTGTTATCAGAGTTGTTGTCATAACGAGGAGGTTCGTTACATTACCACAGTAGAATAAATTTTAATATGGAAAAATATCAGGAAATGCTCAGTGTATCATAAGATCCTTTCACCATTTTTCATACAAAGTTTCTTTCGAATCATCTTGGACTTTGTTTTTTCTTGTCTATTACTTTTTATAACAACACCAATTTTTATATAATTCACATCTTTCATAATTTGGATATCAACTAGTACCCCTCGAATTTCTTGTTTTTCAACACTCTACCCTACCCCATTTATGGAGGATGAAACACCCACTTTGTTGTGAATCATAGCTTCCATCATTGGCATGTCAACAGTAGTTGCTCCATGCACTTTTTGTGTTTCACTAATCTACCCTACCTCATTTCTTGAGGATGAAACATCAATATTACTGTAATTTTTTAGCTACCATCATAGGTATGTCAATAACAATTTCCCATTTTTTTTCTTTTGTTTGATTGGTTTTTGTTGCCTTATTTCTCGAGGATGAAACACCTAGATTTTTACTATTATCGTCATCAAACACCATTGAGCTATCAACAACAACTGCCCCTTGCATTTGATGTGTTTGATCACTTGGGATTGACTCGTTTCTTAAAAGTAGAAAGATTGACAAAGTCATAGTGCAAGCAAAATATGTACTTTTCACAAATCAACTAGATAGACAAAGTCATAATGATATGCAATAAATTTAATGAACATAATACTCACCAGTGGAGAAAAATCCATGCCATTTCTTTCTTGTTTTAAGATTATTTATTACCTTTCACTTTCCAAAGTGATGTGATTCATAATAAGCCTCTTCACCATATTTGCTTATTGGCCTTGATCTTGGAAGATAATTATTGAACTATGAGGACATGTTAATCATTAAACATACAAATTATGAGTCCTCACACTATAAAATAAAAAATAATTAGATACCATTTAAAAGTAGGGAATGGTTATTGTTGGTGGTGCAATCGATGATTTCTTAGAGTGTTTTACCCATGAGCTAAAGAGTTGTTTCACTTGTTGAAAATTGACCTCATGGAAATGGGATGTCGATTGTATTGGTGTTTCCTCATTCGATGGACTTCTTGACTCATCATATTCAACATGAAGTTGACTTTTAATATTTGAAGGCATAAATTTTCTTAATCTAAAACTTTGTAAAGTGTATTTTGACCTCATAACAAGCTTGAAAAATCATGCTCTCGTCTCATTTACAAACACACTCTATCATGTTCAAATGTGTTTATATACTTCTTAGTAATTCATCTTCCTCCTCAGTTTCTATTCAAAATTAATTCCTCTTCCTCCTCGGTTGCTATTCAAGATTTTCATTTCCCTATGATTATGCTCTATTACTTCATTACTTAACCATCCAAAAATATAAGGATGAATATACCTAGTCATCTCAAGAGCATGGGCAACTTGGGCATGCATATAACTAGTTGCAACATGTGGAATTATTTATAATATTTCCACATCCTCGCCAAATTTGTATACTTTTCTTCATATGGTAGGCCTTCAATCACCTATAAACATGGGATTGCAATGCATATGATGGTATGGTTCCCAATGCTTACATGAAACCCCAATTTTCTCCATCTCCTCCAAAATTTGAACAAAATTTGTTTTTGCACTGCCTCTAGTTGCATGAACCTTGTGTAATCTTGTGCAATTCCTTGAATTTCACTCAACATATACAAAATAGTTATAATTCCAACATGTTGAGAATAGTATACATGTTTGGACATTGAACTAGAAGTCAATTGTAATTGGCATGATATGTTTCACTAGGTACAAGTTTGTTAAATACCAAGAATCTTCAATTATAATTAAGAATTAATCATGAAAATGTGTACCTTTTCACCATTTTTTCTATTCATGGGATAGTTTTTCATAAAATTTAATTGTCTACCAGATAAGGTTGGTTGAATGTCTATAATATGCTCATCCAAATTTTCTTCCCTTGTTTGGTTCCAAAGCAGGATTTAACTCCTAATGTTTGAAAATGAGGCAATATTAAGAAATTAATTGTAAGATATAAAAATAAATGTTAAATTATAATAAATCTATATACCTTACTAGTAGAAAGTTTGGTAACAATAAATAGAACTCGAAAACGCTACAAAGAGTATCCCCTTCTTGAATTTTGATTTCATCTCTAACCATGTGTATATATTTTTTATGGCATGTGCACCAAGGACAAAAAGTACTTCCCATTGGAGAAACATTATTATTTCATACTAAAATACATATGTCCACTAGATCATGGCACTCAAACAAATTCACTTCCACCACCCTTCCATCTACCATCAGAATCCCAGCATGTGAAAGCTTGTTTAACTATTTCATCAAGTTATCCTCATTTTCAAGATCAACAACATGTTTTGAAACTTGTTTATATTCTTCATTCCCATCCCATTTTCTAAGGATTGCATAAGAAATCAAGCCACCCTATTTTAGTAACTCAAATAATATCTCACATACCTACCCGCCTCGATCATAATGTACATGAGAATCAATACTAATTTTGAAAAAAAATTCAATGACTCTACTTCCAGACCTCTTTTCATTTGATTCAACCATAAATGTAGCATATGATTTTATCTGCTTCACTCTAACTCCATATGTGAAACCATCAATTCTCTCCTAACCCATATCAATATCCTCAACTTCTTTACTACATGTTTTCATTTCCTTAGAAATTGATGTTGGATTAACCCCCTTTAGTACACCATGAGAGTCAATCTTCTTTAGGAATTGAAAAACCATGTGACTCATGCATGATTTAATAAATACCAAAGCCATGTTCCTAAGCATAAAAAAATTACAGATTTCTTGCACAATAATCGATTGAATTTTATCAAACACTCCATCTAGGTGTTCAAGAACATCCGCAATTTTAGACTCTTCACAATAGTTTTTTCTCATGAAGTACCCAATTCCAACAATAATGTCACTTTCATATACATCTTGAAGTGACTTCCCAGAGAACTATTGTAACACCTCGGGTTTTGATCCCCCATATTAAATAATGTATTGTTATATTGCTAAGAGGCCGGAGTGCCCAAATAGTTATTAAAATGCCAATGTGCCCAAGAAATGTAATGTTTTGATCAGTATTAATAATAAATACATTGTTGGTTGTTAGACAAACAAGGACTAGAGTTATAGGGGGCTATGATTCCACAAGAGAGGGGGCTTGAGGGGCTAAGTGTTTATAGCATTTTATTTTATATTTTATTGTCCATTTTTCTAATGGAGAATAGTAGTTATGTAAGCTTCTTGGGGGAAGGCCAAGGGGTTCTTGATCCCCATGAAATACTTAAACCCATCCCTGGTTTGTTGGAGGGGTTTGTTCTCTCTCACTCCCATTTCTCGTTGTCTTTCTTATGTTGGTCACTTCACTCTTCCATCACGCATTAATTCACCCAATTGTTCATTGTTTCGCACCTCTCGTGGAGACTTCAATCCATCCATTTCTATAACCCACTCATCTTTCCTCGTCCATGTCTTGGCTTGGGAAATGAAGACGAATTGTTGAAGAGAATCCATGGAATTGTTGGTTGTAGAGATCACCGGTGTAGTCCAACCATGATTTGAGGCCTGCATGTTTGAGATGCTTGGCCTATGTCCAACTTTTCTCACAGTTGTGAGTCCTGAGAGTCCCGGCATGGAGATTCTGGACTAGCTACACTAGAGCCCTGGAAGGAGAAGGACTGCTTGAGGGACTGCATGGCAGAGAAGGGTGGGGGTCCATTCTCTTGGGTTGTGCAGGTTGGGTAGAAGAGAGTTGGGTACTTGGATTGTTGTGGGTGTTGGGAAGCCTGTGAGAGGTTGAGTACTGACTGGTTTGGGAAGCCAAGTAACACTCTAGAACCGTCCTTGTGGATTCATAGCCCTGGCTCGGGGTTGACATTGTTGTTGAGACTTGGAACAACAATGTCTACGGTTGGGTGGAACATCCTTGGTCTGCAGCTAGTCGGTGGTTCTCTTCTATAAAAGATATGTACTCTATGTGTATGAATTATTTCCGCTATGTATTTTATTTATCGTTGAATTCGATATGTTCAGAGTATACATGCTTGCTCGTTATTGTTGTGCATGTCGTTTAGTTCCTTTATTTTATGCATATTTATTAATATGAAAGGTATCTGAAAGAGAAACTAGTCCAAGAGCGGGCTTGAAGTAGCGTAGCCCGACCTGTGGGTGGATGGGTATGTTACATTTTGGTATCAGAGCCTGGTTTTAATACTAAGCCTAGATGGGCCATGTAAACCGATATTGAAGCAAAAATTTCATAGAGAAATCGAGTTGCAGAGTGCCAGAAGGTGTTGAGAGCGCACCTTAATAGTGTTTGAAAGCTTAGTAGGTGTAGCAGTTCGAGAAACTGCAATGGTTGTAGGATCTATTCAGAAAGGATCCTAATCCTTCACAACCGTCATATCTAAGAAAAGAGCATGGAGGTTAAACTCTCAAGTCCTTTGGAATTCGTTGCTTTAGCAGTTTCAAGTTCCTTGTCATAAAAGAAGCCCGAAGCTCCGAAGTCCTAGAGTGAATCTACATCGTAGATCACTGGGAGGAGTACCAGACTGTTGGATTTGGCCAAGGACAAGTCTAGTTCATTGGATCAAGCATAGATCAGGAGGCAAAGCAAAGTGGAGAAGATCATAATCCATCTGTTTGATCTACATGCGAGAAAATGTAAGTCATCAATCTCATAGCAATTTGAAGATTCAACACTCCAGGAAAAGCAAACCCTTAAGCTGCTATGAAGAAAGTCTCCTAAAGTCTCGAACTCTGGAGTAAATATGGACCATTCGGGTTGGGGACATGTTTCCGCAGATCAACCTATTCAGGAATTTAGTGTTTGAGGGATTTGAGGTGTAGTGTGGAGAAGTCTCCCAAAGTTATGAAGTTATGAAGTCCCGAAGTCGTGAGGCACTGGAGTGACGTGGCCTACTGACGTCACCTAGGGTGATGTGGACACACTTGATACTTTCCACATGTCACCATGTTTCATTTTTTTCAAGGACCGCTCATGCCAGTTATTATATGACACGTGCCACCCATTAGATAGGGCCACGTGTCTGTTCATTGTGTTCTGCCATGTAGCACCCCTTGGTGCTTAGTTGTTGATGAAGACTCTGGGATTTCGCCAATTCGGTGTTCAAAAAAATTGAAGTGGAATGAAGGTGAAACCTCCTGAAGCTTTGAAGAGCGAAGTGAATCCTCACCATTGATCGGGAGAGGACACGTGGCAGTAGATCTCGTAGTTCAGATACTTAGCACTCTGAAGGATTCAAGGTATAAGAATTTGGGGTCAAGGACTCCCGAAGATCCAAAGGTCGAATTCCATCTCAGTCATTGATTATATAGGATACGTGGCAACAGATCCTACAGTCCGGAGACTTGGCACTCCAGAAGGATTGAGAGTGTGGATAGTTCGGAACTCTCGGAGCTCATGTTGATCGTAGATCTAAATAGTGAATGAGGACCATCGATCAGTGCGTCCTCTGAGTATTCGAAAATTCAGTGTTGGGAGAATAGAGGTGTGCAAGTGAAAAGTTCGTTGAAGCCCAAAATTCTGAAGTCATAGAATACGGAAGTGACGTGGCATGTTGATGTCACATAGGGTGATGTCGACCACCGTACGCATGGCACATGTCCATCTGTTTCGTGCGTTTGATAGGTCATTTGTGCCAATGGAAATATGGCATGCATCAATAGTTGATTGGGCCACATGTCACCTCTGTATTGCTGACACATATCACCCCAGGTGCAGCGTACTAAGTGAGTAATGAAATAGATTTCAATAAAACTATTTAAATCAACCTACATACCTACAACAACCATTAAATCTACAGATCTGCGATGGATATGTGATTTAATATTTTACATAATATTAAAGTCCCAAACAATAAACGGATTTCAAATGTATAATGGTGTATTTCATAAAAATTGTGGACCTGCCAAAGGTAGGGTACACCACTACACTTTACAATCTCCACAATGAATACGTATCATCCAATATACGATCGGATTTCAAACTCAAAACAAAAACTGTATCGAATTTAAATTATGGGTACATGTCCCGACGTTAAATTGTGTGCATATACAATCTCTGCAATGGGTTTTGAACGTCAATATCAGCCTAGATAAGCACCTGCATATAAGAACTTGGTCATGGCCCTTGGTCCTATGAGACCTCGGTTGGAGTAAAAAGGGGCTAGTGGCCAAATTTTGTTTTGAGGAAGGAAAAGCGTTAAGGAAGGATTTGGGCGCGGTTTCAAGTCATGGTCACTTGGGAAAATGCTTTGAAGGAAGTGCCTATGCATAATTGATTTCTTTATTGGCCCAGGGATAATATGGAAGTGTTATTTATATATATTCTTCACAAGTAGAAAGGATATGTAGCATTATTGACAAATTTTGTTTATCATGTGCTTAATTTTGACAAAATGGTCACTTGCACATTTTGCAGGATTAAGGGATTTAAACATACCATCCCAAAATGTGTATTCGAGAAATAGAAGAAGGTGAGGGATACTCTAGCCATGATAAAGAGGTTGAAGGTCAGAATACCAGAGTTGGTAATGCAGAGACAGAATCCAATGGATGCAAGGGCTGAGGGGAGCAAGAAACATTGATAGAAACTGTAAGAATCCTGAAAATATAAGTTCAAATCTACAAGGCAGACAATGAGAGGTTGATGAGAGAGAAAATTCATATTAATTCCTGAGTGATGCAGAGCTTAAATCAGTTGCAATGACAAGAAAAATATGGCTCAAAGAAAGAGGAAGAAGGCAGGTATCATGAAAGAGGAGATGATCATGGAAGGGTCGGTTATTCCAGGAGTGATAGCAGAGATCATAGGCATCACTCACCTCCTTACTTAGCAAGAAGGTCTTATACATCTGAAGATTCCATAAGCAGTCTAGAGGCATCTCATGTTAGGCACCAAAGAAGAAGGCATGAAATAGACAGTTTGCAAGGAGAGTTGAGGAAGATCAAGCCACCATCCTTTGATGGTGAAATGGAAAGGGAAGATGATGTTGAAGCATTGTTGCTTGGACTCAAGAGATATTTCCAATTGCATAACTATTCATCAAACCTAGAAGCCAAAATTTCCACCTACCGTTTGCATGGGAAGGTTTCCATGTGGTGGTACCAACTAAATCAAGTTGAGCATATTAATGAGAATAGGATCACTTGGAAGCAGTTCAAAAAATATTTCCCCAAGGAGTACCTCTTAGAGAATTTCTATGACAGGAAAATGCAAGATCTCTTTAAACTCCGGTTGGGAAGCATGTCCATGGAAGAATATGAAAAGAAGTTCTTGGGATTCTTAAATTATGTTGGGTTTATAAATGATGAAAAGGTGAAAATACATAGGTTTTTGAGTGGACTGACAGCCTTTTATAAAGAAAAGATTCGGTATGATGAACCCAAGACCTTGACTGAGGCCATCAGGAAGGATAAATACATGTATGAGCAAGGCCACAGTAGAGAATCCATGCAGAAATCTTGGAAGGATAAGAAGAATGAGAAGTTCTATCAGAGGAATGCATTCAAACCTCCTTTCAATAGAAATGATCCTAATAAAAATCATCAAGACTGTTATGCTAAGGATGAATCCAAGAAATAAGACTCCTTGGGAAAAAGGGGAAGACCACCAATATAATGTTGGGGATGCAAGGAAGATCACATGTACAAGGATTTTCCACATAGAAAGGACAGAGGGAAGACTGTGCACAACGCCCAAAAGGATACATCATCCGAAGACATGGGAAGGATTTATGCAGCCTTAGCTGATTGACAAGTGGAACACCAATCCAACATGATAAAGGTGGAAGGTAAGATCATAAATCAATCTATTTCTATTTTAATTGATTCAGGAGAAAGTCATTGTTACATTGACCCTAAAATGGTGGATAGATTACATTTGAAGAAAAGTAAGCTTGGGAAATCAAGTTTGGTTCAACTAGCCATGGGAACCCAAAAGGAGAATCCATGGTATGGTCATACATTTCTCCATAAGTAATAATGGTGTGAATACTAGTGTTGACCTGAATATCATACCATTGGGATCTTACGATATTCTAATTCGAATGGATTGGTTGGAAAAGCATCATGTTGTCCTAGATTTTCATAGAAAGACATTTACATGTCTTGATGGAGATGGAAAACAGAGCACTGTGAAAGGTGTACCAAGAACCATCTCTATAAGGGAGATTTCAGCCTTACAGTTGAAGAGATGTTTCAGAAAATGGTATCAGTTGTATGCATCCCATGTGGAGGAGCCGGAAAATACAAAGGGGACAAGCCTTGAATATTTTACGATACTCCAAGAATTTGAGGATGTATTCCAGGAAATTTCATGGTTTCCATCAAAAAGGGAAATAGATTTATCTATTGATTTAGTGCCAGGAGATGCCCCGGTGTCAAAAACACCTTACAGAATGAGAACATCAGAGTTAAAAGAATTACAAATGCAGTTGGAGGAATTTTTTAAGAAAGGGTACATACGCCCAAGTGTTTCACCTTGGGGAGCACTCGTACTCTTTGTTGAAAAGAAGGATGGGACCTTGAGGTTGTGTATTGACTTTCAATAGCTGAATAAGTCTAATTATATAAAGAACAAGTATCCTTTACCCAGAATTGATGACCTCTTTGATCAGATGAGAGGAGAAAATATATTTTCAAAGATAGACTTGAGATCAGGATACCATCAGGTAAGAATCAAGGAAGAAGGCATCCATAATAAAACCTTCAGAACCAGGTATGGGCCTTATGAATTCGTAGTGGTTCCATTTGGACTGACCAATGCGCCAACTATATTTATGTGCTTAATGAATGGCATATCTAGTGATTACTTGGATAAGTTTTTCATAGTACTTCTGGACAACATACTTGTCTATTCTAAGTTAGAGTAAGAGAATGAAAATCATCTAAGATTGGTATTGCAAGTGTCGAGGGAACATCAGTTGTATGCCCAGATGAGTATCTGTTCTTTTTATCAAGAACGGATCCATTACTTGGGGAACATTATTTCAGAACAGGGTATAGCAGTGGACCTAGAGAATATTGAAGCCATTAGAGGATGGCCAACGCCCAGGAATGTTTTAGAAGTCAGATATTTTATGGGATTAGTTGGTTACTACATAAGGTTTATAGCAGAGTTCTCTAAGATTTCTCATCCCATCCCTTCTTTGCAAAAGAAGGGAATGAAATTTGAATGGAAATATGAATGTGAAGAGAACTTTAACTTGTTGAAGGAGTTACTCACTAGTGCACATGTGTTAAAGATTGCTGACCCAAATGAAATTTTTGTGGTATGCACAGATGCAAGGAAGGACTTGGTGGAGTCCTCACTCAAAATGGACATGTCATTG
Organism: Picea engelmannii; assembly: GCA_009831015.1. Taxonomy (NCBI): domain Eukaryota; kingdom Viridiplantae; phylum Streptophyta; class Pinopsida; order Pinales; family Pinaceae; genus Picea; species Picea engelmannii. Next base: position 12,273 of record ML802702.1, on the reverse strand, counting down.
GTTATGATTCAAGAAAGCTTAAAGAACATGAGAGGAACTATGCCACACATGACTTGGAGCTAGATGAAATTGTTCACGCATTGAATATGTGGAAGCATTACCTCATGGGGAAGAGAATTGAATTAAGAAAAGACCACAATGGTTTGAAGTATCTTTTTGAACAACCAACTTTGAATGTTAGGCAAACAAGATGGCTGGAATTTTTAAGTGAATACGACTTTTATATCAAGCATATTAAATGAAAAGAAAATAAAGTTGTCGATGCACTTAGTAGAAGAGTACATCTCATGCATGTTACAATTGTCAGTATGCATCAGTCAGACTTGAAGAGAAGAATTTTAGATGTTTTTGTTACAGATCATCATTACCTACAGGTAAAGGAAAGCTTGTGGAAAGAGGATGTACAATGAAAAATGAAAGAGTATGAGATAAACGAAGATGGATTACTTATACATAAAAATATAATTTATCTTCCTAGTTCCACAGAACTTACGAATTTGGTATTAAAGGAAATGCATAATGTTCCATATGGTTGACATCTCGGTTAATAGAAAACAATTACAACAGGAAGAAGCCAATTCTTTTGGTAGGGGATGAAGAAGGATGTTGTCGATTACATCGCTAGATGTATGGAATGTTAGAGAGTGAATGTTGAGCATAGACACCCAGCGGGTTTGCTACATCCATTACCAATTCCAGAGAAGAAATGGGAAGTGATAACCATTGACTTTATAACTAAATTGCCCAGGACAACAAGGCAACAAGATTCAATCATGGTAGTGGTTGATAAATTGACAAAGGCTGCTCATTTTGTTCCTATGAAAACAACTCATACAACAAGGAATATTGCAGAAATTTACATGAAGGAAATTGCTAGATTGCATGGGATACCTAGGACAATTGTCTTAGACAGAGACACAAAGTTTACTTTGAATTTATCGAAGGAATTATTTAAAGGATTTGGTACAAATATGAACTTTATCACAGCATACCATCCGTAGTCATATGGGCAGACAGAGAGGGGCAACCGAGTAATTGAAGACATGTCGATAATGTATGTGATGGATAATCCATCTAAGTGGGAAGATTACTTGCACTTGGTTGAGTTTGCCTATAATAATGGGTATCAAGATTCATTGAAGATGAGACCATTTGAAGCCTTGTATGGTAGAAAATGCAGTACTCCATTAAGATGGGAAAACCCAACAGATAGAGTGGTACATGGGCCAGAGTTGCTCAAGGATATGGAAGATCAGATGGTTAAGATTAAGTAGAATTTAAAGGCAACTCAGGATAGACAGAAATTTTATGTAGATACGAATAGGAAAGCAAGAGAATTTGAAGTGGGGGAGCATGTGATTTTGAAAGTAAATCCCAAGAAGAGATATTTGAAGTTGGGTAGTTGTACAAAGTTGGCAGCCAAATTCTGTGGTCCATTTGAGATATTGGATAGAAGAGGGATAGTTGTATACATGCTTCCATTGCCTGTTTCCATGAATGTGCATAATGTATTTCATGTCTCTTTCCTAAATAATTGTGTACATGATCCTAACCATGTTATCGATTGGCATCTTATTTAGGTAGAGACAGAGGGAGACTTTCAAGTTCAGCCAATGCGAATATTGGACAAAAAGGTCAAAATGCTTCGAAATCGAGTTATAGAGCTGGTAAAAGTTCAGTGGACCTGCTATGGTCCTGAAGATGCTACCTAGGAGCATGAAGATGCCATGCGGGCAGAGTACCCCCAGATTTTTGAATAAATTTTGAGATTTTGATCTTTGTTTTGTATATGCATTGAGGACAATGCCAAAATAAGGGGGAGGGGATGTAACACCTCGGGTTTTGAGCCCCCATATTAAATAATGTATTCTTACACTACTGAGAGGCCAGAGTGCCCAAACGGTTATTAAAATTCTAGTGTGCCCAAGAAGTGTAATGTTTTGATCATTGTTAATAATAAATACATCACTAGTTGTTAGACAAACAAGGACTAGAGTTATAGGGGGTTATGATTCCACAAGAGAGGGGGATTGAGGGGCTAAGTATTTATAGCATTTTATTTTATATTTTATTCTCCATTTTTCTAATGGAGAATAGCAGTTACGTAAGCTTCTTTGGGGAAGGCCAAGAGGTTCTTGATCCCCACAAATTAATTAAACCCATCCCTAGTTTGTTGGAGGGGTTTGTTCTCTCCCACTCCTATTTCTCATCCTTGTTTTTTTTTTGGTCGCTTCACTCTTCCCTCACGCATTAATTCACCCAATTGTTCATTGTTTCACACCTCTTGTGGAGACTTCACTCCATCCATTTATGTCACCCACTCATCTTTCCTCATCCATGTCTTGGCTTGGGAAAGGAAGACGAACTGATGAAGAGAATCCATGGAATTGTTGGTTGTAGAGATCGTTGGTGTAGTCCAGCCATGATTTGAGGCCTACATGTCTGAGATGCTTGTCCTATGTCCAGCTTTGCTCACAGCTGCCAGTCCTAAGAGTACCAGCATGGATATTCTGGACCAGTTGCATTGGATCCCTCGAAGGAGAAGGACTTCCTAAGGGACTATGTGGTAGAGAAGGGTGAGGGTCCATTCTCTTGGGTTGTGCAAGCCGGGTAGAAGAGATATAGGTACTTGGATTGTTGTGGGTGATGGGAAGCCTGTGAGATCTTGAGTGGTGATTGGTTTGGGAATCCAAGTAACACTCTAGAACTATCCTTGTGGATCCATAGCCCTGGCTCAGGGGTGACATTGTTGTTGAGACTTGGAACAATAGTTTCTACGGCTTGGTGGAACTTCCTTGGTCTGCAGCCAATCGGTGGTTCTCTTCTATAAAAGATAAGTTCTCTTTGCTATGGTATTATTTACCTGTGTATGAATTATTTCCGTTGTGTGTTTTATTTATCGTTAAATTCGATATGTTCAGAATATACATGTTTGTTGGTTATTGTTGTGCATGTCATTTAGTTCCTTTCTTTTATGCATCTTTATTAATATGAAAGGTATCTGAAAGAGAAAGTAGTCTGAGAGAAGGCTTGAAGTAGCGTATCCCAACCTGTGGGTGGTTGGGTATGTTACAACCATCTACCAATTTCCTTGATTTTTTTCTCCCAAACATTTAGTCTGCAACTATACCATCATGACTAATTCTTAAGACCTAATAAGAATGTCCTTAAGTGGTTTTTTAATGACCTTTCTAGTAGCATGTGTAGTTTGATCTACTGAACACCCTCTAGGTATTTCTACTGAAGCTTGTACATCTATATAATTTTGATTTTCTATAGATGCATTTCTATCTGTTTTTTCATGAAATGTAGTTATTTCAACTATTTCATGACTTTCAGTTTTATCCAAGTTCTCAAGATAGGTATGTTCCAATTACTACCCACTAGGTAGAACTACACTTCCATTCCCTTCAACGGTAACTAGATTCAAAGGATTCCTAGGTTGTTGAGAAACACAACCTTCTATGATTTGATTAGAGTGATTTGTAATAACAACAACATTAATCATTGATCTTTGAGAGAAAAATGGGGCCTCATTCTACAAAAGAGAGTTGATTATGTGGTACAAAGTTGTATTTTTTACATTACCATTCCCTTTGACTATAATTGCAAACAAATCTTTTCTAGGTTGTTGAACAATACATTCTTGTATGGTTTGATAAGAGCAATTTGTATTGGAAAGAGCATCAACGGTTGATATTTCAGGGAAATTTGGAACCACGTTCTATGAAATAGAGTTAACCCCATGGTAAAGAGTTATATCTTGTACATTATCATTCCCTTCAATTATTATTGGAGAAAAAGGTTGCATATGTTGTTGAGCAACATTTCTATTTGTCACACATTACTTACATAGAGGGCATTGAGTGTTAATAATTGTAGCATGATTTCATGATGTTTGAGGAAAACTCACTGTCTCATTCCGTGGTATGGAGTTTTGATATGCAAATACTTAACATTGTTCATGGACAACACGGATAACAACTTTTTTTATCTCCAATAGGATCAAATTAAAGGACAATTCTATGCAATTCAAATTTGGAAGATTAGACCATTCTTTAGCCCTACATCGATCTCTTTTCCGAGGAATATTTTGTTCAAATAGCTAGTTTGAACAATCCATTGATGAGTTACTTTGTAAAATCAAAAAAAAAAAATCAACATTGGCATTAGAAGAGAGATTGAATTTCTCTAATTAAAAATCACATGTAATTTATCATAACGTTTTCTATAAAAAAAAATTAGGAAATGCATGCATGAAGGGTTATGGCTTAAATCTATCATGCTAACTACCAATGATCATCCTCATATGTGCTTAGGTCACTCATCCAATGTTGTGTTAAGCACTAACTCAAATATTGTTCTATGGAGTTTAATTACATGAAACAATACACAAGTACCCCAATATGTAATTATACAAAATCACATGCGCTTGGTAACATCTAGGACCCTTTATTCCTTCATTATAAACATTCATATCCAACACGGCAAGTTAAAATACCCACTGCCCATCAAAAATTTGGTTTTCCCTTTATTTTGAAAACAGGGCATGAGAAAGAAAAGAAAAAAAACTTAAAAAAATGCATAGCACTAAGTGTCAGTTTCTATGAATCAAACTTCATTCCTGAAGCCCACTTACCTATGTTTCAGGTCCTATAAAATGCCCAATTACCTATTTTTATGACTTTTACACAACTTTGACAAAATGCATTCCAATGGAAAATTCTGCATGGTGAAGGTAATTTGAAGGAAAAACTTTTAGGGCGCAAATTGGAAATATGAAAATTCATAAATGTGTGCAATAAAAAAACACACCCTCCAATTTGAATCACTCAAATTGGCCAAGAAATGAAACCTAGGTGTGCATTTTAGTAAAGCAAGGCAATTTTTGATAGATTTACTAAAATGCATGCTCAATTGTCATTGTAAGACCAAATTGAATGATTCAACTTCAAGAGTGTGTTTTTATTCATTACAAACCTCACTATAATTCAATATTTTTAATTTGACACAAACATTTATGTTGTACAAAAATACTCCAAATTTGATTTTTTTAATCTCCAATAGGACCGACTTAAAGGACAACTATATGCATTCAAAGTTGGAAGATTAGACAATTTTTAGCCTTGGTCCACCTATTTTCTAATAAATATTTTGTTCAGATGGCTAGTTTGAACAATCCAATGATGAGTTACTCTGTAAAATCAACAAAACAATCAACATTGGCATTAGAAGAACGATTAAATTTATCTAATTAAAAATCACAAGAAATTTATCATAACTTTGTCTATAAAAAATTAGGAAATGCATGCCTAAATGGTTCTAGTGTAAATGTATCATGTTAACTACCAATGATCATCCTCATATGTGCTTAGGTCACTCATCCAATGTTTAGAATGGTGTGTTAAGCACTAACTTAGAAATTGTTCTATGGAGTTTAATTACATGAAACAAAAACAAGTTCCCCAATATGTAATTATACAAAACCACATGTGCTTGATGACATTTAGGACCCCTTATTCCTTCATTATAAACATTTTGATCCAACACAGCAAGTCAAAATACCCACTGCCCATCAAAAATTGATTTTTCCTTTATTTCGAAAATAGGGAATGAGAAAGAAAAGAAAAAAATCTATTAAAAAAAATGCACATTATAGAGTGCATGCATGTTCTATGAATCAAAATTCCTTCATGAAGCCTACTTAGCTATGTTTCAGGTCTTCTAAAATGCCTACTTACCTATTTTTCTAACTTTTACACAACTTTGACAAAATGCATCATAATGGAAAATTATGTGTGTTGAAGGAAATTTGAAGGAAAACATTTGAAGGCACAAGTTGGAAATATCAAAATTCATAAATTTATGTAATGAAAAAACAACTCTCCAATTTGAATCACTCAAATTGGCCAGGAAATGAAACCTAGGCATGCATTTTAGTAAAGCAATGCAATTTTGGATAGGTTTACTAAAATGCACACTCAATTGTCATTGCAAGAATGATTCAACTTCGAGAGTGTCTTTATTCATTAAAACCTTACTATAATTCAATATTTTTAATTTGACACTAAAATGGTGTACTAAAATACTCCAATTTGATTGTTTTTTCATAGGGTAAAAGTCATGGTTGAGTGACCCAAAGAAATAAACACCGAGAACTGTAGTTGATGGTAAATGGAATCATAAACATTCCAACCTAGAGCTACCAACATTTTTTTGAACATCTAATATTCAGTTGTTTAATGTAAATTTTCTACAGCGAAATCCAAGTTTGCCAATATAGTAATTGATATTATTTTCAGTTTTCATAGTTAGTATAAAAATGCACTTTATGGCCAAACCAAGTACACTGAGGTATGAAATTCGGACTGAAACATAGTTACATAGTAATGAAGCTATGTACCCTTTCATCAAGTCTACAAAAATGTCTACATACATATTTTTCCCATTTATATACAACTTTGATACAATGCACGCCCAAACAATTATTTGCATGCTGATGGAATATGAAGTTGAGATTTTAAAGGATCAAATAAAAAATATGAAAATTTATAAATGTGGAGAATTAGAAAATACACTCTTCATTTTGAATCACTCAAAATGACCAAGAAATGAGGCTTAGGCATGCATTTTAGTAAAGCAAGGCAATTTCAAGTAGCTTCACTAAAATGCACACCCAACCTTCATTACAGGGCCAAATTGAACAATTCAACTTGGAGAGTGTATTTTAACTCATTGCAAACGTTACTACAATTCGGTATTTTTAATTTGACACATAAAAATTTATGTTGTGCAAAGATACTCCAAAATTTATTTTTTTATTTTTTAGGGTAAAAGTCAAAGTTGAATGCCCCAAAGAAATGCACACCAAGACTCGTAGTTAATGGTAAATGGAATTATAAGCAATCCAACCTGAAGCTACCAACATTTTCTACAACATCTCATACTCAATTGTTTAAAATAAATCTACTATCGTGAAATCAAAGTCTACAAAAATAACAATTGATACTATTTGTCAATTTTCATAGTCAGTACAAAAATGCACTCCATGGCCAAACCAAGTACACTTAGGTATGAAATTTATATTGAGACATAATTACACAATAATGAAACTATATGACCTTGCAATAGATCTGTCAAAATGATTACATACCTGTTTTTCCCATTTATACACAACAATAACACAATGCACACCAAAGAAAAAATATGCACGCTAAAAGAAATATGAAGCGGAAACTTTTAAGGATCAAATTAAAATATGAAAATTTATAAATGTTGAGAATTAGAAAATACACTCGCTAATTTGAATCACTCAAATTGGCTAATAAATGAAGCTTGAGCGTCGATTTCAGTGAAGCAAGGCAATTTTGGCTAGCTTCATTGAAATGTATTGATAGCCTTCATTACAAGCCAAATTGAATGATTCAACTTGGAGAGTGTTTGTTTACTCATTACAATCATTACTACAATTCGATATTTTTAATTTGACACATAAAAATTTGTGTTGTGCAAAAATACGTTGAATTTGAATTTTTTTTTCATATGGTAAAAGTCAAGGTTCAATGCCTCGTATAAATGCACATGGTAAATGGAATCGTAAACATTCTAACTTGGAGCTACCATTGCATCATCTCTTCCAAAATTCCTACATACATATTTTTCTCACTTCAAACACAACTTTGACAAAATGTATGCCAAAGTAAAATTTTGCATATTGAATGAAATCTAGAGCAGAAAATTTTAAATCTCAAACTAAAATTTTAAATTATATAAATGTGGATGATTACAAAATCCACACTCTCCAATTTCAATCACTCAAATGGGCCAAGAAATCAAGCTTGGGCATGCATTTTAGTGAAGTGGGGCATTTTTTTTGGGCTTCATTGAAATGCACACACAACCTTCATTACAAGGAAAAATTGAATGATTTGACATGGAGAGTGTCTCTTCACTCATTTTTTTTCCATAATCCTGAGTCTTTGTATTACTGATGAGAAGATATTATACAAAAACAATTTACGGTTAGCCTGCCTGCAGGGAAACCAAACCAACAGCAAAACATAACATTGTCATTCTGGATTTGTTTGGTATGTCTAATGCCTATAACTGATAGACTAAAACAGGGATAGCTTCTAGTTCATCTGTGTGTTCTACTTTTCTTATTTAGTCTACTATACGAAGGTGGTAAACCCAAACCTCTCTAGTATTTTAACAAAAAAAATAGATGGAACAACATGAAAACTTAGCTAATGGTTTTGCATGTTGTCGTTGGAACTTGGGGTTGAGCATAGTCCAAATTGGACAAGTCCATGGCGGCCATCTTGTCAACAATCAGGTTCAGCTTGTGGTCAACCAACTTGATATGGAGTTGCACATCGTCGAGATGTAGGAGAACTTCTTGGCGGGCTTCATGGTGGTCCAACAGAACTTTTCCCATCATAGTTTTCAGGTGCCAATAAATGTCCACAGTTTTCAAGTACTGCGAGGACCACCCTCGGACGGTGCTAGTATTAGAAACCCATGAGCTAGTGATCTCCGTCACCTCATCATCAAGGATGAACCTCCTTAGAACGTGAACATTTTCCTCGGCCAGGTCCATTTTTTATTGAATTTCCGAAGGGGTGACGGAACGATAAGTGTCATCCGAGTTTTCAGTTGCATCCACCAGGCGAAATCCTGACTTGGTTCTGGTTCTACGCGAGGTGACACCATGGCCTCGGATGGAAGAGATTCCCCTAGCCATATCAAAGGAACTGGGAAACTAGAGCGCAAGACGTAGGAGCAAGGAGGAGTAGGAAATTCCCACCGCGGGTTGCAACAGTTAAGTCTTGGAAGGAAGTGGGGGACAACATAAACGAATAGCCAGAGAAAGGTAGTGATGTATCCAGATGGGGAAGCAACTAACATATCTACCCAATGCCAGGACCCATGAGTTGAGGATGATGCACCCATAATTATCAAGGATATGGGCCATATCCGTCATAAAACTGAGTTGCTTCACCACCTTCCCATACAACATGCGAAGGACAGGAGGATCGAACAGGTGAGGTGAGTGCAGAAGCATTATGTGAATTCAAGGACAGAGCCGCTCGAATGCCAGGAAAATACAAGGGCTAGAAGGTTTAAACCGCATGAGGAGGTGAGGTGGGTGATGGAGGCGGCTGGCAGTTGTCTACAACGCTAGAGGCTAGGTGAAGGGGAGGGGTGGGGGACCCGTCGACGCTTTGAATGCATCCCTAAGAACCCATATGAGGGGTGTTTCTTTACTCATTAAAAACCTTACCACAATTTAATGTTTTTAATTTGACATGTAAAAAATTATGTTGCGTAAAAATATTTCATATTTGATTTTTTTCATAGAGTAAAAGTCAAAGTTGAGTGCCTCAAAGAAATGCACACTAGGACCTATACTTAATGGTAAATAGAATCATAAACATTCCAACTTGGAGCTTACCAACAATTTGTACAACATCTCATACTTAGTTGTCTAAAAAACATCTTCTACAATGAAATCCAAGTATGCCAAAATAACAATCATTGGTATTATTTGTCAATTTTCATAGTTAGTACAAAAAATGCACTCAGTGGCCAAACCAAGTACACTCAATGTAATATGAAATTCAAACTGAGACATAATTACACAATATTGAACCTATGTACTCTTGCATCAAGTCTACCAAAATGCCTACATACCTATTTTCCCCACTTATACACAACTTTGACAAAATGCACCCCAAAGAAAAAGTTTGCACGTTGAAGGAAATCTAAAGAAGAAACTTTCAAGGTTCAAATTAAAATATGAAATTGTATAAATGTGGAGAATTATAAAATACACACTATTTAATTTGAATCACTAGAATTGTCCATGAAACGAATCATGGGAATGCATTTTAGTGGAGCAAGACAATTTTGGCTAGCTTCATTGAAATGCACATCCAACATTCATTACAAGGCCAAATTGAATTATTCAACATGGAGAGAGTATGTTTACTCATTACAAAGCTTGATGCAATTCCATATTTTAAATTTGATGCAATATATGATGTGCAAAATAACTCCAAATTTGATTTTTTTCATATAGTAAAAGTCAAGATTGAGTGCCTCAAAGAAATGTCAACTTCTCCATGAGCTAGAGTGGGTGCGCCTATTTGTGAGGAAATATCATATAGACTTGGTTGAATGTTGTCTTGAAATTTTTATTGAGGATATCCATGAGTTGTAGAACAATATGAAGCCGATGAGACAATATATATACAAAGGAAGCTCTTTCTTTGAGTAGAATACTATTAATTTAGAGAAATATTATACAAAATAGATATTACTCTAAACAAGTTTCTATTAAGGGTTATGAACATTAATTTTTATAAACATTTTACAAAAACCATGATTTCAAAGGAGGCTATAATAATTTCCTAAATAGAAAGTAAGCACACTGTAATAAGTAATATATATTATGAACAAACGACGAAATATAAATAATTCTCATCATCATGTTCAACATTGTTCTCTTCTTCATCCTCGTCCTCTTCTTTACTTGAATAATAGCCATCTCTACCATTGTCTAAACTAATTGCCCCGTTTCTTTGAGCTTCATCAAGAAACAAATATTTTGAAGAGCGAAAATTGGGAGAATTAGGTCTATTGTATTCTAGGGTAGTGACTTAAAAATTTTCTTCCTCTTCCTCTTCTTCTTTGGAGGAGTCTTCTATTCATTTTTCCTCCTCTTTGGTGGATTATTTATTGGATGACATATTTATGTAACTACTAATAACGAAAAAAACATACTAGTACATCAAAAAATCAATTCATTCTACTAGAAAATTGTTAGACTAGAAATAACAACGATGAAAAGAACTTGTAAAAAAGAAACTAAACAATTTTTTGAAAAAAACTTGCAATGACCAATTGGAAATAATATTAAAGCTATATGAAAATTAAACGCTAAAATGAATGCATGACCATTGCAATGAATCATGTTTCTCATATTCGTTGTAAATAAATGTTCTAAACTTGGAGTGAATATGTTTTTTTAACTATATCAAGTCAAATAAATCATGATAATCTCTATACCATTCCCAAATACTATGATGGTTGGATTTTCAAGAGATCCTACGGATTATATACAAATAGAAACATTATCATTTAAATAGTATCATCACATACATGCCCATTATTGTTCATATTATTTATTTTAACCTTGAATCATAACAAACAAATCAAATCTAATTCCATCTTGTTCTATTGGAACTTGATAAAGTACTGTATTGGCATACAAAACCTATCATTGTGAACCTTCAATGCATCAATATCAACACAATTTTATGTCTAATGGACTTAGCATCCACACATAGATTTTGTGATGGAGGGTTTTAGTAGCTAGTACAAAAATAAAATAAATAAATCAAAATACATTTTCCCTTGAATTCCATCAATGAAAAATTTAAGTTTACTTTTAAAATTAGTGATCAAGCATGGATGCTCCATCAATTTCATTCCTCCATGTAACTCTAATGTCGTTGTCATCATAACTAACCACTAGATTAGTGATTAGGCATGGATGCTCAATCGATTTTGTTCCTCCACATAGATCTAATGTCATTGTTATCATAAATATTCCACCATTATTCTAACTACATAGATATTGAAAATAAATTTCATTACGGATTTAACTCTTTGAACAAACTTCCAAACAATGGCTATTTAATGAAATCTAGAATCTCAAGATGTGTAACCTATGTTAAAACCACCATCAATATAGTTGGGTTAGAAATTTTGGCTAACTGAATTATGTTGAAACTACTTGGGTGTAATATCCCTCCCTACTGGTGGTATGGATTTCTACTTACTTCTGCAATATTTTAGTGGTTTTATGGTGTAGGACTTTCATCAAACAGTTGGTAACTATGCCCAGTTTCCACTATTAAACCCCTTTCATGTTTGTTGTAGATTATTTATGATGCAGAGGTTATGACAAACACTTTGTATGCTCACTCAACACCCACTAAGATCAATCCTTGATGTTGTTATTGTGTGTTATGTTTGTTGTTTGGTTGTATTTTCATAGGTTTACTCGCTTAGGTGTTTTAACAAACATTTTGTGATATATCCAATTACATAAGATGCATGGTATATAACAACAGTAATGAAAACAAAAATAACTTAGCCAACACAACTATAATTGTACCCAATCTGATCACTTTATTAATCCCTCAAATATGAGCTAGTACATCAGCAATGAACTCACATGTATGGCTTGAATAAACATTGGTAATG
>ML802701.1:209664-228234 GCA_009831015.1 Picea engelmannii | reverse complement strand
AACCGATGCCTATGCTTGGTGGACGTAGCCCAACGTTTGGGTGAACGACGTGAAATCCCTGTGTCTATTTCTTATGTGTGCGATTGTTAATTATAATTGAGAATTGTGTTTTCCTCATTGACAATTCTAACACCCACTGCCTACAAGGGAGCACTCCATTAGTTAATCTGGAGCATGCACTTCTACCTAGAAATCCAAATGATTCGAGATGAAGAATTGGAATGATGTTGACCTTAACCATTTTATTCCATTCGATTTTTGTTTCTGTCCATTCGAGGGCTAAAGAGCATGCATGTTTACCTCTCTCTCTCTCTCTCTCTCTCTCTCTCTCTCTCTCTCTCTCTATATATATATATATATATATCAAAGGATGATAAGATAATCAGAGTTAATGATAGGATAAGATCCAACAACCAGTAAGAATTTATGTCTCTTTGTGATGTCAATTAGTCTTTGTTTTGCATTTTTTAAAAGCATGGTCATTTGATTTTGTTGGAGAGGGTAGCATTTTAAACATAGGATAGTTTTTTGGCACCAAGGGAATTGATAGAGTTCAATGCCAATTATCCTATTTTTTTCAAACATCAACACACATATATCGCTTAGCATACATGATATTAGTGCATGCATTGTAATAATATTACATTATAAAATTATCATATATCATATTATGTCATTATATTATAAAATATTCAAAAAACTAAATGAATATCCAAAAACTTCATTTAATAGATTCTTTAACATGGAAAAACAATAATTTATTAACTTTGAGGGATTATTCAAGATACTTTTACAATAAATTTGAATTTGGTGTAAAAATATGAAATGTAGGAAATTGAATTAGATTTAAATAATTTTTATTTATAGAAATTGTAAATAATTATGTGAAATTTTAGTTTACATGGACTTGTCAAAAGCTTTACCTGGTTCGGTCACCTTGGAATATCAGGATGAGGATTGGAACCAAACAATCGACTATGAACACATCCCCTTTCACTGCAGAAAATGCCATGAGCATGTCCACCTCTTCTGAGACTGCCCCTTGAATGCACAAGGCCCCAAAGTTGGAGAAAGCAAAAAATGATATGGCTTTACCATGGTCACGGGCTGGAAAAAGAACCCACCAAGGAAGCAGAATCCGGACACCGCTCCAAAAATAACAACCAAAAAATCCTATGACATTCTAAATCAACTGTCAGAAGACGAAGAAATCCAAGACCCACACAAAACGAAAAACCAAGAGAAAGGAAAAGGCCAGGCCGAGAACACATCTACACAAGGAAAAGAATATCACCAAGGAGACAAAATGATGGGAAATGGGGACACTTTGATGCAGTTGGATGAACAAGATCTGGCAGACATAGATCTTGAAAAACTATAGGAAGACCTCAACCGAAAAGACTTGCAAACCATCCTGGTAGAAAAACTTCGCAAAGTTCACAACGTTTTCATATAATCCACATACGGATCCACAGCGTGCCTGGGTATAGCCATAGATCCAAGCACAGAATCAAAGCGTGCTCCACGAGAAAACAAAAGACGGGGATGCAAATCTTCCCAGCAGCCAATCAAAGAGGCAAGGAACCTCATGCTAAACTTTGGCCAGATCCATAGGCTCTCGGAGGGATACCTCCACCCACCTCCACAGTTATCATGATGAAAATCATAAATTGGAATATCAGAGGACTCAACAGAATATCCAAACATAGGATCCTCCAAGACTGTATACGTGCAGAAAATCCGGGTGTTTTCTTGTTACAGGAGACAAAATGTGTTGGAGAAGAAGCATAAACTATCTTCCACTGTTGTTGGAGAGGATGTGAATCCATCCACACTGACTCCTCTAGCGCATATGGAGGACTAAAATTTTTATGGAACCCCAATATTGTCACAATGAATAGGCCCTTCTTTACTATAGGCACGCTCATGACACACTTCATGGTCACAGGGTCAACCAAGGAAGGGGAAATCACAAATGTATATGGTCCTCAGATCCCACGGGACAAAGAAAGATTCCTGAAAAGGATAACTCACATCAGAACATTTATGGGCACACCCTAGGAGGAGACTTCAACATGATCTTGACTCTGAAGGAGAAAATCGGTGGCGCAAAACGGTTGGAGAAAGAAAGCGGTAAGTTCCAAACCCTTATTGACCAGCTGAATATAGTATATATATAATCTCGAAATGGCATTTTTACCTAGTCCAATTGAAGATAAGGACACTAGCAGGTGGCATGCCAACTAAACCGCTTCCTTGTAGCAGAAGCCCTGCTAGAAGAGGACCCTACCATAGAGGCCAACATTCTTCCAAAAATCGTCTTGGACCACTGGCCCATCTCATTTTGTTTGGACATAGGAGCAACACCAAAATTCAAACATTTGTGTTTTGAGAAGTTTTGGCTCTCCCACCCTAACTTCCAGTGGCTAGCAAAGTCCTAGTGGGCTCAGGCAGAAATAGAGCACGACACCTGCATGTATAAGTTCCAGCAATGCCTCAAAAACTTTGAACAACATCTGAATCTTTGGAATAAAACACCTTTGGGAACATATTCCATTGCATGCAGGAAATCGAAAGCAGACTAGAATCTCTGCAACGAACCTTCATCTCAGGAACCAGGACCACATATTTAATGAAGGAAGAGGAGGAGCTTCAAACAGAATTAGAAGAACAAAAAAATAAAGAAGAAATAATATGGTGACAGAAATATAGTGTTCAATGGCTTAAAGAGGGTGAGAGGAACACCAATTTTTTCCACAGAGCAATGGTGCATCACAGATACATCAATAGGATCACTTAGTTGGAGGATGCTCAAGGTAACCCCATCAGAGAACACAACCAATTGTCGAGGAACTAAACACCTACTATAAAGAGCTCCTTACAGAAACCAATAAGGATAGGGAGGAATCAATTCAGAAGATAAGAAGGCACATACCCTCATTGGTAACTCAAGAGAAAAATGAAGCCTTAATGAGGCCCATCACCCAAGAAGAAGTGGACCATGCAGTCAAGGAAATGCCCACAGGGAAAGCGCCTGGTCCGGACGGCTTCACCACAGATTTCTTTCATCACTGTTGGGATCTAATCAGGGAAGAGATATGGAAGGTCGTGGAGGAATCTCGAACCTCAAGTCAAGTCCTCTCTTCCCTCAATGCCACTTTTCTCACTCTCATCCAGGAGGAGAGAGTCACTCATCCCAGGCAGTACAGATCGATCGCCCTCTGCAACGTCATCTACAAAATCATCACAAAGGCGATAGCCACACGTCTCAAGAAAATCCTACCTTTTGTCATCTCTAAAGAACAAGCAGGCTACGTGGAAGGTAGACCAATCATGGACAACGTCATCCTATCTCACGAGGTAATACACTCAATGAAGACAACCAAAATCCCAGGTATGCTTATCAAACTCGACCTTTCAAAAGATTTCAATAGAATCAGTTGGCAGTACTTACATTCCATGCTATAATCCTTTGTCTTCGACAGACCATCGGTGAACTGAATCCTAAAGCTCACCTCTTCATCTTTCTTCTCCATATTGGTCAATAGAGTTCCTTCACAACCCTTCTACCCCACCAGGGGTATTCGTCAAGGAGATCATCTTTCTCCCCTTCTCTTCGTTTTAATGGCGGAAGGCCTGGGACGCTACCTTAAGGCGGAAGTACTGGAAGGCTCCCTTAAAGGCCTGTCATTGCACAATATTCAGTCAGCCCCCTTGCACAGTTAGTTCGTTGATGAGACCCTCCTCTTGAATACCCCTAATGTGCGAGAATCCACCAAGCTCAACTCCATACTCTCTGACTTTACGGAGGCTTCAGGTATGGCCCTCAACCTTGACAAGTCCAAACTCTACTTCTTCAATGCGTCGGTTGTTGTGCAAAATCACATTTCTCGCCTTCTAGGCATACCCAAGAGCTCCCTTCCATCCAAATACCTTGGCATACCTCTCATAGGAGAGTTGGTGCACCCCATCTCTTGTGATAGTCTGCTTCTCTCTATCTCAAATAGGCTCAATAAATGGACCTTCAGACCCCTTAATATTGCAGCTAGATTGGTGCTCCTCAAGTTTGTCCTGCAAGCCTTGCCAACCTACCTATTTACCGCCCTACCAATGCCCAAAATAGTTATTCAGACCAGCAAGAACATACAATGCAGCTTCATATGGCATGGACACCAACCAGAAAAGAAGTGGGCTTTGGTAGGTTGGGATAAGCTCTGCAAACCCAAAGATCTAGGTGGCTTGGGAATCCGTGACCCAGGAAAGATCAATCAAATTATGGGAGCCAAAATGTGGTGGAGATGGCTCAAGCACCCCATAGAACTATGGGCACAAATATGGAAACATAAGTATGCCACAACCACCCAAGAAGATCAACTAATTAGATTCAATGACCAAATTCAGGGTTCCAATATCTGGAACACAACTTGGCACAACAGACCTCTGGTTCAGAAGCATGCTTTTTGGGAAATTACGAATGGGGAAAGTGCACTATTCTGGCAAGATTATTGGCAAGAGAAAGATCCTCTTGCCATGCTAGAAGAACTCAATCCCCTTAGGCAGACACTGCAACCTAACATATTTCAATGGGTTAAGTATCTCTGGCGAAGGTCCGACAGGAACCTGCCCTGGCGAAATTGGAAGACGGACCACTCAGAACTACATCTCTCAGGGGAAATGGATCTCCAAGCCTGGAAAATGTGCGCAAACCATAGGAAACCCCCTATTCGGGAAGGCTCGGATATTCTCATATGGGGGTACTCAACAACAGACAATTTTTCAGTCAAGGAGGCCTACTACTTACAACGAAACTATCATAATCATGCCAAGAGGAGTATTTAAGGAAATATCTGGAACTTTGCACTCTGGCCCAAAGTGTCCATATTCCTATGGATCACCGTTCAAAACCGCATCCTCACCTGGGATAACCTCAAAAAGAGGGGTTTCATATGCCCATCAATATGCACCCTGTGCCAACAACAAGAGGAAACGATGGAACACCTTTTTAACAATTTTCACTGTAACCAGTTGATCTGGGACATTGGATCCCAAATAATGCGCCGCTCTAATCAAAACAGAAATAGTATTAGTGACACTATAGAGAATTGGGATTTTCTCTCCTTTCAAAACCCAATTCTTGATCGCATATGGCATCTCCTCTCGGGCTTCACCCTATGGAGAATTTGGAAGGAAAAAAATAAAAGGATCTTCCATTCAAAGAGTTGTGAAACTAATCCGAGAAACAATCAAAAGTAGAAATTGGACACCTGAGGACCTAAAATGTAGCCCGAGGGAGCGATGCATTCTTCAAAACCGACAACTCATCCTGGGTGACATGCACACTACAAAAATAATCAGCCGCCAAAATAGCAGCCTGACCACTTGGACCCCCCCACCAATTGGTTTTACAAAGCTAAACTTTGATGGGGCATCAAAAGGAAATCCAGGACCAGCGGGCTACAGGAAAATACTCAGGAACTCGAATGGCAAAATACTTCACCTAGTAGTAGGATTTCTAGGTGACAACACAAACAATGTCGTTGAGCTCTGGAGTCTCTTAAGAGGCCTCAAGGTCACAATAGGCAATCATTTCAATAATATCATTGCGGAAGGGGATTTGCATATTATCATCCAACTCATAACCAAAACTCTCCATGGGGAACACCCACTAGAAATCTCATCCAGTTGGAGGCTCTCAGAACTTTTGGAGGATTTTAGATCCCTCCTTCGTCCCAGTCTTACCATAATACCCTCTCACATGAAAAGGGAAGAAAACAAAGTAGCAGATTGCTTGGCGAACAAAGGGGTAGCTACCAAGATCGATCATATCCACTGGAAATCCCAAAGCTCTTCCCGCATTGAACTCTCAGAATGTTGCCAAGACCTCGCCAAAAGGGACTTCCCAACCCCGGATGGGGTGACATGTAGTGCAATAGTGCCACGCAGTGAGGAGCCGAGGTTGGCCATAAATAAGGCAGGTCGACTCCCATCCCCTCACCATTAAGGATGGGAGCAAGCCTTAATCACCAGCTTCACACCATGGGAATTCTCCCTCGCGCGAGTAGTCTGGAGGCTTGTTGACGATTGAAAACGTCAACATATTTTCGCCTGTAAAGTGTTCTAAAGTCTATTATACTAAAAATGAAATAATACTAGTAGGTGGGACCCCATTGAAATATTGGAGAGTAGAGTTGTGCATTTTTTATGTTGAGACAATGTGTGACATGTGGTTGATGAAGATCTTATGTTATTGGTTATAAAATGAGCTTATGAAAGGTTGGTTGCTTACGTTACTACAGCCTATGCTTTCATTAATGCCATTGTTTCCTGTTCTTATTGCACCTGCATAACAAATATGTTAGTGAAAAATTCATAAAGGCAGTTTTGAGGAAAAGAAAAATACTATAACACATGCAAAAAGAGACCTAGCTCTACAATACTACATGCATAAAGTGTTGTTGATTATTGTTAAACCTTAGATAGCAAGGAAATGCTTGTAAAAAAATGTTAAATTACATTTTTATATATATGCATATGGTGGAAATTTTGGTGGCACATGGGAGTAATGGCTTTGCGATTTTTATGGTGATTATGTTATGGTTCGGATTGATGTTGATCACGCTATTGGTGATAATTCTATACATGATCTTTTATATTGTATAGTGGTCAAGCGATTTATTTGATTTATATTGGGGATATGAACATGGGTGGCGCATTTGGCAAGGTAACCACGCGAATGGTTGAATTGTTATGTGGAACTTGGATTATGCTATGGTTTAAATGGTTGATATTCTCGACGCATGGGTTGATTAATGGTTTTAATGGGGGGTCATTGGCATGTATTGTGGAGAAAATGAGATATGGGTGGAGGTGACGTGCATTTATTGCATGTCACCTTTACCCTTCACGTTGGTCGCCACCCTAATCGGACTATTGTTTGATATGGTTGTTGTGTTCACGCTCCATATTTTTAGTAGGGTGAAACTGCTTGGCCACCTCTTGTCTTAAGGTTTTCGATTAATAGGTATGTCTCTTTTGGCCATTCTTGACTTCACTCTGGTTATGAAATGTTTTTGGCTCAGTTGTATGGGTCTGTGTTTGTCCTAAGTGTTGCAACTGTGTGGAATTTTGGTTTTGAATGGAAAATGGATGGTTCTACTTTTAATTGTTTTGGGTTCATCGGAGTTGGTGGTCTTCCTGGGTGATATCTCTTTGTTACCACTACATTTTGTTAAAGGGTTTTTAAATCATGGTTGGATGGCTATCTTCACGAATCTTGGGTTTAACTAGAGCCATGTTTTCTTGTTCGGCCCTGACAAGGAACTGTCTCCCATTCACAAGCGTTATAGTCCTCCTTGTGCGTACACATTTAGCCTCGAAGTTTCACTATGGTTGGTGCATTTCCTCCTAATATGGCTACTATGAAAACCCTTAACCCTCCCGAATGGAGCCGCATAGGGAGTTTGTTGAGCCTGTTAATTTTTTCCCAATTATTGTGGTCTATTACTTCGAATGTGGTCTCACTCGTTGGTTGTATAGCAGTCGATTTGGTACAAATTTTCTTCACTGCCTCTGTGATAATAGTGTGAGCCTTTCATTGCCAATTTGCACTTCTAAAAAGTCACAGTCACCAGCCTGATGTCAAAGAACTCGTTTTTTTTTAATGGAAGGGCCTCTGCCCATTTCGATTGGGTGCGCGGGTATACACAGTTACCATGGCTTGTTCGGTTGATTTTTTTTTTCTTACCACAGTGGTGAATTGTTGGTTAATGTACACTCACTAGTTTTTCACTTATGGTGATTTTCTTGATGGATGACATTGGTTACAAGGATCTGGTGTTGTTCACACATGTCTCCTCATGTGGAAGATGTTTTGCAAAGTAAATTATTGCACTGGATATATCTACTGCATCTTTTTTTGTTGGTAAAATAATCTTGGGTATGCGCGGCCTGGTCACTCACAAGAGACTTAATAAATAGCCCACAATGATTTTTTGAGTTATTTCGTGGTCATATGTTGTTGTGTGATTACTAGAAATATTACACTAGGATTCTCTCAGTTGTGCATCGTGTGTAGTGTGGATGACTTGTTTTTATGCTCAGTGATATCCACTAATTTTCAAGTGCATTATTTATTTCAATTGATCACTGCTAATGACAGTCGTGTTGGATATTTGGCTTGGCTTTTAAGTCTCATTGAGATGTTTTGTTTTAAAGTGGCATGGTTACATGGTTTTGGAAAATTACTTCTGCATAGCCTGTATCTAAATGATGATTGTTGGTTGTATAGTCAATTGCATTTTTAGGCATGGCATGTGAGGTTTTGATTATTTTGATCTTCTACTACGTATATATATGGGAATGAATATCATTACAAATATTGATTGGCTCTATTACAGAAGTAGTGACTTCATTATTATTTTTGGGGAAACACTACTTTCAAATATAGATGTGGATTGGGGAAATGTATGGTAGTGGTGGATGTTAATGATTACAGATTGAGTACTATGTTTGGATTAATGATTATAGATTACAAACATATGGATTAATGATTATAGAACTTATCCTCCCTCAAAACCAAGCTGCTTTCATGCATTACTACAATGCATTTCCTTCTCCCTATCATCATAGGCTTGAGGAAAAAACCATTGATAATCTCGGTTCCTCCCTGCACACTTTCTCAGAGTATGAGGAACAGCTTGAACGAACTGGTCTACCCCGGGGAGAATCATTTAGACAGATGGATATGCCCGCTCTCTTATAGTTGGTACAATATATGAACAATCGTATGATAGCTTTTGAGCGGAAGGGTATTGTCTCCTCTCTCACCCCTGGAGCTTCATCCTCTTCTGCACCACCTTTTAGAAATCCGGTTGAGAACAATTTTCAGCCCAAGGCTATCCTGCCTTGGATTTGGTGTAAATTTTGCGAGGAACACCATGAAGAAACCACATGTGAGGTAAGGAATATTGCCAGAGACAAGATCTTTGGTAAAATACTAGAAGCTACTATCGTTGTCCTAGATTTTTCTGAGCCAGAAGATGTCATGGTCATCAATACTAGGAACAAATCCTATGCCCCAAAAGGCAAATTTGACCCTCCCCGCAATTCTTCTAACCCGAGCTCATCCTCAAATGTTGTTGCGCCCCGGGTTCCTAAAATTCCTGAGAGTCGAGGAATCACTCAATTTCTCCCCTCCTCCAAATACAATATCCTGAATCAATTGGAAAACATTAAGGCAAATGCAACCCTCCTAGACATGGTTGTCATCCCTGAACAACAGATGCATCTGAAACGATTCATGGAAGGGAAAGATTTCATTGTAGCCAATCTTTCCAAGGAGGTAACTGAAGAGGATTCTTCTGTAGATAGAATAAGTGTACATAACTTTAGATACCCTGTAAAAATTCCCCCTTTTTATATTTCTATAAAAATCATGGATAAAATTTTCCATTGTTGCCTCATTGATGGTGGTTCGAGCCCAAGTGTGATGTCGAAGATTATTATGGAAGAGATAGGCTTGTATTGTACAGATGAAAACGCCAAAAGCATGCTCTCCTATAATAATATACAACAAAAGACTATAGGTGAGAATAAAGATGTGACCTTAGTTTTGTCCGCTCACCCAGAAATAAGGACGACCTTCAGCATTCAGGTAATTGATATGCATGTAAGAAATTACTCAGATATTTTGGGAAGAGATTGGCAAGTCTTAATAGGTGGATACCTCTCACTCGACAAAACACATTTATATGTTCCTCAGAATCAAAAAACATTATAGTTCTTAGAGAAGGAAGGATATCCCCTTATATCAAGAGTGTCCCACAACCTAATGTAAACTATCTCGAAGAATACCTAGGAGTATACTCTATCTTTGCTGAGGAGGATAATATTCCTTTGAAACAAATCAAGTTATATAATGGTATGTGGCACATGCAATTTTATGGTTCATGCTCTAATGAGGGACATGGAGATGGTGTTGTCTTAATTTTGCTTGGAGGGAAAATCCATAACTTTTCTTATAGGTTTGAGTTTGCTTGCACAAACAACGTCACTAAATTTGAAGCCCTATTATTAGGCATTGAAAATGCATATAATCTTGGTTGCGGTCACCTATCAGTTTTTTGGGATTCCAAGCTTGTTGTTAACCTCGTACGTAAGATTTATTCCCCTAGCAACAAGTTGATGAAACGATACATCCAAATTGTTTGGGCTCTTATCTCAAACCTATTATCTTTCAATATCACTCACGTAAAGAGGGAACTAAACTCAATGGTCGATCGGTTAGTTGTTTTTGCAGCTTCTCCTACTCGACAACTTCTGCCTCACAGACCTGATTGTACCTTTCAATCCCTATATTGTCCACATATTCCCGACAATGTAGGATCTTGGCAGGTCTTCCCCAACGACGAGAGCATTTGTGCTTTTATCCAAAATAAACCTTTTAAGCTTAAGGAAATTATATCCATGGAAGATAACAAGATTCCTAAAGGCTTGACCCCTCTAGAGAGTTCATTTTCTTTGAGTGATGTAGGAAACAAGGGAAAACAAAAGGAAGAAGAGTAAAAAAGGAAGGTGGGTGAGACCATCTCCTTGAACATTGGGACACCCAAGACTCCAAAGAACGTGAAAATAGGTGTCAAATGTTCAGATGAAGAGAAGGAGAAATTCAACGAGTTGCTTGGTGAATTTCAAGACGTTTTTTCTTAGTCTTTTGAGGATCTTCGTGGTTTTGATCCTAGCCTTATACAACACGCCATCCCCATTCAGGAAGGTGTAAAACTAGTTAGGCAAAAAAAAAGACCTATCAACCCTGCGCTAGAAGCAACCATTCGAAAAGAGTTGGAAAAAATTTTGAAGGCTGGAATTATCTTTCCAGTCAAGTATTCTGAATGGGTCTCAAATCTAGTCCCTGTTCAGAAAACAACTGGTCAGATTAGATTATGCGTTGATTTTCGTGCATTAAATCGAGCTAGTGTAAAGGACCACTTCCCTCTTCCCAACATGGAAATCATTTTGCATCAAGTTGCAGGGTCACAAATGATGTCCTTACTTTACGGGTTTTCTGATTACAATCAAATCAAGGTAAAGAGGGAATATAAATATAAAACCACCTTTATTACTCATTGGGGTACCTTTTCTTATGAACATATGTCGTTTGGTTTATCTAATGCAGGTGCCACTTTTCAAAGAGCTATGCAATTACCTTTTGACGATTTGATAGGTAAGATCATTGATATCTACCTTGATGACTTAACAGTTTACTCTAAAATCCAATCAAATCATTTTTGCCATCTAAGAAAAGTTCTCATGCGGTGTAGGAAATTTGGAATTTCCTTAAACCCTTCCAAGTCCATTTTTGGTGTTACCAAGGGCAATCTCCTTGGACACATTGTCTCTGATTCAAAAATAAGTATCAATCCTGAAATAATCGTTGATATCCTTAACCTTCATGCTCCTACTTCCAAGAAATATGTTCAAGCCTTTATGGGAGTTATTAACTTCGTCCGTAGGTTGGTTCCATATTTTGCAGTGATGGTCAAGCCAATCCATAATCTGTTTAAGCAGGACCATTTTTTTTCCTGGACTGATGAGGTTGGAAATTCTTTTGAAGGGATTAAGAAATCAATCAACTATGCACTGGTTTTAGCAAAGCCGAATTTCGAGAAGGAATTCATGATTTATATGAATTCCACCGAAGATGCAGTTTTTGTTGTCCTTATGCAAGATGATGGCCAAGGAAATGAAAAACATGTGGCTTACATGAGTCAAAGTTTGTTTGATGATGAATTTAAATACTCTTCTATTGAGAAACATGCTTTTGCTCTTGTTAAGTCCGTTGAAAAGTTTCACCACTACATCTTAGGTAAGCATACGTTGGTAAAAATCCCTTTACATGTTGTTAAGTTTTTTCTCTCACAAACTTATCTTTCAGGAAAACTTGCACATTGGCTTGCCAAGATCCGGGAGCATGATTTAAATATCGTGACTTCTACCACTGTCAAGGGACGTGACCTAGCCCTTCACTTCACTCAGCATGCCAAGAATGGTGAAGAAGATAGTTCCCTTTAAGCTCTCTTTTACATTGACAATCAGACCCTCCATGTGTTTGAACATCCTTGGTACAAAAATTTTGTTTATTATTTACAAAACCAAAGATGTCCAAACAACTTAGACACTCATCAAAGGGGAAGACTTCATATTTAATATGCAATATATGTCTTTATAGGAGAATTTTTATTTCGAAGATCTGCTGATGGTGTGCTACTTCGTTGTGTTAACAATGAAGATGCACAGAAATTGTTGCAGGAATCCCACGGTTCTTCAAGCTCTGTCATTCATGTAGGAGGTCATTTTTATGCAAATACCACTTCCTTTGAGATTATTAGGAAGGGATATTATTAGCCTTTGATATTTTGTGAATCTTATGTTTTTTCGAGGTCTTGCGACAAATGGAAAAAATTTGTTGGGAGAGAACATCTTTCAACCATGCCCTTACAACCATTCCTACTAGAGTTTCCCTTTTCTAATTGGGGATTGGATTTTATTGGTCCTATTAACCCTCCTTCTTTAGTTGGGAAAGTTTTAATCTTGACATCCACAGACTATTTTACAAAATGGGATGAAGCGGTCCCACTTAAACATTCCACATACGATCAGGTAATTTCTTTCCTTGAAAATAATATCTTTTCCAGATTTGGTCTTCTATTGGAAATTATTACAGATAACGACCCCTCTTTCATTTCTTCTAAGCTGACTCAGTTTCTAACCAAGTTGGGGGTTAATCATTTCACATCATCAGCTTATTCTCCCTGAGGAAATCGGCAAGCCGAGTCTACCAATAAAAATCTAGTAAGGATCATCAAAAGGCTAATCGAGGATAAACCTCCCCAGTGGCACACTATCCTCACTTATGCCCTCTGGGAAAATCAAACTATTGCCAAAGTAAGTACTAGTTGTACCCCTTTTCAGATGTATTATTTTCGAGAAGCCCTCCTACCAACCAAGCTAGAACTTTCTCCCTTAAGGTTGATGCTACAGACTGAAGAATTAAATTATCCAGATGTTTCACAAAGAGTAAATGCATTAAATTCTTTGGAAGAACAAAGGATGTTTGCTTTGGATAATATTGAAAGGAGAGAGCATACCATTAAGAAGTATTTCAACAAGTGTGTCAAAATTGTCAAGTTTAAGGTCAATGAAAAGGTTCTACTATGGGATTCGGCTCACGCAGATAAGGGAAGACATTCAAAAGTTCAGAAATTATGGTTGGGTCCTTTCAAGATCACTTTTGTCTTAGGTACAAATTATTACATTCTAAAAGATTTACAAAAGCGGTTTTTTCCTACAGCACTAACGATTCTCACTTGAAGCATTACATGGAACCAACGTGAAAAGCTTTACGTTGTTTGGTTTTCCTGTATTTTAGTAGTCTAGCTTTGTTTTTAGGTTTCATTTTTTTTCTCTTTCGCTTACGGTAGTTGTTTTCTGTTTTTTATATTTCCTACTGCCTTTACTTTTTTGTTACTTTATTATTTCCATTTTAATCTTTTGCATTTTTTTTCTTTTGAGCTTTGTTTGGGTCATCTTTTAGTTTCAGTAGACTATAAGATGTTGGATCATATTTTCCACAGTGACACTCCTGCAAGCATTGTTAGTCAATAACAATCAAGCTTACACAGTTGTTTTGATGTCGTCTCTAAAGGACCCTTGAAATTGGTATATATTTCCATTGTTGTCTTATAAAGAGTTGGTTATCTCCCGCTTGATCCTCTCACCATTTCTTCATCCATTGAGATTTTAAGAGAAAATCTGGAAATTCTCCTCCTTAAGGGTTAAAGAACAGATTATGGTCGATGGATTATGCATATAGTGGTAGAAACCCCTCATACTTAACATTTTTCATAAGTTATTCCCGAGGTCCCGATCATTTTTCCATTAAATCCACTCACTTCCCCCTATTGCATAATCATTCGAGTTACGTCTTCTTCAGATAACCATTCTTGGTCTGTGAAACCATGAGTTCTAAGTTCTAACCTGTTAAAAACAATTTTCCCTGTGGAGTCGCCAGTTTGTTGACAATTGAAAACGTCAACATAGTTTCACCCGCAAAGTGTTGCTAAAGCCTATTATACTAAAAACGAAATAATACTATTAGGTGGGACCCCCTTGAAATATTGGAGAGAAGACCTGCGCATTTTTTATGTTGAGACAATGTGCGACACATGGTTGATGAAGATCTTGTGTTAATTTTTATAAAATGAGCTTATGAAAGGTTGGTTTCTTACGTTACTACAGCCTATGTTTTCATTAATGACATTGGTTCCTGTTCTTATTGCACCTACATAAAAAATATGTTAGTGAAAACTGCATAAAGGCAGTTTTGAGGAAAAGCAAAATACTATAACACATGCAAAAAGAGACCTAGCTCTGCAATACTACATGCATAAAGTGTTGTTGATTATTGTTAAACCTTAGATAGAAAGGAAATGGATGTAAAAAAATGTTAAATTACATTTTTATATATATGCATATGGTGGAAATTTTGGTGGCCTATGGGATTAATGGCTTTGTGTTGGCCCTTGACCAAGCTTTGGGAGATTCTTGGTCATGATGACCTATTTTGGACTTCGATAGCATGTCAAAGGAGGAGCACAAGATGAAGCGAAGATCACGGGATCTCGTCCCCCTTTTGGGTCCTTTTTGGGTTTTTTTGGATTATGTAATGGGATTGGGATGATGGCCCATGGGTTTACCCATGTTTAAGCCTATTTTTTAATATATAAATAGATGCTTAGGCTAGATAGAAAGAGTAGTGATGGTGCATCTATGTGATGTTAGTATGAAAGTAGGCTAAGTACCAAGAATTGTAAGGCTATGTGCATACTGTGTGAAACTTGCAGAGCTAAGCACCTGTCATTATAGTAAGGTTGTGGAAGGATTAGTGCTGGAACGCAAGGAAGAAGGATCTAGCAAGCTACACAGATATTTTGTCTTATGCAGAGCAAGGGTTCTCGAGGCTCTTTGCTTGTAACCTCTTGACTGAAGACAATAAAGAAGAAGATTTGGTGGACGTAGCCCCAGGGTGGGGGTGAACCACGTAAACACTGTGTTGTTCCTCTTTGTTCTTGCCCTGATGTGTTTATAACTTCTCTTACTAAGTGCTTGGATATGGATAGATAGATTTGCTTATGCTTTGTACTATGAATGCTAGATCTAATTTCAATGAATGTGCTTAGTGATTGTTTCTGCTAGATATGATCCATCTGTGTGTGCTAAAGTGCTTAATTACATTAGATCAGTGCAAGTTCTTCGAATCTCTGTTTTATCAGCGAAGTAGGTATTGATTTCATATTGAGGATCTGACGGTACTAAGTGCCCTATTAAGTATCATAATCACAGGTCTGTGTCCCAGCTAAGGTTGCAAACACCTGAGTCTCACAACCACCCCTGCCTCTACCTCGGGTGAGACTTCATCTGCTTCATAGGTGTTGTCGAAAGGGCTGATAGTTAGGGTTTTGTTGGTGTGTTTTTGTAGCATTGAACCCTGGGTCTGCCCCTGTGCCAACACTTTGCGATTTTTATGTTGATTATGCTATGGTTCGGATTGATGTTGATCACGCTATTGGTGATAATTCTATACATGATCGTTTAGATTGTATAGTGGTTAAGCGATTTATTTGAGTTATATTGGGGATATGAACATGGGTGGCGCATTTGGCAAGGTAACCACGCAAATGGTTGAATTGTTATGTGGAACTTGGATTATGCTATGGTTTAAATGGTTGATATTCTCGATGAATGGGTTGATTAATGGTGTTAATGGGGGATCTTTGGCATGTATTGTTGAGTAAATGAGATATGGGTGGAGGTGACGTGCATTTACTGGACGTCACCTTTACCCTTCCCATTGGCCGCCACCCTAATAAGACTATTGTTTGATCTGGATGTTGTGTTCATGCTCTGGATTTTTAGCAGGGTGAAACCGCTCTGCCACCTCTCGTCTTAAGTTTTTCGATTAACAGGTATGTCTCTTTTGGCCATTCTTGACTTCACTCTGGTTATGAAATTTTTTTGGCTCAGTTGTATGGGTTTGTGTTTGTCCTGAGTGTTGCAACTGTGTGGAATTTTGGTTTTGAATGGCAAATGGATGGTTCTGATTTTAATTATTTTGGGTTCATCGGAGTTGGTGGTCTTCCTGGGTGATGGCTCTTTGTTATCACTGAATTTTGTTAAAGGGTTTTTAAATCATGGTTGGATGGTTGTCTTCGTGATTCTTGGGTTTAACTAGAGCCTTGTTTTCCTATTCGGCCCTGACAAGGAATTGCCTCTTGTTCACAAGCATTATAGTCCTCCTTGTGTGTACGCCTTTAGCATCGAAGTTTCACTATGGTTGATTCCTTTCCTCATGAGATCGTTGTTTTGCAAACCCATAACCCTCTCGACTGGAGCCGCATAGGGAGTCTGTCAAGCCTGTTAAGTTGTTCCCGATTATTGTGTTCTATTACTTCGAATGCGATCTCACCCGTTGTTCGTATAGCAGTCGGGTTGGTACGTCTTTTTTTCACTACCTCTGTGATAATAGTGTGAGCCTTGAATTGCCAATTTTCACTTCTAAAAAGTTATAGTCACCAGCCTAATGTCAAAGAACTCAATTTTTTTTAATGGAAGAGCCTCTGCCTGTTTCAATTGGGTGCATGGGTATACACAGTTACCACAACTTGTTCAGTTGATTGCTTTTTTCTTACCTCAGTGGCGGATTGTTGGTTAATGTACAGTCAATATTTTTTCACTTATGGTGATTTGGTTGATGGATGACATTGGTTACAAGTATTTGGTGTTGTTCACACTTGTTGCCTCTTGTGGATGATGTTTTGCAAAGTAAATTATTGGACTGGATATATCTACTGCATCTTTTGTTGTTGGTAAAATAAGCCTAGGTATGTATGGCCTAATCACTCACAGGAGACTTAATAAATAGCCCAGAATGATGTTTTGATTTATGTCGTGGTCATATGTTGTTGTGTGATTACTGGAAATATTACATTGGGATTCTCTCAATTGTGCACCGTGTGCAGTATGGATGACTAGTTTTTATGCTCAGTGATATCCACTGAGTTTCAAGTGCGTTATTTATTGCAATTGATCATTGTTGATGACATTCGTGTTGGATATTTGATTGAGCTTTTAAGTCACATTGAGAGGTTTTGTTTTACAGTGGCATGGTTACATGGTTTCATAAATTTACTTCTACATAGCCTGTGTCTAAATGATGATTGTTGGTTGTATAGCCAATTGCCTTTTCAGGCATGGCATGTGAGGTTTTGATTATTTTGATCTTCTACTGCGTATATATATATATGGGAACAAATATCATTACAAATCTTGATTGTATCTATTACAGAAGTAGTGACTTGTTTATTATTTTTGGGGAAACACTACTTTCAAATATAGATGTGGATTGGGGAAATGTATGGCAGTGGTGGATGTTAATGATTACATATTGAGTACTATGTTGACTGTTATTAAATGCAGAATGTGTGAATAAAGGGAACATAACCTCTTACAAATTGTGTGAAATAATTTTGTTTTGTAATGGCACTATGTTGGATATTAATGGACAGTGAAATTAAGAAAATACACAAGAATTATTAATTAGTCATCTGATTGTTGGTTGATGCATATTTTTCTTACTACAAAAGATGTTATGGATTTCTTGATTAATATCATGAACAGTAAACTTTTGTTTTCCCCCTAATTATCTCATTTTCTGCTAATTAAAACCCCCTCACATATCCCAGATTCATTTTGTTCACTCCCTGTTCTGATATTGATTACATCTAAGAGAATTTTTGTGTTAAGTGGATGAAGTGGCAGTGTCTTGAGTGGATTACAGTAAGGTTTTTTTTTGGGTTGATTCACAGTTTACTGTTGTTGTCATTGATCAGTGACCATTTCTTCTCCCCTTTCATTATATCATATTTTCGTTCAATACAAACCCCTCACGTATCCCAGAACATTGTTTCACCCTCCTGCTCGTTGATTAACGTTAGAACAATTTGTATGGATTGGATTGCATGAGCCTGATACATTCTGAGCCAAATTTGTTTCGTATTTTCAAGGAGTTTTCATGCATGGTTATTTAAAATACTATTTACTAATTGTTAACATATGCAGGATGAGTTTTTTCAGTCGGGGAAGACATGGCCAAGGAAATAGAGGTAGAGGTAACTAGAACCGAGGCCCAAAAAGGCCTAGGTTCTCTATACATTTTAATGTTGATTCAGAAGAGCTTGTCCAAATGTTTCATGCAGGATTCTTTGATTGGATTTGGAAGGACATAGTCCTACCTAGACCTGAAAGGCCTCATTTCCAAGCCCCACAATGACAGTGGACTTCATGTATTTTGGACAACATGTTTTATTTTGGATATATGAGTATTATTTTGAAATATTTCCAAATTTCATGAGCTAAAATTGCCAAAAGTAAATGTGTTTCAGGGGAGGCACAATGGGTGTGTTTTCTTAACTAATGGGTTATGCTATGATTTTTTTGAACTAAGGGAGTCACAAG
>ML802701.1:170579-183717 GCA_009831015.1 Picea engelmannii | reverse complement strand
GAATTTTACCATCCAAAGAGCTTGAAGGTCCTCTGTTTATTAAGTAAACAACAATATCTACAGCATCTTCCCAAAACTGTAAGGGAAAACCAGCATGTAATCTCATACTCCTTGCACCCTCCATGATTGTCCTGTTCATCCTTTCTGACACACCATTTTCTTGTGGTGTTCTTGTAATTGTCTTCTCTCTACGAAATCCATGGTATGAATAGTAATCTTAAAACTCCTTGTTACAATATTCACCTCCATTGTCTGATCTGAGACACTTCAACCTTTTTCCTGTCTCATTCTCAACCAAATATTTTCATTTCTTAAAAGTATCAAAAACATCAAATTTTTGCCGAATGCAATAAACACAAGTTTTTCCAGTTGGGTCATCAATAAAAGTAACATAATAACGAGAGCCACCAAGAGATGATACATGAGATGGTCCACATACATATTTCACTCTTCTTTTCTTTTCCGACTTTGAAAAATATGACTCTCTTATGTTTTCATAAACACAATGCTCACAGAAATCCAAATCAATTTGTTTAAGATCTGACAACAAACTTCTTTTGTGAAGTATTTGCATCCCCTTCTTACTCATGTGTCCAAGCCTATGATTCCACAGTGTTGTATCCACTCATGTAGAAGCTAAAGAGATAGAAGAGTTAGTATTTCTAGTACATAAATACAATGTACCTACCTTCTCTCATTTTTCTATCACTAATGATCCTTTGGTGACCTTCCACACCTTATCTATAAATATGGATATACAACCTTCACTTTTCAACTACTCTCTTGAAATTGGATTTTTCCTTAGATATAGAACATGTCTTACCTATTTCAACAACTAATGGTTTCCATTTCTTTGCGTTATTTTTACCTTTCCCATTCCAACAATTTTGCATGGTGCATCATCACCCAAAGGAACCTATCTAAAATCACCTTGAACATAATATAGAAAATGTTTCCTATGGGGTGTGGCATGAAATGAATCCCCTGAATCTAATACCCAAGACTCAGAAATATTATCTACAGAAAGAATCAAAGCATCTTGTAATACATCACCTATTACATTTGCTTCCTAATTTGTCTCATGTTGTCCATCTATTTGTTTCTTTGGGGCTCTATAGTCTTTCTTCAGATGTCCTTTCTTTCCACAATTCCATCACTCTATCTTTCCAAGTCTAGATTTGGATCTTCCCTTCCTAGAATTCCCACAGATCCTTGATCCCTTTCCTCTATCATTTTTTCTTCCCCTATTCTCCACATTTAACGCATTACCTGATGTCTCACATGTTCTTTTCCATCACATTTCCTCGCTAAGGATAACACCAACAACAACATCAAATTTTAGAGTGTTTTAACCAAAGACAGAGTTACTTACAGCCATGACCAAGCCATTCCATCTCTAGCAATGAGCATAATATTAGAAGTGCCCTGGCCTCATCATCAAAGTCCACTTTTACATAACTTAGTTGATTAGTAACCATATTAAATTCATTTAAATGATCTGCAACAGACCCACCTTCTGACATTTTCATATTAAATAATATCTTCATTAGAAATACCTTATTGGATGTCGAGGGTTTTTCATATATTTTAGCCAATGCATCCATCATCTCATTCATTGTCTTTTCTTTCGAAATATTGAAATCCACCAACGTTTCCAGGCTCATCCATATCGTTCCTAGTGCATTTTTGTCAAGAACCTCTCATTCTTCATCCTTCATGATCATCATCTTCTTTTCTATTCCACCCAATGGTAGGAATAGATCCTTCTGATATAAATAATATTCCATGGCATCTTCCATAACTGGTAGTTTTGGTTGTTAAATTTCTCGACCCTAAACTTTCCATCTTTCGCCATTGCTCCCACTCGAACCAGGAACCCTCTTTTCCTGTGAGTTACCTTTTGCTATGATATCAGTTGTTAGAAAGAACAGGATCGCGGAGAAATAAAATAAAATAAAAATGCAGAAATAAAACACGGAAGATACACAATACAATAGAGACATAGATATATGTGGTTCACCCAGTGTGGGCTACATCCACCAGAGAAATTTCCAGGTCCTTTCTTTTTTATTATCCAGCAAATGAAGGGTTACAACCTACAACACACCCGATGTAACTTCCTCTTATTTCTCTCATGGAATCCTCTCTCAGAATACAATATTTGCAATGATACATAGACGCAATACATTTCCCTCGTAAAAGAGGGTTGCCTTCTAGGGAAAAAAACCATAACATAACTTCTACCGCCAGATATGTGACCTTATAATGAACGGTCCAGATTTACTATGAAATTACAATATACATTTACAAGGATTTTTTTCCTTTAGGGGCTTCACCTTTGAACCCTCGTCGGGGGCCTACTTGCCCCCAAACCCTATAGGAGGGGAAAGCCCACCATGCACTCCCCCACATGGAGGAGTGTACATTCTTCCGGGTTGTAAACTCTTCATGGGGTATAAACACAGCTGAAAATAAAAATCCTTTGAGTCAAGAAGATAATCAGGGTCCACAACCAACATCCAACGAGCTATCGTGTGCCCCAAACGGAGATCGCATGCCAAAGTTACTCCCCCGGGAAGTTGATACACCAAACTACCCAAAACGGGGTCCACAAAATTGTTGGTTTTTCATCTTCCGGGGTTACGGTTTTGGATATTTTTTATGTTAAAAAGGCCTTTGGATCCTCATTGTAACAGTCATCTTCTTGCGAATGTGAGTATCTGTGACATCTCTTCTCAGAGATAAGCTCTCACCATTCTAGTGAGTCTTTCACTCTGTATTTCTATAGTTTTGTACATTTTTCTCATTAATAGAAATTGTTTATTATTGTATCTCTATGTTTATGGTTATATCTACGACAAATATTTGTTATATTATTGGATATCTGATATATCTTTGTACATTTCATTATTATATATCTTCTCTCATTTTGTGTTGAAAATAATCTGAATCAGTTGTATCAGAGCATGTTGCTCTTGATTGTTTTTCAGTACATGTCCATGATGAGGTCTGAGTATAGAAAGTTGGGTCTCAAGCCTGTCTCTCTTGAGGAAAATCTCTCTCGCATGCCCAATAATCCCTCCATGGTAGAAGAAAAGAAAAAAGACAGAGCAAATGATTATATTAATATGTTGCTTGAGAAAGATCTCACGTGACAAAGGGACGAAATGATGGAGAATTTTTCCCACATCCTTCAAAACCTACCGATAAAAACTGTCACGTATTCATAAAACAACCAATTTGGAGGCACCTCACCTTTCAAGGTACAATTTAATTTTGATATTCTTATATTTGAAGGAAAGATAGATGCAGATTCCCTAGAAAAATGGTTAAATCTGCTAGAAGGTTATTTCTTTGTTCACAATTTTTTCTGACATGGAAAGGATCACCTTCGCACTCTTTAAATCTCTCCCCCATGTTAAACAATGGTGGAAAACTTGCTGGGAGAAAATTTCCACAGATGAGTCTGGAATATATGGGACCGAGCCAACTTGGGATTTTTCTATGGATCCAGTCAAGGAACAATATTACCCTGTTGGTAACTATGATGACCAGTACATGAGATGGACCACACTGCGTCAAGAGAGGGGACAAGTAGTGTTGGAGTTCACCAATACCTTCCATACCTTGCGCACCAATATGGGTATCAAATATTCTGAGCGGAATTTGGTTCTAAAATATTGTGGGGATCTACACATGTACATCCAAACTAAAATGGAGTTTCTGGACATCTCATCGCTAGGAGCTGTCTATCGATATGATATCAAAATTGAGAAGAAATCTAGGCACTAGAACAAATGGGAGTTTGGGTCTGAAAATCCACAACAATCAAAGCATGATAAATATGGACCTAACAAACATCCTTCCAAAAACCAGTCCAAGCCACAAGAAAACAAGGGTAACAGAAATACAAAGAAGGACATTGGAAAATGGTGTGATTTCCATGAAATCCCTCGGCACAACGTCGATGAATTTCTCTCAAAATATTCATTGGTATCTGAGATCAAATACAAGGAGTTGAACCCTGATTTGGAATCTAATTCAGAAAATACTGGTAGAAGACAGATCATCGATGTGGACCCCACTGCTATTGTCACGGTCGCAGCAATTCAAACAGAAGAACCAGTAGATCCTGAAGAGGGAGAGAACCTTTTTCATTCACATATGTGGGTGAAGGGGATGTCGTTGCCTTTTATTGTTGATAGTGGAAGCTAGAAGAACCTTGTCTCAGCAGAGGTTGTCAAATAGTTAGGATTGTCGACAACACCACACTCGCAACCATACAACATCAAGTGGATTTTCCAGGGACGATCTTTGTGTCAGCCAAAAATGTTGATTTTCATACAGCATCCATCCCTTCAAGGACAATGTATTATGTGATGTTTCCCTGTTGTATTTATGTGATGTTATTTTGGGCCAACCATATATGTGGAAGCGCCATGCTATTTATGAGTCTCGACCCCGTAGTGTCATCATTACTCCGGGGGTTTATCTCGACAGGATACTAGAGGTAGTTCCAACTATTTTCCCACCTAAACAGTTCCGCAAGGTAGTATCTCATACTACAAAATTCATCTTCTTCACAATTTGTTCAAAAGGTGAACATAAGAACATCGCAACCACTACAGTCTCGATCCCACCACCTTCTATCCAGCAGAAGAAGGTCGAAAAGATTGAAGAAAAGCGCAAGGATTCCTTATGCACACAGTCATCTCATGCAGCCAGACTAGGTAAAAAGTTCCAACCCTTCCAGCCACAAGTTATTGACAACCTTCAACAAGCTAAGCAGTGCAACTTCTCCAACAAGGCAAGAAATTCATCAAGATGCAAATTCAGCAAACGTTTTTCCCTCTCCCCCAGGCACTCAATGCAACGTAGACAATTTCTTCCTAAGGATGGAGGATGGATCCAATTTGATATCGGTTTCCACCCACCTATTCCAACTGGCTCAAAACAGTCTTCTGGCAATTTATTATTTTTAGCAATTTTTAGGTTCTTAAATGTATGGGGCCATTTGAGGTCCTAAATGAAGTTTTTTCAGGATCAAGCACCTCAATGATATTCAAAGGAATTAATTGAGCCCCCAAAATTAATATTCTCATCGATACCTTTCCAATGAGCTATCGTTCACTCCAAACGATGATCATATGCCAAAGTTATACCCCCGGGAAGTTGATACACCAAACTACCCAAAACAAGGTCCACAAAACTGTTGGCTTTTCATCTTCTGGGGTTAGGGTTTTGTATTTTATTTATGGTAAAAATTCCTTTGGAACCTCATTGTAATAATCATCTTCTTGCGAATGTGAGTAGTCTTCGCATCTCTTCTCATAGGTAAGTTGTCACCATTCTAGCGAGTCTTTCACTCTGTATTTCTATAGTTTTGTACATTTTGCTTATTAATAGAAATTGTGTATTAATGTATCTTTGTATTTATGGTTATATATCTGATAAATCTTTGTTATATTATTGGATATCTAATATATCTCTGTAAATTTCTTTATTATATCTCCACTCTCATTTCATGCCGAAAATAATATGGATCAGAAATGCTCCGACTCGGCCCTTCAGTTCCATTTGAAGGTTATAAATTGAGTTATATCCAAGTCTTGAAGGATTCGACAATTCAACTTTGAGAGCAAAGACACTCTGGATAAATTTCACTTTATATTAAGTCTACATCATTTTTTCCTTGAAATTTTGAACTCCTTGTTCAGCCCCCAAGCTCTTCCTTCTTTGTGACAAAGAACCTCATTGACTCTTTTATATGAGATTTCCTTTGGTGGAGGATTGAAGCAGTGGAGACCCGACTGGAGGGAGTTAGTTTCTTGGTTCTGATATGTTTCATTACATAAGTTTGTCACCTATGTACTTTTGATGATTATTTTAATAAAAATATTATTTTCTCGTCCAATTGATATCTTGCAAATATTTGAATTATTATTCCATGGGCGTATTTGTCATGTATGTGTAACACCCTTGTTTCCCCTAGCTTGTAAATATAACTATAACTTTCCAAAATACTATGGGTAGACTAAATATGTGTGGATGTTTGAATTGATGAATCTTTTTGTTATAAAAAGGTAATGTATGTATTTTATGTTATTAAATAAAATGGATATTGTTGCATAATTGTTGAAGGGGTTTGCCAAGGTAGATCATGATGCTATGAGAGAGATGGTGAGGGGAACCATAAATGGTTGAGATGATGAGATGACCCCCACCAAGCTAGTACCTTACTGGATTTAAATTACTTAGACCTGGAACAGTCCTCTAACCCATAAATAAACTACCAGTCAGGATGGTAGTTGGGAAGTCATCCTCAAGAGTTAATGAGGAGATAGGAAGAGTACCCATCTGAAAGACTTCCTAACCTAACCACGAACTGGGGAATCGGACCCATGTAATCTTGTTGAGTAAGGCAAGAAAATAAGGGATTTTGTGGGAAGAAGGGATTGGAAGGAATAGGAGTTGAGAGACCATGTTTCTTGAAGAGAAGAGTGGGTGCGGCTCTCTGGTTTTGGAGAGAACTGAGAAACAAACTTGCTCTGGATACAAGTGTTGAACTCTATTGAGAAAAATAAACCAATCCTAGAGGACCATCCCATATTAAGAGAGTATAAAGATGTGTTTCTAGAAGAGGTACCAGGTCTACCTCCAAGAAGGTATATTGACTTTTCAATAGAAGTTGCACCAAGAGCGGTGCCAGTTTCTAGGACACCCTATAAAATGAGTACACCAGAACTAGTTGAGCTCAAACTACATCTAAAGGAGATGTTGGACAAAGGATACATTTGACCTAGTGTGTCTCCATGGGGAGCACCAGTATTTTTTGTGAAAATGAAGGATGGAACACTTAGGTTTTTCATAGACTATAGACAAATCGATAAGATGAACATTAAAAATAAGCATCCCTTGCCAAGGATTGATGACTTGTTTGACCAATTAAGGGGTACTACAATTTTCTCCTAGATTGAATTGAGGTCTAAATACCATCCATTCTGAATTAAGGATGAAGACATCCACAAAACAACCTTTAGAACAAGATATGGGCACTATGAATTTTTGGTGGTGCCATTTGGGCTTATCAATGCACCAACCACTTTTATGTGCTTAA
Organism: Picea engelmannii; assembly: GCA_009831015.1. Lineage (NCBI taxonomy): Eukaryota > Viridiplantae > Streptophyta > Pinopsida > Pinales > Pinaceae > Picea > Picea engelmannii. Next base: position 176,600 of record ML802701.1, on the reverse strand, counting down.
TGAATAATGTACTCAATAAATTCCTGGATATATTTGTGTTGGTTTTCATTGATGATATCCTAATATATTCTAAGAGTATGGAATAACATTAAGAACATCTCATTTTAGTGCTTCAAGTGCTAAGAGAACATCAGCTCTATGCTAAGTTTAGTAAGTGTGAATTTTTCCAAAAACAAGTCTATTACTTAGGCTATGTTATTTCTGAAGAAGGAGTGGCAGTTGATCCTAACAAGATAAAATCCATTATGGATTGGCCTACCCCAAAGGATGTATATAATATCATATTCTTTATGGGCCTAGCAAGATACTATAGAAGGTCCATAAATGGATTCTCCAAGATCGGTTGCTCAATCGCCTCCCTTCAAAAAAAGGGAGTTAAATTCATTTGGACACCATAATGTGAACAGAGATTCCAACAGCTGAAACACCTCCTAACTAATGCACCTGTTTTGAAGATTGAAAACCCAAACAAGGACTTCCTTGTGTGTACATATGTCTACAAGGAAGGGCTCGGAGGAGTCCTTATGCAGGAATGACATGTGATTTTCTACGAATCCAAAAAATTGAATAAGCATGAAATCAATTATGTGACCCATGATTTGGAATTGGCTACCATAATACATGCTTTAGAAATGTGGAGGCATTACCTCCTAGGTAGAATATCTTTTCTTATGACATACCATATTGGGTTGAGATATTTGTTTTATCAACCAAAACTCAATGCTAGACAAGCTAGATGATATCTCTCCTTAGTGAGTTTGATTTTGAAATCAAACATATCAAAGAAAAAGAAAATAGGGTGGTTGATGCCCTTAGCAGAAGTATGAAAGTGATTCACTTGGCAGCTGTAAGCACCTGTGAAACAGACGTCAATGAGAGATTCAAAAGTGCGCAAGAAACAAATGCATTTTCCAATATTGTGAAATCATACTTCGAGCAAGAGCCCATAGGGATAAAGTATGAGGGTTATCAATTGTCGAATGATGGCCGGCTAACTTACAAAGGCAGTTTGTATATTCCAAATTGTGACGACTTGAAGAGGTTTATAATGGATGAACTACACAAAAGACCATATATTGGTCATCCTAGTTATCAAAAAATTATCACAACCACTAGGAAACTATTTTATTGGCTCACACTGAAAAAGGACAGAGTTCATTACTTGGATAAATGTCTATAATGTCATCATGTTAAGGAAAATCATCGGCATCCAGTGGGGTTTTCGCAACCCCTACCAATCCCAGAATGGAAATGGAAAACCATCTCCATGGATTTCATCACAAGATTACCAAAATCAAGCAAAYAGAATGATGYCATCATGGTAGTCGTGGACAAACTGAGGAAGTTTGCTCACTTTATTCTTGTCAAATCAACTTGAAAGGAAATAGATATTTCCAGTATTTTCATGAAGGTAATATTTATACTGCATCCCATGCCTAAGGAAATCATATCCAACCAAGATACAAAATTTACTTCAAACTTTTGGAAATCTTTGTTTGTTGGTTTTGAGACTAAATTGATATTTAGTACAGCCTATCACCCTCAAACTGATGGGAAGACGGAGAGGGTAAACCAAGTGTTATAGGACATGTTAAGGATGCATGTAATCCATCAACCCAAGAAGTGGGAAGACTACCTACCACTGGTAGAGCTTGATTATAACAATGGCTATCAAGAGTCATTGAAGATGAGCCCTTTTTAGGCCATCTATGGTAGACAATGCAATATTCCAATCAGCTGGAATAACCTAGTAGAAAGAATTACGATTGGGCCATATATGCTAAAGGAAATGGAAAAACAAGTAATTATGATAAAACTGAATTTGAAAATAGCTCAGGATAGACAGAAAATCTATGCAGATAGAAAAAGGACTCCTAGAGAGTTCAAAGTAGGGGATCATGTGTATCTCTGAGTTAGGCCCAAGAAAATTTCCTTCAGAATGGGAGCTTGTGCCAAGTTGGCACCTCGGTATTGTGGACCCTTTAAAATTTTGGATAAAGTGGGACAAGTAGCATATAGACTATCACTTCCTCCCACAATGAAGGCACATACTATTTTCCATGTTTTGTTACTAAAGAAATATGTACATGATTCTAATCATATAATTGATTGGTTTGTGATTCAGGTGGAACCAGAGGGAGAATTCCTACCAGAGCCACAATGCATAATAGACAGGAAGGAAATACCACTCATGAATAGAACCATTGCATAGGTCAAGGTGCAGTGGAAACACTTTGGTCCAGATGAAGGTACATGGGAAATGGAGGATGCCATGAAACAAACATACCCATTTTTGTTTACTTTTGTACATACAGAGTACATCGTCAAGTAGAAATTTGAGTGTTGCGTCTCCTTTTTCACCTAAATGAGGAAAATAAAGACGCTTACATGCCTAGTTGGGTTAGCTAGGCAAGACAGCAGTGAATGCAAGAGTTAGAAACACCAAGCATAAGAAATAAACAACAAACTAAGCTAAAAACAATAAAATAAACTAAACTAGAGTGCATAAGGATATTAAAATAAAAAACAAACAACATTCATGCCACCAATGGATAGGATTGTATTAGTGGAAAGAAAACACCAAAGAGAAAGAGAGACTTATGGGCCTCCTCTTCCTCCAAGGGAGGGCTCTTGAACCCCCAAAGATTGAGCTCTTCTTACAAATAGAAAACTTGAAGGAAATGGTGAAGAAATCCAAATCTCATTCACTCAATAGGTGATGTGAATAGCTCAAATGAAACGATGCTTTATGCTCTTGACAAGAAAAGAGGATCCTCCAAGAGAATATAGGCAGCATAATAATACAAATTAATTCCTTGAAAATATAGTGCACCCATGGCCTCTTTTTATAGCAAAGCTTTGAGGCATTATTCAACTAGTCTTTAGTGTGAACAAGGGGCTCTTTAGGGCACCCTTAGGTCTTTGACCAGCCCCCCACTTGGATTCAGCTCGGATTTGGGTGTCAAATCGACTTGGGAGATTAACGAGAAGTGGGTGGAAGGCTGACCAATATCATAAATGCTCTATTTTGAGGTGTGCGCGGCTTTTTGCTTCCACAGTCACGCATCGAGCACATGTGTGCTTTTTCGACGTTATTGTACTATCGCACGTGCGCGCGTGCCTTGTGTAGTCTTAGCGCATGCGGATTTTTTAAATAGTTGTATAGTTTTTATGCCCTTTGGAAATGAATTTTTGTGCCATGGATGAATTAATGGATGTTTGGAGATGATGGATCCCTGTAACCATTTTTGGATGAAATTCTAGTGATAAGAGATGCCCCCTGATGTGTGAGGTTAGGAGCATACGTATAGATGAAATACATCAATGTTTCTTCTACTGGGAGTACCATTGTAAGAAAGATTTGTGATGGAAGTGTCAAGAGTGATCCGTTGGAAAGAGAGGGGAACCTGTAGGACCCAAACCTTTCCCAAGTTGTGGAAAAAAGAAAATTGTGTACAAATGAGGCGGGCATGCCCCATGCTCATGTCATGTAACTCAAAAATGTGTAATACAGTAACTGAAGTTGTGTGTTGGTGTAGATGACTGCAGCACCCTCGGGGGAATGTCAATAATAGCAGAGGACAATTATGATCGTGAATAAACTCTGAAAAGATGCAATGACACCTATAATAAGTGTCCAGGAGTCGCAGGCATTGATGGCCTTATAATTTTCAAAGATCTTCAGCAAATATGAAAACAACTGCAATAGTCACAAAGTAAGACCCACTGCAACATGAGAAAGTGTTGAAGTCGAATGTTGTGGGGGTCAACGACAGCAGATATCAATGATGGGTCTCTCTGTGTCATATGAGACTCCTCATTTCAAAGGTAATGAGATTCAAGATATTGTCGTCCGTCTAGAAACTGTGTTGATGTCGACAGAAACGGAGACGTGATTTCGAGAAGTGGAGGGCTTCATGAAATCCACTGGATAAAATTAGGAACCGATGAGTAACATGGATGAAGTCCAGGAGTGGTGAGACTCAAGACTGCCCTTGGTTGGGGAAATATGTAAAGTGGAAGCAACCCTGAAATTGAATCTAGCGTCAGGGGGGCGACTAGACGAGGATAAATTGTGCCAGAGGCGTGACAAAATGGACAAACACAGAGATAAAAAATGTGTATGGATTGTAAGATACTCGGGGTGTATGGTTAATGTCATTGATGGGAATAAGTGAAAAATACCCCAACCAAGGGTGACAAGGGTTGCTTTGTAAGAAAAGGAAGGTCGTGAAAGGCGACAACAGGAAGCTAAGTAAATGTGGGAAAAATATTGTGTACAATTACCGAAAGAATAAAGAATCAGTTGGGATAACTGTGCGGATACAGAAATGGGTGCCCCAATGGAAGATGGCTTGGCCCATGATGGCGCAAGTTTTTTTGGAAACACCTGGAGGGTGAGGGACCCATAGGTGGGTTTCTGCATTAGGAAAGTGAATGGAGGAGAAGATGCAGATGGGAAAACTGACTTTGTATGAAATGGATGGTTAATGATACTACGGGGGTGCAGTCAAAATAGAACCATGATGAAGTAACCTAGGAGTCCATTAGGCAGGCTAGAAAAATGAGGAGAAGTAGCATGTGGTTGGTTCTCAATGATGCATAAGACTATCGGGACTACCATCCCTAAAGGGTGAAAACGGCATGAGTGTCAAAGTGCCAAGGGGGAATATGAATGGGACAACTCATGTTGGGGAGAGTGCTACCGGGTGACAATACCAAAATGCAGCAGAGGTAACAGTACTGCAGAGCTGGATATAGGGATCCTAGAGGCAAATATCGGAGGGTGCGACTTGGAGATGCAAATTGAGATTCAGTGGGAATGACTACATGTCAGTGTCAAAGATACACCTGAAGGAGTAATGCTTATGTATATAATGATCAAGTACCTACACACATGAAAACCGAATACCCGACGTGAACAATATCTGAAGAGAAAGATCATATAATAGTTATTCAATAATGTGTGAATGTAAGCATGCGTACCTGAGCGTAATATGAGAAAAAGGCCCCCCGGGGGCCAATGATGGATAGTGTCCTGGGGAATGGAATGGTGTAGGTGGTGGGATCTTGATCCTGTGGCTAAAGAAGGATCGAAAAATGGATGCCCGAAGTGCCCGGAATTGAGTCTGGAAGTTTGGCAAAAGGGACTATATATAGTTGTAGGGCCCACAATGCCACCTCATTTGTACCTACTGTCTTATTGAGTGGACGAACAATTGTAGAGGATATTTGGATATTCTGGGAGATCGAGTCTATCAATTCAGGATCAGCGAGTTCCAGGTTAGTGTTCATATCCTCCTGCATTTTAGTTAGGATTCCTTTTTTGGGCAGGGCTTGTACAGAGGACCATATAGGGGGATTTGTGGGTGTGGACCCCCCAGTGCGTGGGCGATCGAAAGATTCACAGGCACGAGTGTGTGACTGTAATGTAGACAGCCATGCACAGGGGCACCCTAATGGGGAAAACAAGCACGCATCAAATGTGTTCTTGTTCAAGGCACAACAGTGCATGCATGCACGTCTATATTCCTCACAGTTGTGCATGTGTGAGCAGCTGTGTATCGAATAGGTGCATGCATGTATGTGTGACAGGGGCACATGTGTGCACCCCTGTATGGCCGACATTTGTGCATGAGTGCGCAACTATGGGATAAACAAGCATGCATATGTGTGTGCCTCTGGGAAAAAATGTTGTGCCTTTGAGGCAAAGCTGAAGGGTGTAAAAAATATTTTTTTTTTTTTGGGGGGGGGGATTATTGGTGTTTGGTGATGTCGATCCACTAGAGGGAGAGGGACTGGGCCCACCTGAGAGAGGCGGTGAGAGATGAGGAGTTGGTCGTACATGGTGCTTTGGCAGCCTGTGGGTTGTTGAAGTTTTTTGAGTGCTCACTGGTGAGGGCACAGGAGTACCTTCTGCAATTCATGATTTCCATGTGGAGTCCGAATTTGCAATGTTTCATCATTTGCAGTGAGCACCTCACATTCTCCATGATGGAGGATGTGTATTTTCTAACTGGG
>ML802701.1:104668-142417 GCA_009831015.1 Picea engelmannii | reverse complement strand
CACCATGATTTTCAAAGCAAAGACTCAACAATGTAAAGTCCTTCTTGTCCAATTTGTAATGGTCCACTTTCCTAAGTCTTGAATCACATTAAAAAATGAGAAATTATGTGCTAAGGTCGAGTCATAGGTTAGGGTGAATGTCATGTCAAAAGGTATTTTGGTTCATCATCACCTTTCATGAGGTCAAATAAGGAACAATCATGAAACTCCATGTCATTTGTATCGTTGCAAACTTCAAAAGTGTACCTGTTGCGCAAGTTCCCTATGCAAATCCTTAACTTGCCTTGAAACGTCTTGTCACTATGGATAACCAACTTTACTTCATTTGAGATAAAACCTTTCCATCCTTGTTGTTGCGTCGAGTTTCCTGCTTCTTTCATCTACTGTGCGCTGCACAAAGGGTTACTGCTCTCATTTGTTGTGAAGATGATTTTCTTGAGCAAAGGATTTTGCTGCGTAGAGGATTGTCCTACACATAGGCTACAGGGCGTGCTGTGCAAATGACTGGTTTAGTGGTAAACTTCAAGATCAGTTTCTGACCAACTGGAGAGGAATTTTGAAAATCCAGAGAGTTTTTTGTCAAGGACAGACCAAATAATAAAAACCTGAAAGTTGATTTACAATATATTGTTGCATCATTGAAAAGTTTTCTTCATTGAAGTCAAAAGAAAACTCTTGAAATGTAGGATCAAAAATAGATTCATGTTTTTCTGCATTTGGCGTTGTCTTACTGAGTTGCTCCTTCACTGACTATTGATCAAAAAAATCATTATCATCATCATAGATAGGATTGTGCTGAACAAAAACTAGTTCAGAACACTTCACGGGCTGTTGATTTTTGAGATCTATCAACTCATCATTCAATAGTTGGGATTGAGTTTGAAGAAGTATAACTTTAGTTTGCATCACTTGAAAACAAGTTAGCACTGATTGAAGAGTTTCTTTGTTCAATATCACTGTATTGCTTTCAGTGGTGTTTATTAGAGTGTTAAGAAACTCTAATAATTCGAGACTTCGAGCCATTTCAAAACACTAAATGAGGTCTCCTTTTTTTAGGTAGATCCTGATTACAATTTGACTCAACAAAAACGGTTTACTTGCAACTCACTCACTTGAATTGCTCGCTTGAACTTACGCTTGCTTGAATTTGTTTCTAGGAAGTTGAGGATGTCGGTTACCACCGAAAATGCATCCAAACTTGTGATTTTACAATAGACTTATAATGAATTGAACAGATGTTGGGTTCAATTGAGAATGCACCCTATGGCAAATTCAATTCAACTCAATTTGATTTCAAAAAGACAAGTAAACTTACAAAAGGACTATTTGTAAGTTACAATAAATCATGATTCTGAAGTTGAATTACTCTTCAAATTTGAATGTGTTGTCGATGCTTTTGAGTCCACTTCTCCTTTGATTATGAGCTTGTTTTGTCCATTGTTGATGTGATTTCCAATTTGATATCTCTACTTCTTCTTGATTACTTTGCTTGATTGTACTTGAATAACATTATGCATGAAATTGTGTGTTGTGTAAATGCTAAAATTGCAATTGTGTTTATGTCAAAATTAGAAAACGAACAATATAAGCCTCCATGAAAAGATCACCAACACACACTACACAAGGTGTACCTAATATCCCCTTATTCAATTTCGAACGGATCTAGGACACAAAGAAAAAAAAAATGATATTTTTATTGAAAATGATGTACATGAAGTCTACAACTAGACTTCTTCTATAAACACTTATAACCCCTTTTACAAATTAAACTCTCAATAGTTACAAGCATTGAAGGGATTCTCAACAACTTCACAAAACTCTCACCTCGACATCAAACTTTACTTTAACTTTTTATTTGACTTACACAAGTTGCATTATATTTTGACTTGAACTCAAACAAATCGTCATGTCTTCCTTTTTACAAACAACATACACCCCTAACTTTAAACCATGGAATCCATCACTTCTAAGACCTTTACAAACCCTTTTATACATATATGAGCTTATAACCCATTGATGCTTTTATGGACTTTGATAAAATAATGAAAGGTTAACTTTCTTGTCTCCACGTACACCATAATGGAAATAACTAGAAATTCCCTTCCATGATGTCATTAATAATAAACTATTATTAATGACAATTCCATTACACAATTGTGAAACAATGCTGAATGTAACCCATAACTTCTTCTGTTGTGGATTTTCTTGAGTATTGATTTAATATACTGTTTCCCAAAAAACTCTTTATTGATCTCATGGCTTTGGATGTGCAATTTGATGGCGACCATACAACAAACATCAAATATGCCAGGAGGATCTTAGCTGAGTGCTCGATTTCACAAATCGACGTGGTAGAGATCTAATGGTTGTGCAGAGAAGAAGACACACGATCCAGGACAAGGGTTGCTCGAGGAAGGATGCAATGGAGATTTTATGTCAGTTGGAAATTTCTGGGACCGATCTAGACTTTTATGCTGACATAGTGTTGTCGAACAAGTTCATGGGATCTGGGGGGACTGCTAGAGGGGAAATCCAACCAGGGATCTCTAGGGATTTAAATACAATTCTTACTCCCAAAGAAAATGAAGCAATTGGGTGCGCTTTCAGATCCCTTGACATGATTTAGATTCTACTATTTTCAAAATAAAAAGGGTAGGATGCCAACAAAGTTGGAAGGCGATTTACTGTATGCACTCACGATTTTTGTTGCAACTAAAAATGGATGAGATGCAGATCGAACATCCATTGTTGCTTTCCTTTCTCTCGTCAAGGTTTCTTGTAATGACGACCAATAGAAATGTTATATATGCATTCCAAGCTACGATTAGAAGGCCAAAGAAAGTAGATCTGGCAGATCTAAATCACTGAAGACAATATTGACATAGGTTGAGGTCGATCCTTGAGAAAACGTTCGCGAGTTTGATTCTATGGGCGTTGGGAAAACTCATGATTCTTTTTTTTTTTTACAGAGAAGTGGTGTGATTGAAATAGAAATCACTTCAGATCCGTACATATTTGTTGTAAGAACCACGACAACTCAAATAGTTATAGATTTAAATGCAGAAAACTCGCCAGCTCTCTTTTTCATATCAACATTCGCCCCCCGCCCCCCCTTTTTTTTGCATACAAGGTTAGCCAAATAGTGACTAATCAAATTGATAAAAGAAGAGAAGGATTTTACTAGGATTTTAACTTTTGTTTTGCCCAGTTCTAGGCTGCAATTTCTGGCTGTGATTTATTACTTGAAATTGACACGATTCAGGCTGTAGATGTCACACAATTTGTCATTGTAGATGCATGGGCTGAGTGAGTTGTTTCCATCGTGCCACAAAAAAGAATGTAGATCTGAAATCTGTTGTTGTTGTGAGCAACATATACCATCACTTTACTTCTTTAAGATCAAATGTGCTCTTCCATCATCAACTTTCAAATTGCAAATTCTCCATGGAAAACTACCATGACTTTACTAGGCCCTTAAGACCAAAGGTGCTATGATACCAATTGATAAAATATGCATCAGAACAACAAGATGGAAGAAAAGGCTCACTAGCCAACTCTTATGCATTCAAACCAATGTTACATATTTATAGTACAATGGGCGATGCCACCTCATAGAGAGATTTGCTCTAGATCCTAAAATCATGCATGATGATTAAGCTAGGCAATCTTAACTAACTCATTAGTCATCACTTGAGGATATATTATTATATCCTAAATGAATAATACAAATATAGGTGACAATTAGAATTAATGATTGGTTAAGGTAAGCCATAGGATAACAGATATATGATGTCATATTTGACCCCTATTTTCCCAGTTTGCTGGGCAATCTGCTGCATTTTAGCTATAGGTTACCATTGCACAACAAACTTGCTGCACAACTGTGACAGAGCTTCTATAATGCCTCCAGGGCAATCTGCTGCATTTTAGCTATAGGTTACCATTGCACAACAAACTTGCTGCACAACTGTGACAGAGCTTCTATAATGCCTCCAGATTAGAAATGAAGGGTAGGAAAGAATGACATCTCATCTACAACGAATGCCAGAGGTCAAATATCATCAGAACATGGTTTCAAAAGTGGATTTATTTATTATTATCTTGTAATTAATGAGTCAACTTTGACTCCTAATTTTCATTTGTTAGTTCATATTTTGTTGCCAAGAGATTTGTAATTTTTTCTTAATTTAGGAAGGCTGCTAGGATTTGAATTGGGTAGCATAGGAAGATATGTTTATATATATTTCATGAAGATATGAGAGATAATAGCGGGGAGTTGACACAGGTATACATATTTTGATATTCAATGTAATTTTCTGGATCTAATAGAAATACAAATGCAGAAGTCTTGAACTCCTTATGAAAAATATTCTAATGGTAGTGTTCTGAAGATTTTTCTCTCATGTTTGTATGTTTTCCTTGTGTAATTACTTTCATCTGCACTTTTCTTCTATTTAAATTGGATATTCAAAGGTATATAATTCGTCAAATAGTTCTCCAGACTTAAATGATTTAAACTCTGTTTATTCTTCTTAACTAAGGTCATAATTCATCTTTTATGTTGCTCTGATTATGTTATGTGTTTCTGTTTCTCTTTCACCTTACTTAATCAAACTCAAAACTGAAATTTCATCACCTCATTTAGCCTTTGTTCCTCTGGGAAGTTCTACCCACCATGTATTGCTTTATTTTGTTTTCAGGGGTTGACTCCATATCCCTAGAGATACTATACCTCTTTTCCAGCAAACCTTGAAAAAACTATATCAAACATCTAAATCTAGCTATCAGTTCAAAGCAATCTACCTATCAGAGATTAAGTCTTAGAGAGAGCCCTCTCTAGATTTGAAAGGCTAGTAAGGTGAAATCTTCCCTGGAATAAACAATAAGGATCAGATTTGACTTCTGATGGTGAACAGAGGTCAAACACAAAGAAGACTGTACCATTCACCTAGAGACTCCAATTACTTTTCAATCAGATTCAAAGACTCCACTAGGGGACAAGATCCATTGACAGAGACATGGAAGGACATCATGGGAAACTAGGTATCAAAGCTTCAGTTTTTTCCAAGAGATCTTATTATTTTTCATTAGTTACCTCTTGTCTTTTCCTGAGAAAGTTAAAAGAATTTTCCATTAATTGCAGTATTCAAATGAAGACTACAGATTTATACTTGACTCTCTTTTAAAAGTTGCAAATCATTCTTTTGAAGCTGTAAATACACCTCCATTTTGTATTGGTGATCCTGAACAAGATCTTAATGATAACCATAGCCAATCTAGTGAACCTCTAGATACTAAAGTTGATATACCATATCATGTACCTAATTCTAAACTTACCAAGACCACAGGCAGAAACATGCCTTTGAAACTACCTTCTATACTTCATGACTTTCCAACAAAGAACTATAGACACCTACCTGTGTTCGATGGTGAACTTGAGAAGATTTCAACTGAAAAACATGTCCAGGCTTTTGAGCATTTTGTAGACTTCTTTGAAATCAAACATGGTGATGTTTTAAAGAGAGCCTTTTTCCAGTCATTGCAAAGAGAGATCAAAGAGTGGTTTAGACACTTACAACTCGGGACCATCAGCTCATGGGAGGAATTGAAGAATGTCTTTTTGAAATTTTTGGGAAAGAATAAATCTTTGGATCTACATATTACAGATTTATATGCCATGAATAGGCAGGGCAATGAATCTATCTCTACGTTCAGTAGGAGATTTTCCAGTCTTTATTACAACTTTCCCAAGGAAATTCAACCCACTGAAGCTGCTACCATGCTCCATTATTTAACATTCTTTCTTCCATATTTGTCTTTCCTTTTGATGGAAAGAAGGTCTAAGACCTTACAACATATGTTTGATGATTCCTAGGAAGTGGAAGCCAATCTTCAAGCGTGTGAGAGGATGAAAAATCAGAATTTATAGATTGTTGCAAACACAAAGAACGATGGTGTAGCAGAAGAACACGTGATTGTGCATAAACAAGAAGATGATTTACATCTTGATCTTTTTCAACATGAGCAGAAAAATGATTGTTCCATGCATTTTTTCAAAGTTTTCAATGATGACATTGTTGCAGAAGATAATGATCAACCTACTGAAGAGGAAGTTGATGTACCAATATTTTTCCTTGTAGATGACATTGCATATGTAGTTGAATTTCCCAAATATGATGAATACAATGATAATTATGAGATTGATTTTTCAGAGCAACCAACTACATGTTCTCCATCAGGAAGTGTCCAGTTTCCACAGTTTAAGGAAAAACGTCATCCTGTATGTTCAAGTTGTGACATCGATGAACAACATGAGGAAAGTACTGAATCAGGTGAAGGAAATACTCTACCCCTGTGCTTTTCTTCATTTCAATTATTGAAGGAGAATTTTCATAGTGTTATAGGTCAACAATTCCACAATTATTCTAGTGAACATGGAGAAGATAATATGTTTGTTGATGAAAATTCCATGCCTTTGTGCCTCACTTCATTTGAACTGTTAAAAGAAAATTTCAAAATCACCACTGAAACAAAGGGCTGTGAGCTAGTGAAAGATAATATAACCTCATTGGAACAAATTGATAACAAATTGAAACAACAGTCTCATGTGTTTCATGACCCTGTAGCATGCTATATGGAGTGTTTCAACAATCAGAATTCACAGCCTATGATGAGTTGTAAGGTTAGAAATGAAGATGATGGTTAGTTAGTGCTAAAACCAACAGTGTCCTCATTGTCAAAAAATGTTCTATTACAACATTCTAATGCATATTTCCATACCTCTTATAACAAATTATTGAGTAAATCACTTGAAAGAAAAGGTGCAGGTGAAGGGGTAAATTTATGGCACATAAATCACCTAAAGCAGTATGTGCAAGTAGAAGATACACATGAACAATCCATGCATGATAACCAAATTGTAGACTAATTTGGGAATCAACGAAATATCCATGATTTTTATCACCCTATAGTTGAATATATGGAAGGATTCTTCAATTTAAATTCACAACCATGTCTCCACTATGAGAAATAAAATTATTATAAGTTACCCTCGTCTTTTTTTTTTGACGAAAATGGTTATAGATTATATTAAGAAGGTGGCATGGCCACAGATTCGATTACAAAAGGCCTCGAATTTCTTCGGGCTTGCCTTTCTGAAACCAATTTACTGCTATAGCTATAGACTTGGAAACTAATCTAGATGTTGTACGCCTTCTAAAGGTACTGGATTATTTACAGCAATGGCTTCTATACAAAATGCCGATTTGCTGGTCAGATCTAGCTAACAGGCTGCTAGTGAGGTGGGTTAATTCTTGGGATCTTGATTCCAGTCACTGTTCAACTGAGCCATCTTGGCTTCCAGCTGATCCATTCTCTCTTCGAATTCCTGTTGAGGATTTTTTAGTTCCTTATGTAGTTTGTCCAGCTCTTCCGAAAATCCAATCTTTGTAGTGATGATATCTGCTTCAAGCTGCTCCATTCGGCGCCCAGCTTCTGAGTCCAAGTTCTCTAGGAAGTCCAGTTGATGCTGGAGCAGTTGCTTCAGGTTTTCCAAAGCTTTATCCATTTCCTTTAACCGCTCTTCAGTGCTCGGCTTGCCTGTCGATGAAGAAGCCATTTCCGGTCGTGCCTCTCCCCCCTTGTGTCGTGCCCTTCTCTGATGGTTGCTTCACGCTCTCTCTGTCCCTGGATGACTTGCAGAAAATCCTCGTTGAAACGCCTTGTCTCTGATGGATGCTTCACACTCTCTCTGTCCCTGGATACTTCACGCTCTCTCTGTCCCTTTATTTATTCTTCACGCCTTCTCATCATTGCATTTAGATTTGCAGGATTTGTGGGGGAAGGGCGCATGGATCTCTTGTCTCCTCCATGTCTGAAGCGCCCTTCCTCATAGTACTGAGATAACTCCTTCAACCAACCAGAATCTCTGTCGCGTACTGGACTTTTAGATTCCCCTGATTTCCAATCTGCTACCAGAGCTTGCATTTGAGTATATGAGAGAGCACGGCTTGGGTTCAAGGTAGCTCCACGCGAGCTATCACTTCATTCACTGTCAGTACACCCGCCTCCAGCAACGCACCTCTATTGGCTTCCTTGTCAGCCGCCCCATTGAGATCCCTTAGCACATGAAAAATTTTGTGCAATTTGAAGTTCCTTAGAAAAAGGCGTATCTTATCGAGGAGGTTATTTAGAGTAATGCTTTGGGTCTTAGATTGGTTAATCATAGCCTGTATAATTATTCTGGAGTCACCGATTATTGTCAAGTCCTGGATTCGGAGTTTTTTTGCTTGGTGTAGTCCCTGCTAGAGAGCCAAGGCCTCGGCTCTGTTGTTGGACTCTATTCCTAGGCCCAAAGCGAAGCGCGTTGCTGTAGCCTCTGTGAGATTTTCAATTATCCCCCCTCCCCCAGCCTGGCCGGGGTTGCCTTTCGAGGCCCCGTCAAAGAAGAGAATAGGAGTGTTTATTTTGCTTTTCCAGTTGGCAAAATCCTGCTTGCTCTTCCTAATCTCCCAGTCTTCTGTGATTGAATCACTTGCTTTTTGGGCCTCGAGACCTTGTATCTTGAATTGGCTTAGCCAACGCTCCTCTGATTCTTCCAACTTATGATTCTTGATTGTAGTGCAGAGATAAGGAGCTGATTCACCCAGGAGAGCTTGAATTTTGGTGACGACTATGGCAACACTTCTTTGGCTATCTATGAAGATTCTATGGTTCCTTTCTAGCCAAAGGTTTCATAGGATAAACTTTGGAAGCATTCCCCACAACAAGAAAGCTTGGGTTCTCCCCTTGACAGCGAAAGGATAATAAGAGTCCCATTGGAGAAGGAGGCTTGTTAAATCAGGAGGAAGATTGAGGGTGATGTGAGGACCTGTTTCCATCCTCCAGACTTCTTTCGAAAAGCCGCAATTTAAGAGAAGATGGTCTGTGGTTTCTTCCTCATGAAGGCAAAGGGGACACCTGAAGGGTCATTCCCAACCCCGTCTTCGGAGGTTCTCCCCTGTTTGGATACTCTTGTGCGCCAGGGTCCAAATGAAGAGGTTAATTTTTGGGAGAGAAGTGGACTGCCAGATTGCTTTCCAAAGTGCCAGATTAGACATAGCAGTGGGACGCTGTTGAAGAGTTGGTAGCCTTCTGCAGTGGTGTAGGCTCGTGCATTCCTGCCCCATCCTCTTTCTTATTTACCTTTATTTTTTAGGGGGGCTTCCCTTGAAGACATCTCTTGAGGGCGCACCAGTGACGGTCTAGAGCAGCTGGTCTATTTGGCACTCCCCACCCTTGCCAAGTTTGAAGCCTGTCTGCCCCCCAGATTGAAATATCAGAAAGCGTCACAATATTTTGACTGTCCATCCAGTTCTTGAGGCACAATAGGTCCTGTCGGAGCTTGAGGGGTGGGTCTCCCATTATGGAGTTTGTCCAGATTCTGATTTTCTTACCATTTTTTGGCACCCAAGTGAGGTGAGGGCTGAAATAAGGAAGCGCCTTTTTGCAGAGCGCAAAGATAAGGGAGTTTTTCGTTTCTTTACAAGGAAATTCTAAGCTTCTGTCCCTTGGCCCCTGAAAGTATTTCCTCCAAAGCGCGAGTTTACTCCAAGAAGGTTTGCCAGTGATCATCTTCCAGAGCATCTTTGCCCCCAAGGCCAAGTTTTGAACTCTGGTTTTTTTAAAATTGAGTCCCCCTTCCAGGAAGGGCTTTGAAGTTTTTTCCCAACTTATCAAGTGCAGTTTTCTTCTTGCCTGCCTTCCTCCTTCCCACAAGAAGCGTCTTTGAAAGGCTTCGATTCTTTGGATGACTGTGAAAGGAGCTAACAACAACGAGCTCTGGTAGATAGGGATGCTGGACACCACAGATTTTATCAGAACTGCCTTCCCTGCTAAATTTAACCAATTCGCCCCCCATGAGGAAAATTTATTCTTTAGTTTTTCGACCAGATGGTTCCAATGAGAGGTTCTAGGGGAATTTTTAAAAATAGGGATTCCCAGGTATTTAAAGGCCTCCCAATTAGTATGCCCTTCCATCCCTAGCACTCTTGTTATTCCCAACATCTTGTTTGGCGTGATATTCCATCCATAAATGTTACTCTTGGCCTGGCTTATTTCACTTCCAGAGGCTGCTGCATAAGCGTCCAATTCTTCCTTAAACTTTCTTGCTATTATTGGACTTGCTCCTCCCAACAACAAAGTATCATCCGCGAATTGTGCATGGTTTATGTCTTTCACCCCTTGCACTATTCTTAGTCCCTGGAGATTTTTGTAAATTTGGGAGTTCCCCAGTTGGTAGCTTAGGACTGATGCTTGGATTGCATAGAGCAGGGGTGAGAGGGGGCACCCTTGTCTTAAGACCCTGGAGGCTTTGAAGAAGTTTGTTACCTTCCCATTCACCAACATGGCTATCCATGGTGATCCTATGCAGGCTTTTATCCAGTTTACAAATTTCGAATCAAAACCAAACTTTCTCATGACTTCAAATAAAAATTCATGTCTGACTCTATCAAAGGCATTAGCGAGGTCCAGTTTAATAACCATACCTTTTTCTTTCCTTCAGACACTGGAGTGGATAGCCTCTTGAACCAGGATGATGTTATAAGCAATATGCCTGCCTTTGACAAAGCCGCCTTGGTTTTCAGGGACTATGGAAGGGAGGAGTGCCTTGAGTCGATTGGCTATAACTTTGGCGAGGATTTTATAGCTTGTGTTGCACAAGGAAATTGGACTGAAGCGGTTGAAGGAAAGTGCTCCTTTTTCTTTCGGGATGAGTGCCAGGAAGGATGAGTTGGTGCTTCCCCCTAGCCTGCTGCACTGTTGCGATTTCTTAATCATTTTGGTTAGATCCTTTTTTATTATATTCCATCACTGCTGATAGAATCTGGCAGTGAACCCATCCGGTCCAGGGGCCTTGTCTGGGTTCATCTGATCAAGGGCCTCCTTTATCTCTTGCTGCGTTACCTCTCTTGTCAGCTTGCTGTTGGTTTCCTCTTTTATGAGCCGTGGGATAACAGTGAATGGGTACCTCTGCTAGTCCATTTCTGTTCCTTGTGGTTCTGTGTAAAGCGTCTCAAACGCTTCATAAGCTGCTTGTTTTATGCCCTCTGGGTCTGCAATTGTTTTATTCTGGACTTGAACTTCTGTAACTGCCTTGTATTGTTTCCTTGCTTCCATTTGTTTGTGGAAATAGCTTGTGTTTCGGTCTCCCTCTTTCAGCCATAGGCTTCTTGATTTTTGCCTCCAGTAGCCTTCCTCCGCTCTGTAGGATTTGTGCCATTGCCTTTGAAGGATGTCCTCCTATTGCAAGGCTGATGGCGTGATCTCCTGTTGTTCCATTTCCAGCTGGTGGCTCTCAAGCTGGGCTTGGGCTGATATGCGCACAACTATTGGGCTTGGCTGGCTCTTTGCCCAAAGCTTTAGGGCTCTTTTTAGTCTTCTAATTTTTTCCTTCCAAACACAAAAGGCTGAGCCTTGAACAACGTTGGCCCAAGTTTTAGATACTAGATCCAGGAAGTCTTTGTCTTGTATCCAATTTGGGATGAATCTGAAATGGATGGGCCCTCTGACTTGGTCTTTTTTAATTTCTAGTCGAATTGGCTTGTGATCAGATACACTGTGGGGCATGATTTCTTCTTTTGCTATGAGTCCTAGCAGCAGAAGGGAGCTTTGTACTAGGAATCTATCCAGTCTGGCTGCTATGTGCCTAGGACCGATCCTCTTATTGGTCCATGTGTAAAGTCCCTTGGCCGGTTTGATGTCTAGAAGGTCCCAGGCTGAGGCTAAGTCCTCTACCCATTCTCTAGCCGGGTCTCTCACTATGAAACCCCCTCTCTTTTCTTCCTGAGCTAAAGTTACATTTAGATCCCCACCAAGAATGATATTGTTGAGATTATTTTGCTGGAGGTAGTCCTGTAAGGACTCCCAACAATGTTTTTTTTCCCCCAAATGTTGCGGAACATAGATATTAAAGACACTCACCTGATAGCCCGAGTCTTTATGAAGGAATTTGGTGTGAATCCAGTGCATGCATGCGTCAGAGCTGAGYAGGTCTATTTTGGTGGCGTTCCACAGTGTGCAGAGTCCTCYTGAGGCGCCTCTGGCGCTTCCAGCTACTCCGAGGCTTCCTTTCCAAACATTCAACAAGGTTTTAAGTGCTTCTTGCTGGCTCATTTTGGTCTCCTGGAGCAGTAGGATGTTTTCTTTCGAGGCTTGGATAATATCCTTGAGCACTTCTTCCTTCCTTTTGCTGCCCATTCCTCTACAGTTCCAGGAGGTTATGATCATTATAAACCTTGGGGGGAGGATTGGCCTCCTTGGGAGGCTTTGGCTTGTTTCCTTGTTTGACGAACACTAATCAACTGCTTGATGGTGGGTTGTGACCCATTTAGGACGTCTTTGTAGGTTTCCTGGTCCCTTTCAACTTTTTTGGTTTTCCTGCCTCTTCCTGCTTTCTTTGGGGTGACCCATACTTCGTTTTCCTTGTCTGAGTCGCTACCTATGGAGATATCCCCTTCCTCTATGTTCTGATTGCCTTCCAATCTTTGGGGGGAGTTATTTTGCGCCCCTTCTTCTTCTGCTAGCTGGCTTCCTTTGTCTTCGGAATTTTGGTTTTCTTTTGCTCCCTCTGGCGCGTTTTTACTTGGATCTGGCTCCCCTTCGCCCACTTCTTTAGCCAGGATACTGAAGCTATTCTCAGTTTCCTTGGTCCCTGAAGTTTTGACATACGGTGGGACTATATGTTCATTTATTTTCCCCTTCGCTCTGGATTTCCCCTTTCGGGCCTGTTGCCAGCCTTCTTCCCCTACTTTCTCTGTGGGGGGGTTCTTTGGGCAGTTCCTTTGGAAGCGGCCGTATTCGTGACATCCTCTGCACTTGAACGAGATCTGTTCATAATCTAGCTTTTGGAAGTGGTGCCAGTCCCCGACTTTTAGTTTTATTGCTTCGGGTAGACCTACCTCCAGATCAACCTCCACACAGATCCGCGCACAGGAGTACTGGTCTCTTGGCTCTGCTCGGTCAATGTAGCGTCCAAGTCCATTCCCTATTACCTGAAGTGAGGTGGGGTTCCAGCAATGAATTGGCAGATTAGGGAGTCTTACCCAGACTGGAACATCCTTGGGAACTTCTGAGGCAGGATCAAAGCTTGGGGTCCATCGGTTTAAGTAGAATCCTTGGGTGCCCATGAAGTACGGGCCGTTTCTGAAGATCAGATCTCTATCCTCCTGAGAGATAAATTCGAAAATGAAGTATCCACACCTGACCGCATAGCACGTAACACTATTTGTGATCAACGGTCTCCAGTTTCACTGTATCCAGTTGTCTGTGGATCTGGTTGAGGGCCAAAGACCCATGAACTGACCGACAAGCCCGCGTTCAGAAAGGGAAAGGGATACTTTCATTGGAAATTCGGGCGGCAGATCAATCTCTGGAATCGCGTCTAGTTTCTTGACGAAGCTCGAGGGTGCTGCAGAGGCCGACTTCTTGCTGCAGGCTGCAATCAGCTTTCAAAAGGAGGTGGAGGGGGAAGGAGGGGGCGACGACTCCCCTCCTTGAGCTTCCATGGCGGCGCTCGAGAGAACCCTAGGCTTTACCAGGGCGTGCGTTCAAGGGTGCGATTACTTTTGATTTTGTCCCTTTCTTTTTGTCCTTGTTTTATATTACACTAAATCTAAAGAACTTTTTCTTTTGCTTTATAAGTTACCCTTGTCATCACATGTTCCAGGGTCAATTCTGTTCAAGCACAATCAAGCAATTAATTTATGTGAGAAGATACTTGATTGGCTTTATTTGAAATATGAAATTACTTGATTCAACATATTTCCTTACATATTAGAGTAGGTAGGAGTGTGAATAAGCTCAACATGGCGAGCATATCTTTCAACATTTTTAAATTTTGTAGTTTCAATTTGGTTTTGGTTCAGTTGTTGAATAGGTTTGTGGTGGAACAAATCATGTTTGGATTTTAGTGGGATTGGTTTCAGGTCAGCAAGAGAGCATGTTATAAGTTACAGTTGGAAAGTTGAGTTTGGGAGCAGCCCAATGGATAGGCATATGGTCTATGAGTTCTTTTCTACCTCACTGGGAGGATATAATCCCCATTGGAGCTAGATGTTAGCACCATGATTTTCAAATCAAAGAGTCAACAGTGTAAAGTCCATCATGTCCAATTTGTAATGGTCCACTTTCCTAAGTCTTGAATCACATTAAAAAGTTGAAAATTATGTGCTAAGGTCGAGTCATAGGTTAGGATGAATGTCATGTCAAAATATATTATGGTTCATCATCACCTTTCATGAGGTCAGAGAAGGAACAATCATGACACTCCATGTCATTTTATACCATTGCAAACTTCAAAAGTGTACCCTCTACACAAGTTCGCTACACAAATCCTTAAGTTGCCTTGAAACATCTTGTCACTATGGATAACCAACTTTACTTCATTTGAGCTAAACCCTTTCCATCCTTATTGTTGCACCGAGTTTCCTGTTGCTTTTATTTTTTGTGCACTGCGCAAAGGGTTAGTGCTCTCATTTGCTGCATAGAGGTTTCTGCTATGCAGAGGATTTTTCCGCATAGAGGATTTTGCTGCGCAGATGATTGTTCCACGTAGAGGATTATCCTACACACAGGCTATAGGGTGCACTGCGCAAATGATTGGTTTAGTGGTCAACTTCAAGATCATTTTCTCACCAACTGGAGAGGAATTTTGATAATCCTAGAGAGGTTTTTGTTAAGGACAAACAAAATAATAAAAACCTCTCATATTTACAAAATGTTTCATAGTTTGGGAGTTTCGAATGAATATTTACAACCCAATTTTCCAGATTTAAGCATTTAATGTTTTGGTCATCATATTTGGGTGCGGATCCCAAGAGAATAGAGAGGAATTTTAGAAAACTGAGAGGTTTTTCTCAAGCATAGGTTCACCTACAAAAACCTCTCTCAGTTTTGAAAAATGTATTTTTATTTTGGATATATGATGTTATATTTGACCCTTATTTTCCCAGTCAGCTGCGCAATCTACTGCGTTTTTGAGTTTGGTTACTGTTGCGCAACAAACTTGCTGCACAACTGTGACAGAGCTTCTAGAATCATATTTGACTTCTGATGGTGAACATAGGTCAAACACAAATAAGGATGTACCATTAACCTAGATACTCAAATTATCCTTCAATCAGATTTAAAGACTCCACTGGGGGACGAGATCCATTGACAGAGAAATGGAAGGACATCATGGGAAAACCAGATATCAAATATTTGGATTTACATCGTACACAGTTTTTTTCCATGAATAGGCAAAGCAATGAAACTATCTCTACATTCAGTAAGAGGTTTTCCAGTCTTTATTACAACTTTCCCTAGGAAATTCAACCCACTAAAGCTGCTGCCATGCTCCATTATGCAACAACCTTTCATCTAGATTTGTCTTTCCTTCTGATGGAAAGAAGGTCTAAGACCTTACAACAGATGTTTGATGATGCCTAAGAAGTGGAAGACAATATTCAAGTGTGTCATAGGTTGCAAAATCATAACTTAGAGAGTGTTGCAAATACAGAGAACGATGGTGTAGCAGAAGAACATGAGATTGTGCATAAACAAGAAGCTGTTTTACATCTCGATCTTTTTCAACATGAGTAGAAAAATGATTGTTCCATGCATTTTTTTCAAAGTTTTCAATGATGACATTGTTGCAAAAGATAAGGATTAGCTTACTGAAGAGAAAGTTGATGTACCGATCTTTTTCCTTGTTGATGATATTGCAGATGTAGTTGAATTTCCCAAATATGATAAATACAATGATAATTATGAGATTGATTTTTTAGAGCAGCCAACTGCATGGTCTCCATCAGGAAGTGTTCAGTTTCCACAATTTAAGGAAAAAATGTCATCCTGCATGTTTCAGTTGTGACAATGACGAAGAACATGAGGAAAGTACTGAATCAGGTGAAGGAAATACGCTACCCTTGTGCTCTTCTTCATTTCAATTATTGAGAGAGAATTTTCATAGTGTTATAGGTCAACAATTCCATAGTTATTCCAGTGAACATGGAGAAGACATAAAGTTTGTTGATGAAAATTCCCTGCCTTTGTGCCTCACTTCATTTGAACTGTTAAAATAAAATTTCAAAATCACCACTGAAACAAAGGGGTGTGAGCTAGTGGAAGATAATATAACCTCATTGGAACAAATTGATAAAAAATTGCAACAACCTTCTCATGTGTTTCATGACCCTAGAGCATGCTATATGGAGTGTTTCAGTAGTTAGAATTTGTAGCGTTTGATGAGTTGTAAGTTTGGAAATGAAGATGATGGTCAGCTAGTGCCAAAACCAACAGTATCCTCGTTGTCAACATATGTTTTATTACATCAGTCTAATGCATATTTCCAGACCTCCTATGACAACTTATTGAGTAAATCACTTGAAAGAAAAGATGCAGGTGAAGGGTTAAATTTATGGCACATAAATCACCTGAAGTAGTATGTGCAAGTAGAATATACACATGAACAATTGATGCATGATAATCAGATTGTAGACTTTTGGGAATCAACGAAACATCCATGATTTTTATGACCCTATGGATAATTATATGGAAGGATTCTTCAATTTAAATTCACAACCATGTCTCCACTGTGAGAAACAAAAGTATTATAAGTTACCCTTGTCATCACATGTTCCGGGGTCAATTCTGTTCAAGCACAATAAAGCAGTGAATTTATGTGAGAAGACACTTGATTGGATTTATTGGAAATATGAAATTAATTGATTCAACAGATTTCCTTACAACTTAGAGTAGGTAGGAGTGTGAATAACCTCAACATGACGAGCATCTCTTTCAACATTTTTTCAGTTTGTAGTTTCAGTTTGGTTTTGGTTCAGTTCCAGAATAAGTTTGTGGCGGAACTAATCAGGTTTGGATTTCAGTGGGATTGATTTCAGGTAAGAAAGAGAGCAGGTTATAAGTTATAGTTGGAAAGTTGAGTTTGGGAGCAACCCAATGGATAGGAATATGGTCTATGGGTTATTTTCTACCTCACTGGGAGGATAGAATCCCCATTGGAGCCAATTGTTAGCACCATGATTTTTAAAGCAAAGTGTCAACAATGTAAATTCCATCATGTCCAGTTTGTAATGGTCCGCTTTCCTAAGTCTCAAATCACATTAAAAAGTGAGAAATTATGTGCTAAGGTCGAGTCATAGGTTAGGGTGAATTTCATGTCAAAAGGTATTATGGTTCATCATCACCTTTCAGGAGGTCAGAGAAGGAACAATCATGACACTCCATGTCATTTGTAGTGTTGCAAACTTCAAAAGTGTACCCGCTATGCAAATCCTTAACTTTCCTAGAAACGTCTTGTCACTATGGATAACTAACTTTACTTCATTTGAGATAAACCCTTGCCATCCTTGTTGTTGCGCCGAGTTTTCTGCTACTTTCATTTGTTGCGTACTACGCAAAGGGTTACTTCTCTCATTTGACGTGTAGAGGATTTTTCTATGCAGAGGATTGTCCTGCGCAGAGGATTTTTCTACACAGAGGATTGTCCTGTGCACAGACTACAGGGAGCGCTGCACAAATGACTGGTTTAGTGGTCAACTTGAAGATCACTTTCTGACCAACTGGAGAGGAATTTCTAAATACCAAAGAGGTTTTTGTCAAGTACATAACAAATAATAAAAACCTCTCTCATAGTTGCAACAAGTGTCATAATTTGGGAGATTCAAATGAATCTTTACAACCCATTTTTTCAGATTTAAGCATTTAATGTTTTGGTCATCATCTTTGGGCACGAATCCCAAGATATTGGAGAGGAATTTTAGAAAAATAAGAGGTTTTTCTCAAGCACTGGTTCACCTACAAAAACCTCTGTTAGTTTTGAAAAATGTATTTTTATTCTAGATATATGATGTTATATTTGACCCCTATTTTCCAAGTCTGTTGCGCAATCTACTGCGTTTTTGCTGTAGGTTACCATTGCACAACAGTCTTGCGGCGCAACTATGATAGAGATTCTAGAATGCCTCCAGATCAGAAAGGAAGGGTAGGAAAGCATGACATCTCATCTACAACAAATGCCAGAGGTCAAATACCATCAGGATATGGTTTCAAAAGTGGATTTATCTATTATTAACTTGTAATTAATGAGTCAACTTTGACTCCTCTTTTTCAATAGTTAGTTCATATTTTGTTTCCAAGAGATTTGTAATTGTTTTTTAATTTAGGAAGGCTACTAGGATTCAAATTGGGTAGTATAGGAAGATGTTTTTGTATATATTTCATGAAGCTATGAGAGCTAATAGGGGGGAGTTGGAAAAAGTATAAATATTTTGATCTTCAATGTAATTTTCTGGATCTAATTTGCTGATGAAAATTCCCTGCCTTTGTGCCTCACTTCATTTGAACAATTAAAAGAAAATTTCAAAATCACCACTGAAACAAAGGGGTGTGAGCTAGTGCAAGATAATATAACCTCATTGGAACAAATTGATAACAAATTGCAACAGCCTTCTCATGTGTTTCATGACCCTGTAGCATGCTATATGGAGTGTTTCAATAGTCAGAATTTGCAGCTTATGATGAGTTATAAGGTTGGAAATGAAGATGATGGTCAGTTAGTGCCAAAACCAACAGTATCCTCGTTGTCAACATATGTTTTATTACAACAGTCTAATGCATATTTCTAGACCTCTTATGACAACTTATTGAGTGCATCACATGAAAGAAAAGATACAGGTGAAGGGGTAAATTTATGGCACATAAATCCTGAAGCAGTATGTGCATGTAGAATATACACATGAACAATCCATGCATAATAACTAGATTGTCAACTTCTTTGGGAATCAACAAAACATCCATGATTTTTATGACCGTATAGATGAATATATGGAAGAATTGTTCAAATTAAATTCACAACCATGTCTCCACTGTGAGAAACAAAAGTATTATAAGTTACCCATGTCATCACATGTTCCAGGATCAATTCTGTTCAAGCACAATCAAGCAATCAATTTACGTCAGAAGATACTTGATTGGATTTATTGCAAATATGAAATTACTTTATTCAATAAATTTCCTTACAACTTAGAGTAGGTAGGAGTGTGAATAATCTCAACACGGGAAGCTTCTCTTTCAACATTTTTTCAGTTTGTTGTTTCCGTTTGGTTTTGGTTCTATTGCAGAATAATTTTGTGGCGAAACATATCATGTTTGGATTTCAGTGGGATTGGTTTCAGGTCAGCAAGAGAGTAGGTTATAAATTACGTTTGGAAATTTGAGTTTGGGAGAAACCCAATGGATAGGCATAGGGTCTAAAAGTTATTTGATACCTCACTAGGAGGATAGCATCCCCATTGGAGCCAACTTTTAGCTCTATGATTTTCAAAGTAAAGATTCAACAATATAAAGTCTATCATGTCCAATTTGTAATGTCTACTTTCCTACGTCTTGAATCACATTAAAAAGTGGGAAATTATGTGCTAAGGTCGAGTCATAGGTTAGGGTGAATGTCATGTCAAAAGATATTATGGTTCATCATCACCTTTCACGAGGTCAGAGAAGGAACAATCATGACACTCCATGTCATTTGTACTGTTGCAAACTTCAAAAGTGTACCTGTTGCACAAGTTCACCGCACAAATCCTTAACTTGCCTTGAAACGTCTTGTCACTATGGATAACCAAATTTACTTCATTTGAGATAAACACTTGCCATCCTTGTTGTTGCGCCAAGTTTCCTGTTTCTTTCATTTACTGCACACTGCACAAAGGGTTACTGCTCTCATTTGTTGCACAGAGGATTTTGCTGCGCGGAGGATTGTCCTGTGCACAAGCTACAAGGCGTGCTGCACAAATGATTGGTTTAGTGGTCAATTTCAATATCACTTTATGACCAATTGGAGAGGATTTTTGAAAATCCCAGAGAGTTTTTTGTCAATGACAAACCAAATAATAAAAACCTCTCTCATATTTGCAACAAGTGTAATAGTTTGGGATATTCGAATGAATCTTTACAACCCATTTTCTATATTTAAGCATTTAATGTTTTGGTCATCATCTTTGGGCACGGATCCCAGGAGACTGGAGAGGAATTTTAGAAAACTGAGAGGTTTTTATCAAGCACATGTTCACCTATAAAAACCTATGTCAGTTTTGAAAAATATATTTTTATTTTGGATATATGATGTTATATTTTACCCCTTTTTTTCGAGTCTATTGCACAATTTTCTGTGTTTTTGCTGTAGGTTACCGTTGCACAACAGACTTGCTGTGCAACTGTGACAAAGATTCTAGAATGCCTCCAGATCAGAAAGGAAGGGTATGAAAGTGTGACATCTCATCTACAACGAATACCGTAGGTCAAAGATCATCATGATATGGTTTCAAAAGTGGATTTATCTATTATTATCTTGTAATTAATGAGTCAACTTTGACACCTGTTTTTCAGTAGTTAATTCATATTTTGTTGCCAAGAGATTTGTAACTATTTATTAATTTAGGAAGGCTGCTAGGATTCCAATTGGGTAGCACATGAAGATATTTTTGTATATATTTCATGAAGCTATGAGAGCTAATAGGGGGGAGTTGGCATAAGTATAGATATTTTGATCTTTAATGTAATTTTCTGGATCTAATAGAAATACAAATGTAGAAGTCCTGAACTCCTTATGAAAAATATTTTAATGGTGGTGTTCTGAATATTGTTCTCTCATCTTTGTATGTATTCCTTGTGTACTTACTTTCATATACACTTTTCTTCTATTTAAATTGGATATTCAAAGGTCTAGAATTCATCAAATGGTGTTCCAGAATTAAATGATTTAAAATCTATTTATTATTCTTAACCAAGGCCATAATTCATCTTTTATGGTGCTCTATTTATGTTATGTGTTTCTGTTCCTCTTTCACCCTACTTAATCAAACTCAAAACTGAAAGTTCATCACCCCATTGAGCCTTTGTTCCTCTGGGAAGTTCTACCCACTAGACATTGTTTTCTTTTGTTTTCATGGGTTGACTCCATAGCCCTAGAGATACTATACCTCTTTGCCAACAAACCTTGAAAAAGCTATCTCAAACATCTAAATCTAGCCATTAGTTCAAAGCAATTTGTCTATCCGAGATTAAGTCTCAGAGAGAGCCCTCACTAGATTGGAAAGGCTAGTTTCCAGTCTTAAATTTGGTTTGTAGGTTACCTTTGTAGATTGTTTCTTCAACCCAACAATTTACTCAGTGATAAAATTTTGGCGTCGTTGACATGGACCAAAGATGAAATATTCCCTGGGATAAACGACAAAGATCAGATTTGACTTCTGATGGTGAACAGAGGTCAAACACAAAGAATTATGTACCATTCACCCAACGAATCCAATTATGCTTCAATAAGATTCAAAGACTCCACTAGGGGATGAGATCCATTGACAGAGACATGGAAGGACATCATGGGAAAACCAAGTATCAAAGATTCAGTTTTTTCCAAGAGATCTTATTATTTTTAATCATTTATCTCTTGTCTTTTCCTGAGAAAGTTAAAATTATTTTCCTTTACCTGTTTTATTTGAATGAAGACTACATATCTATGCTCGATTCTCCTTTAAAAGTTGTATATCATTCTTTTGAAGATGTAAATACACCTCCTTTTTGTAATGGTGATCCTGAACACGATCTTAATGATAACCATAGCCAAGCTAGTGAACCTCTATATACTAAAGATGATATACCATATGATGTACCTGATTCTACACTTACCAAGACCACCGACAGATACAGGCATTTGAAACTACCTTCTATACTTCATGACTTTCCAGCAAATAATTATAGACACCTACCCGTGTTCGATGGTGAACTTGAGAAGATTTCAACTGAAAAACATGTCAAGGCTTTTGAGAATTTTGAAGACCTCTTTGAAATTGAACATGATGATGTTTTAATGAGAGCCTTTTCCTAGTCACTACAAGGAGAGATCAAAGAGTGGTTTAGACACTTACAACCCCGTACCATCAGCTCATGGGAGGAATTTAAGAATGTCTTTTTGAAATTTTGGGGCAAGAAGAAATATTTGGATCTACATCTTATAGAGTTTTATTCCATGAATAGGCAAAGAAATGAAATTGTCTCTACGTTCAGTAGGAGGTTTTCCAGTCTTTATTACAACTTTCCCAAGGAAATTCAACCCAATGAAGTTGCTGCCATGTTCCATTATGCAATAGTATTTCATCCAGATTTGTCTTTCCTTTTGATGGAAAGAAGGTCTAAGACCTTACAACAGATGTTTGATGATTCCCAAGAAGTGGAAGACAATCTTCAAGTGTGTCAGAGGCTACAAAATTGGAATTTAGAGAGTGTTGTAAATACAGATAACGATGGTGTAACATAATAACATGAGATTGTGCATAAACAAGAAGCTGATTTACATCCTACTATTTTTCAACATGAACAGAAAAATGATCGTTCCATGCATTTTTTTGAAGTTTTCAATGATGACATTGTTGCAGAAGATAAAGATCAACCTACTGAAGATCAAGTTGATGTACCAAGATTTTTCTTTGTGGATGATATTGCAAATGTAGTTGACTTTCCCAAATATGATGAATACAATGATAATCATGAGATTGATTTTTCAGAGCAACCAATTGCATTTTATCCATCAGGAAGTGTTCAGTTTCCGCAGTATAAGGAAAAAATTCAGCCTGCATGTTTCAGTTGGGAAAATGATGAAGAACATGAGGAAAGTACTGAATGGGGTGAACATAATACTCTACCCCTGTGCTTTTTTTCATTTCAATTATTGAAGGAGAATTTTCATAGTGTTATAGGTCAATAGTTCCAGAGTTATTCCAGTGAACATGGAGAAGAAAATAAGTTCATCGATGAAAATTACCTGCCTTTGTGCCTCGCTTCATTTGAATTGTTAAAATAAAATTTCAAAATCACCACTAAAACAAAGGGGTGTGAGCTAGTGCAAGATAATATAACCTCATTGGAACAAATTGATAAAAAATTGCAGCCGCCTTCTCATGTGTTTCATGACCCTGTAGCATGCTATATGGAGTGTTTCAACAGTCATAATTTGTAGCATATGATGAGTTGTAAGGTTGGAAATGAAGATGATGGCCAATTAGTGCTAAAAAGAACAATATCCTCGTTGTCAACAGATCTTTTATTACAACAATATAATACAGATATCCAGACCTCCTATGACAACTTATTGAGTAAATCACATGAAAGAAAAGATGCAGGTGAGGGGTAAATTTATGGCACATAAATCACCTGAAGCAGTATGTGCAAGTAGAATATACACATGAACAATCCATGCATGAGAACTAGATTGTAGACTGCTTTGGGAATCAATGAAACATCCATGATTTTTATGACCCTATAGATGAATATATGGAAGGATTCTTCAATTTAAATTCACAGCCATGCCTCCACTGTGAGAAACAAAAGTATTATAAGTTACCCTTGTTGTCATATGTTCTGGGGTCAATTCTGTCCAAGCACAATCAAACAGTCAATTTTTGTGAGAAGATACTTGATTGGCTTTATTGGAAATCTGAAATTACTTGATTCAACAAATTTCCTTACAACTTAGAGTAGGTAGGAGTGTGAATAATCTCAGCATGGCGAGAATCTCTTTCAACATTTTTTCAGTTTGTAGTTTTATTTTGGTTTTGGTTCAGTTGCAGAATAAGTTTATGGTGGAATTGATCATGTTTGGATTTCAATCAGATTGGTTTCAGGTCAACAAGAGAGCAGGTTATAAGTTAAAGTTGGAAAGTTGAGTTTGGGAGAAACCCAATCGATAGGCACATGGTCTACGAGTTCTTTGCTACCTCACCGGGAGGATAAAATCTCCATTGGAGCTAGCTATTAGCACCATGATTTTCAAAGAAAATAGTCAATAGTGTAAAGTCCATCATGTCCAATTTATAACGATTCACTTTTCTAAGTCTTGAATCACATTAAAAATTGGGAAATTATGTACTAATGTCGAGTCATAGGTTAGGGTGAAAATTATGTCAAAATGTATTATGGTTCATGATCAACTTTCATGAGATCAGAGAAGGAAAAATCATGACACTCGATATCATTTGTACCATTTCAAACTTTAAAGTGTACCCACTATGAAAATCGTTAACTTGCCTTGAAACGTCTTGTCACTATGGATAACCAAATTTACTTCATTTGAGCTAAACCCTTTCTATCCTTGTTGTTGCACCGAGTTTCCTGTTGCTTACATTTGCTGCGCACTGCGCAAAGGGTTACTTCTCTCATTTGCTGTGCATAGGATTGTCTTGCGCACATGCTATAGGGTGTGTTGCGCAAATGACTGGTTTAGTGGTCAACTTCAAGATCACTTTCTGACCAACTGGAGAGGAATTTTTAAAATCCTAGAGAGGTTTTTGTCAAGGACAGACCATATAATAAAAACCTCTCATATTTGCAACACGTGTCATATTTTGGGAGATTCAAATGAATCTTTACAACCCATTTTTCTAGATTTAATAATTCAATGTTTTGGTCGTCATAATATTTGGGCGCAGATCCCAAGAGATTGGAGAGGAATTTTAGAAAACTAAGAGAGGTTTTTCTCAAGCACAAGTTCACCTACAAAAAAATCTCTTAGTTTTGAAAAATATATTTTTATTTTGGATATATGATATCATATTTGACCCCTATTTTTCCAGTATGCTGCGCAATCTGCTGCGTTTTTACTGTAGGTTACCGTTGCGCAACAGACTTGCTGCGCAACTGTGACAAAGCTTCTAGAATGCCTCCATATCAGAAAGGAAGGGTTGGAAAGTGTGGCATATCATCTACAACGAATACCAGAGTTCAAAGATCATTAGGATATGGTTCAAAAGTGGATTTATCTATTATTATCTTGTAATCAATGAGTCAACTTTGATTCCTCTTTTTCAGTAGTTAGTTCATATTTTGTTGCCAAGAGACTTGTAAATATTTCTTAATTTAGGAAGGCTGCTAGGATTCAAATTGGGTAGCATAGGAAGATATTTTTGTATATATTTCATGAAGCTATGAGAGATAATAGGGGGGAGTTGGCAGAAGTATAGATATTTTAATCTTCAATGTAATTTTCTGGATCTAATAAAAATACAAATGCAGAAGTCCTGAAATCCTTATGAAAAAGATTCTAATGGTGGTGTTCTAAAGATTGTTCTCTCATCTTTGTATTTATTCCTTGTGTACTTACTTTCATATGCACTTTTCTTCTATTTAAACTGGATATTCAAAGGTCTAGAATTCATCAAATGGTGCTCCAGACTTAAATGATTTAAACTCTATTTATTCTTCTTAACTAAGGTCATAATTCATGTTTTATGGTACTATGATTATGTTATGTGTTTCTGTTCCTCTTTCAACCTACTTAATCAAACTCAAAACTGAAAGTTCATTACCTCATTTAGCCTTTGTTCCTTTGGGAAGTTATACCCACCAGGCATTGTTTTCTTTTGTTTTCAGGGGTTGACTCCATATCCCTAGAGATACTATACCTCTTTGCCAACAAACCTTGAAAAAAATATCTCAAACATCTAAATCTAGCCATTAGTTCAAAGAAATCTGTCTCTCAGAGATTAAGTCTCAGAGAGAGCCCTCTCTAGATTGGAAAGGCTAGTTTCCAGTCTTAAAGTTGGTTTGTAAGTTACCTTTGTAGATTGTTTATTCAACCCAACAATTTACTCAGTGATAACACATGCAAAAACGGGAGGTGTATGAAGACGAATAATTTTTATATTGGTAGTGAAAAAACATTGTCGAAAGCGCGAGCACTTATTAGGGGTATTTGATTATTATCCGGTGGTGAGATGATCTACACAATTTTTTTCTATTTTTTTTTTCTAAGATATATATCTATTAAAATGTAACTCATTTTCATGTTTTTAATCACAAAGGTCAACATGCTAGAGGGGGTTCTCGAAAAGAATATTGGTCAAATTGAAGGAAACTAAGTTAATGATAATATACATGTTGACAACAACATTGATTAAGACCAAAATATTATGGAACAAAATGATAATGATATATTACTAGTGAATGATAGGATACATAGTTTGATTCATGACAACTTTGTACCTATGGATGCTAATGCACCATGGATCAATGTTGCCTGGAACTGAGCGTTTTAGGGAGAAGGAGCGTCAAGAGCATCATTTTCCAAAAATCCTCAAGAGGAGAACGTCTTGGGAGCCTTTGTTATATATATATATATATATATATAACGTTTATTTAAAAAAAACATGCAAAAAGACAATCTAGTTGCAATATATATGGAAATATGCATATTTGTGCTAGTTGATGAGTACTAAATTATTATGAAGTTATAAATTCCATCCATAGTATATTAATGATTATAGTGAAACTTCAAAAGAAAACATTATGAATAAACAAGTAAGAACATTTAAATGACAAACATAAATGACAAGCAATGTTCCACCATCACTTATATTGGGATCCACATCATTAGTATTATCCTTCATACTTTGCCTCTTGTCTATCCTTTTCTTCTACCTTGATCCTCTAGGGCCATCAGTTGACACCATCCAATTTTGATGAAACTAGCTAATCCTAGACTTAAATTATGATGTAAAAGGCTTAACATGCATAATCACTGACTCTTGTTTGAGTGAAGGGTACATTTTTGCTAAGGCCATGACAAATGAGTTTAATAATCAACACCACCAACATTGGGGTACATAAAGGGCTTGGTTCTCTTGATTAAATGATAATCACATACCCTCATCCGTGATAGAATCCAATGGAAATGTTGCAATCCCATCAATCCAATCAATCCTAAAAATTATAAGTCTGTCGAATTTTGAATGGGATATGGAATTCTACTTTCTCCATATGAAGTCCGATAAGGTTGGAACCACTCTCACACATCCCGAAACAATTAATGGTAGCGTTAAAAATTTAAGTAAAATTTGACATTAGGATAAAAATGAAAGATAAAGGAAATGCCAACTTTTACTTTAAGAATTTAACATTACCATTAGGGAGAGTCCCAAAACTATTTAGAGCGTGTTCCCTATTTTTGGGAGTGTGCTACCTGGATGCTCCCACTCATATCGTGCTCTAGATCTTGGGGGCTGAGGGGGGGAGGGGTTTTTGGTTCTCCCGCTCGGAACATGCTCCAGAGATTGGGAGCCGAGGGGAGGGGGGTGTGGCACTCCCCATAACCCTGCTATGGAGGACGATGATGATAAGATTTATGATAATCCTTTTACTCATATAACAAATAAATCCACTTATATGAAGGGTTACATGCAAGTCTTTTGTTCACCATTCTGTTGTTGGTGAACTTGAAGGTTTTGAGTGTTGTTTCAAACTGATCCTAAGGTATAAAATGCTTTATAAACGTTTAAGTTTATGATCATTTTCATTCATTGTAATAAGGATGTAACCTTTAGTATTTGAAAAAAATAAATTTGTTTGTTTGTTTGTTTTAGATCGATAGTTGCTATTCTCCTTCGAGAGTCGAATACTTTGCTAATATAGTTCCCAACTTGACGAGAACCCGTTAGATTTATAGTTTTTTCAAAGGTTGCATTTAGTGGCTTTTTATCCATATTTTGAAAGATGGGCTACTGGTAGTTTTTTTCTTCTTCCAGGGTTAAAATTACCACATTTTGCAACCATGGCCTTAACAACATTGTAATGTTGTCGAAAAAAACTTTAAAATCAACTCCAAATCAACAAGTGGATCTATTAACAACACAATTTTTTATTTTCAAGCTTAAAATTACAACTTCTTTGAAATGTCTAGACTTGACAACTGATACTGTTGCTACCAAAACTTTAAAATCAATCCCTAAATTGAAAAATGGTGTTCCCACCAACACCCTCCCTTTTTAAGGATAAAATTTCAATTTTTTTGAAATAGTGGCCTTGACAACCAATACCATTGAAACCAAAATCATAAGACCAACCCTCAAATCGAAAAGAGGTGCTATCAATGGCACTCTCTTTCTTTTTTGAGCTTAAAATTGTAACATATATAAATCAAGGCTCAAAAGTCCAACATTGTTGCAAATGAAATTATAAAAAAGAAAAAAATATATAAAAAGAAGAGAAACACTCTAGAAAAATGAGAAAAAATGATTTTCTTTAAAAAAACAAAAAAAACAAAAAAAACATAACAATTAAAGAACTAACATAATTTTTTTAACATTTTTTTAAGAAAGAAAAATATGTTTTTTATTTTTATTTCTAAATATGGAACAACAAAAATTAAAAGAAAACACACACACACACACACACACACACACACACACACACACACACACACGATGATGACGATGATGATTAACGTCTACTGAGACCAATTGGTCTATCGAACCTTAAGAAGTATTGATTTAAAACATTGTTTTACGGTCTGAAGGTCAACCTCACGATGATATGAATCCCCCTCTTTTTTTAGAGAGGTAGTACTCCTCTTTTTCTTATAAACTTATAATAAAATCTAAGAAGGACCAGATTCTATAAAAACTAACATTCTTATCCAAATCAATATTTGAGATAGGGACCAAATATCTTAAAAAAAAACAATATATACAGAATATTTTACAACATGGATAAAGAAAGTATGATAAATAAAAGGTTGACATTTCCATCACAACATTTATCAAGACAATAAAAATATATCCATAGTAAAGAGACAAGAAAGATGGATAGTGCATATAAAAGAACTTTAAATGATCATTCCATTAAACACCAAAAATATTATGATGGATAAAACATTTGGAAACTCAAGCTTCAAGTCAAAGTCTTGGAGGATACAATAATGTAGTATCCTAAGTAGTTCTCTCAGAGTCTCAAAAACAAAATAAGTCTTTAAATGAAAATTAAATGTCTTTAAAGAAAAAATATGTGTTTTCCCTTCAAGGAGAATTGGAATTGGCTCCCTCGGACCATAAAATGAAAATACCTGGAAGATGAGAGAAAAAAAATCAAGGGTCAGCTTGGTTTTCATAGAATACTGAGAAATAAAGGCAATGTGACAAATGACTTTAGAAGAAAAAGACAGAAAAAAGAGAACAAGGTTGTTGCTTGACTCACTGTGATGGAAAGTGCTCGTAACCTTTACTTTCTTGCAACTGATTCCTTTATAGGTGTATGTTGTGGTTGAGGTGGCATAACCACTATAACTACTTCTTGATTTTCTAGTTCAATAATTATGATTAATGCCTTTTTCAACCACTCCTCAATGTATTCCCTTAAAGGAGCCACAATAATTTCGTGCATAGTTTTAATTTCAAATAGTTGATTTTCAAATTCCCCCAGATCCATTTTTGATTGATGCAACATGTCCTCCACTTCATAATTCATGTTGATATACTGAACTAACCATTTTTCAACTTCATCTTCAGAAAAATCTATAGTTTCGGTAAATTTGTTTTCCCAAGCAACTTTTAATGCATTATGATGCTAGAGTATCCTTGGGCTCGGGCAATCCGAATCACCCAAAAATATTTCCATTCTACAAATAGGAAATAAGTCGAATAAGGACTATGTTAGTGGTCCATTTTATTTAGTTAGTTTGCTATAAATTCAAAATGTTGATTACTCCTGCAACTATGCTTGCTATGTTGAAAATTGTGTTGAAACTCGTGTTGACACTGCCACATATAATGGAATTTTACAAGTGTCATGCTGAAATTGCCATGTATAATGAAATTTTACAAGTGTCGTGATGAAACTCGTGCTAAAATTTCCACATATAGAGAAATTTTACAAGTGTCATGCTGAAACTCGTGCTAAAACTCATGCTGAAACTCATGCGTATAGTGAAATTCTACAAGTGTCATGATATTTGTTCGGTTGCAACAATGTGGCCGCACACATTTGATTTTTCCACACTGGTATGCATTCATGATGAGTCACAAATACCATTAGGTAAAATAACTCACGGCTAAATGACAAAGCGTGACCAAAGGGAGAAAGGAAGTTGAGGCAGTCTGGAAGATAAAGAGAAGGTTTGGGTAACAACTCGTTCTTAGAGGGAAGACAAATCGTTTCAAAGTCGATGAGGAGTTTTAAAAAGAAATGGAGTGCAATTTTGAAAGGGTTGGTGAACCATGAAGTAAGGGAATTGTAGAATATGGACTGGAGAGAAATATTTCAGGTTGGGTGAGCACGCAGGAAGGGAGAAACAAAATCTCATCCCATACACGCATACCATTACCCTCTGGATGATTTCGTAGTGGTTTTCAACCACACAAGCAACAATTCGTGGTTGTCTTTTAACCCAGGCTCGATTTAATATAGAAAATATGTTCTCTGCATTGAATTAATAAACAAATGGTATTAAAATTCATGGGTTTTTCTAGTGTTTCAGTTTCCAATAGATTTCCTTATTATTTGGCAAAAGTATTTCTGTTTTTATTTTCTATTGTGTATTCTGTAGCAGGGTGTGTGTTGTAACTTTTTGTGTGTTCCATCATATATAAATCTGCATCATTTGGTATCAGAGCCCGGTTCTTCTATGGGATTAACATTTAATCTACTTATGTGAGACAAGGTACATAATACATGTTCGTGGTGGTTACTTAGCAAGAGTGCTGAAAGTCAAGTGGGGTTACATAACCAGTGTGAGGTCTATGGATGTTGGTGAGACACCTACAACTTGGAGGAATGCCATCGCGAAGGAGAGGAGCATGAAGAGGAGGTGCAGGAAATCAAGAACTTGAAGATTTGAGATGAAGAATAGAGGAATTGGAGAACTGTAGGAATGGAGATGATAAAGTATACCCAAATCTAGAAGAAGAAATTGAAGACGAACAAGATGGTGATGAAGAGACCCAACAACTAGGCTAATTTGATATTTAAATAACATGGGTAGTGCAAAGGTTGAAGTTTCCTTTTATGATGGTAGTCTGAGAGCTGATGTTCTCATTGAATGGATTGGAGAACTTGAAAGATATTTCAAGTATGAAAATTTTCAGGATCCAAATTATGTAAGATTTATTATTACAAAACTGAAATACCATGAAACACTATGGTGGGATTTGTTGTAGAAATATAGAGTGAATAATCGGCTGGAGAAAATTAGAACTTGGAAGAAAATAGTTACCAATATTAAAGAAAAATTTCTTCTTGTTGATTACCAACATAATTTTTCCGAAAAGTCCATAACTTCAGACAAAGGGAGACATCTGTTCGTGAATATACCGAAGAGTTCTTTAGGCTGTCACTCAGAGTAGGCCTCAAAGAACCAAACTTCCAATGAGTTGCAAGGTATGTAAATGGGTTGAAGTATTTGATTCAAGATGAAATGAGCACACACTATTTCCACATTGTTGATGAAGCTTATCAAGTTGCCCCGAAGGTAGAAGAAAATTTTGAGAGGAAAACACAACCTAGAGGTAGAGAAAGAAGTTTTAAAGGACGAGGTAACATAGGGACTGCTAAAGGCAATGAAAAGGAAGAAGAATCTACCAGTGGTCAAGGTGGCAGAGGAGGAAATGGAGCTGGTAGAGGCAGAGAATTCAGAAGAGGAAAGAGCATGTATGTAATTACTTGTTATAATTATGGTGTAAAGGGACACAAGAAGTATCAATGTCTAGAAAGGAAAACTTTAGGGAGGAGAGGTAAAGTACAGGAACAAATCACACAAGTTGAAGAAGATTCAATAGTTGGAGAAAATGTGATTTCTCTTCAACAAGAAAGAAGTGAGAATTTGTTGTTCCGGAGAGTGTTGCTTAAATCTGAACAAAAAGAGGCAAAGGAACCTAAACAATGAAAGAAAGTTTTTAAAACAAAATGTAAGGTTCAAGGAGAATGTTGTAACCTGATTATAGATGGAGGAAGTATAAAAAATTTGGTATCCACTGAAGTCATGAACAAGATGAACTTGACAAGGTTGAATCGTCCGAACCCTTATCGTGTTTCTTGGTTGAACAAAGGACAACATGTGAATGTGACTGAGCAATACTTATTGTATTTTCAAATAGGGAGTTTTCAGGAGCAAGTGTTATGTGATGTGATTGAGATGGATGCATGCCACATACTGTTAGGAAGACCATGGTTGTTTTATCGACAAGTTCATCATGATGGTAAGGAAAACACATATGAGTTCAAGAAAGATGGGAAACGATATAAATTAACACCAATGCAGGAGGATACATTAGCAACACCAAGAAATTGTGTTGATACAAACACAAGTAGTAGTAGAATCATGCTGTATTTTCCTAAAGAATTTTTACAAGAAGAAAGAAAATCAACATTCTGTTTAGCAATGATTCCGAAAGAAGTGAAAAGTGTAGAGAAGTCAAATGTTGTACCTATGGAAATAAAGTTGTTGTTTGATGAATTTAAGGAGATTATTGCTAATGATATGCCAAAAGGATGCCTCCAGTGAGAAGTATTTCTCATCAAATTGATTTAATGCCCGGATAAAGTTTACCTAATAAAGCACCTTATAGGATGACTTCTGTAGAGAGTTAAGAAGTGAATAGACAAGTGCAGGAATTTCTTGACCGAGGGTTGATTCGTGAGAATTTGAATCCTTGCGCAGTACTAACAATATTGACACCCAAGAAAACAGGGGAGTAGTGAATGTGTACTGACTCGCATGCTGTAAACAAGATCACTATCAACTATAGATTTCCACTGTCGAGAATGGATGATATAATGGACTATTTGAGTGGTTCAGAATAATTCTCAAAAAATGATTTGAAGAGTGGTTATCACCAAATTCGAATTAGAGAAGGTGACAAATGGAAGACAACATTCAAGATGAAATATGGAATGTTTGAATGGTTGGTAATGCCATTCGGGTTAACTAATGCGCCCATCACGTTCATGAGATTGATGAATGAAGTATTGAATCCATTTTTGGGTAAGTTTGTGGTTGTATATTTGGATGATATACTGATTTTTAGCAGGAGAAAAAAAGGGCATGTTGAGCATGTGAGAGCAATGTTACATCGCTTGAAAGAAGATAAACTATTGATAAACTTGAAAAAGTGTACATTCATGCAGTGAGAGTTAGTGTACCTGGGTTTTGTGGTTTCAAAGGAAGGACTGAAAATGGATCCTAAGATAGTGAAGGCTATATTTGAATGGCCAACACCAAGATGCACACTCGATGTGAGGAGTTTCCATTGATTGGCAGGCTTTTACCGGAAATTTATTAGGAACTTTAGCCAAATATGTGTACCTCTTACACAATGTATGAAGAAAGCAGTGTTCCAGTGGACTCCAAAAACATAGAAGTCATTGGAAGAATTGAAGAAGAGAGTAACAACATAACCAATATTAGCATTACCAGATTTTAATAAAGTGTTTTAGGTTGATTGTGATGCTAGTGGAACAACAGTCAGAGCAGTGATAAGTCAAGAGGGTACACCCATTGCATTTTTCAACGAGAATTTGAATGAGTTTAGAAAGAAGTACTTTGTCTATGATCAATAATTTTATGCTATTGTGAAAGCTTTGAAAAAAGGGCGACATTATCTACTGCCGAAAGAGTTTGTCTTGTTCAAGGATCACAAAGCTCTGCAATACATTAACGACCAAGGTAAGTTGAATCAAAATCATATTAAATGGGTAGAATTCTTGCAAAGTTAATCTTTTGTGATGAAACACAAGTCTGAGAAGTCTAATAAGGTAGCTAATGCATTAAGTCGGAGGATAGCATTACTCAATACCATGTTGGTAGAAGTGGTAAGCCTGAACTTTCTAAAGATATTGTATGAAGAAGATGCATATTTCTCAGAATCTTGGAAGGCGTGTAAGTAGCCTTGGAGTTTAGATAGAACCGCGTATCTGGACTACCATATACAAGAGGAGTTTTTGTTTAAAAACTAGCATTTGTGTATTCCCAGAAGTTCCATACGGTTGGATGTCATTAAAGAATTACATAGTGGTGGTTTAGGAGGACATTTTGGCGTTGATAAAACCATAGAATTGGTGAAGGAGAGGTACTTTTGGCCTAGATTTAACAAGGATGTTCGAAATTTGGTGGAAGGTTGCAGGATCTGTCAACTAGCCAAAGGAAAAATTCAGAACACGTGACTCTATACTCCATTTCCAGTACCCAAAAGAACTTGGGAGGATATCAGTATGGATTTTGTCTTAAGATTTCCAATGACTTGAATAAAACATGATTCAACAATGGTAGTTTTTGATAGGTTTTCGAAAATGACACACTTCATAGTATGTAAAAAGACTAGTGATGCTAGTGAGGTAGCATCATTGTTTTACCAAGAGGTGGTTAGATTGCATGGACTACCACAAAGTATTACTTCAGATCATGATACCATATTTATTGGGCATTTTTGGTGGACATTTTGGAAAAAAATAGGCTTAGATTTGTTATATAGGTCGACATATTATCCTCAAATAGACGGTTAGACATAAGTAGTGAACAAGATTCTAGGAAATGCTTTGAGAATTTTAAGTGGAGAGAATCCTAGTGAATGGGATTTGGCATTAGCCCACGCTGAATTCACATATAATGATTCAGTGAATAGGTCTACAAGAAAGAGTCCATTTCATATTGTTTATGGATGGTTTCAAAAAGGTGTGGAAAATTTGGTTTCATTATTGGATTTGGAAGGCACGAAGAGTGCTGATGCAAATGATTTTGTGGACAATATGCATGAATTACAAAAACAAGTAAAGAAGAAATTGCAGGCCAACAATGAAAATTATAAACAAAGAGAAGATCAACATAGGAGACATAAGGTATTCTAAGAGGGTGATATGGTCATGGCTAACTTGAGGAAGGAGTGATTTCCTCGAGGTACATACAACAAACTCAAGTACAAGAAGATAGGTCCATGTCGAATTCTGAAAAAGATCTCTGATAATTCTTATCGGTTGGAAATTTCGGAGAAATTTGACACATATCCTACATTCAATGTTTTTGAACTCTACAAGTTTCATGAAAGGGAAAAAAAAACAGATGAAGGTACCCTTGGTGAATAGGAACAACACCTACCAATTAAGCCAGAGGAGAAGATTGAAGAAATTCTTGCTACAAGAGTTGGTAAGAAGTTTGATTTGGCAATTATCTAGTACATAAGTAAAATATGAAGATGAGGAAAAATAAATTACCCTATTGCATTCATTACCTAAATCTTGGGATCATTTATTCAAATCTATGTGGTTTAGCACAAAAAATGCCATTGATTATGATATTGTTGTGGGATCCCTGTTGTCTGAGGAGATGAGGTGAAAATCCAATTAAGAAACCTCAACATTAGAAGTAATGGTGGTTAGATGTCAATCCAAAGAAAGAGGGCATAATCAGAGAGGTACATCAAGATCTAAGTCAAAAGGAAAGAAGAGTAAGCTAAAATGTTGGTACTGTGGAAAATCTGGGCATCTCAAGAAAGATTGCTGGAAAAGACAACAAACATCCAAAGAGGACTCCACAAAGGAAGTAAAGGAAGTAAATCCAGCTGAAACAAGTTCAGTTACATGTTAAGAACCAAATATCAATATAGCATAGAAAAACCCCAGAATAAGTACTCAACGCCTTGAAAAAGAGAGAAATTAAGATAATAAGCCTCTTCGAGGGGGCAACCTCCTTGTGCCCACATAAATGTACAATTACAAGATGATTCCAAATGAAAATGTCTCCTTGGTATATATAGGAGACTAGGAGGTATAATTACAACTAATGGACTAAATCTGACATAAATAAAATAACATTACTAATGTAATATGCCCCGATTAAGGGGTATTGAGCCATTATTTAGGGCTTAACATGCCCCTCCCCTTGAGACAAGTGTTGTTCGCAACACTTGAGTAACTCTGGATGATTCTGTATAAAAGACTCATCTTCCTAAGTGGAATCTTCAGCCGATAGTTTCCTCCATTTAATGAGATACT
Source organism: Picea engelmannii (assembly GCA_009831015.1). Lineage (NCBI taxonomy): Eukaryota > Viridiplantae > Streptophyta > Pinopsida > Pinales > Pinaceae > Picea > Picea engelmannii. The sequence continues at coordinate 106,576 of ML802701.1, read as the reverse complement.
CTGAAATGGATCTATTCCTCAGTTGGCGAATTCTTGTGTCAGTGATGGTTTTAGGCTCCAATATGATTTTTCCTTCCTTGTCAAGTTCTGGAAATATAGTTTGAACTGGGATCTTGTCACCTATAACCTTCTTTAAGCATGAAACATGGAAAACTGAGTGTACTCATGAAGATGCAGGCAACCCCAATTTGTATGCCATGGTACCAATATTTTGCAACACCTTATAAGGGCCATAGTACATTGGTTATAATTTATTATCCTTCTTGGCTTGCTTGAGGGACATCTATTTGTATGGTTGTAGTCTTAAAAACACCCAATCTCCTACTTCAAAACTTCTTTCACTACGATGTTGATCTGCTTGTTTTTTCATGCGATTCTATGCCATGGTTAGGTTGTCCTTTAATATTTGGAGAACTTGTTGTTGATGCTCGATGTGATCTTCCACTTCTTGAACCTTAGATTTTTCTTTTAGATAATAAGTGATGGAAGGAGGGTGGTATCCATAGAGTGCCATAAATGGTGTCATTTTTGTTGCAGTATGAAAGGAAGTGTTATACCACCATTCTGCCAAGGGAAACCATTTGAACCATTGTGTTTGTTTATCAGAGACAAAGCAACGAAGGTAGACTTCTAGAAATTTGTTCACTATCTTGGTTTGTCCATCAGATTGATGATAGGATGAGCTATGAGCCAATTAAGTAGCCAAAGAAGAAAATAATTATGTCCAAAAAGTCCAGTGAAGATGGGATCTCTATCACTTACAATAATCTTTGGGCTGCCATGTAGCTTTTGAACTGTCTCCATGAATGCGGTGGCAACTGTACTGACTTTGAAGGGATGAGAGAGTGCACAAAAGTGTGCGTACTTGGTCAGTTTATCAAAAATCACCATGACGACACTCTTTCCTTCAGACTTCGGTAACCCTGTGATGAAATCCATGGAAACCTCCTCCCAACACTGACTTGGGATGCCTAATGGTTGTAAAAGACCTGGGGTCTTAATTTTTTCCACCTTCTTTTTTGGCAAACCAAACATTCTGCCACAAACCTTTGAACATCAGTCTTAAGGCCATCTCAAAAAAATTCCTTCTTGACCCTATGGTAGGTTTTCAAAAATACCGAGTTCCCTCCTACTGGAGAGGTGTGCAATTCCAATAGTACCTTTTGTTTGAGTTGGGAGTTCGTACATAAATATAAATGATCTTTGTACCATAGTGAATCATTTTTCCATTTAAATGTATCTGATGCACTAGAATCCTACTGCAACCTTTGAATGAGAGTCCACACTTTTTCATCATTCTTCCATTCATCCCTTGCTTCTATTTTCCAATCAGGTTGGATGATTGACATAGCACAGAGAAAGGCCTCAAAATATTCATCCTTTCTTGAGAGTGCATCTGCCACGACATTTTTCTTCCCTTTTTTATAGATGATTTTAGAAACATAACCCAATATCTTGGTTACCCATTTTTGTTGTTCTTCTGAAGATAGTATTTGTTCCAAGAAGTATTTAAAACTATCATGATCTGTTTTGACCTTGAAGTGCCTACCTATTAGGTAAGGACACCATTTCTTCAATGCATGTAGTATTGCCATCATTTCCTTCTCATAAATGGGTTTGTGTAAGTCCCTTCCCTTGAGTGGTCAACTTTCAAAAGCTAGGGGCCTTCCTTCTTGCATTAGGATAGCACCAATTCCATTTCCCGAGGCATCACATTCCACAATAAAGGTTTTTTTTAAAGTTTGGAGTGGTCAAGACAAGAGCTTTGCACATCACCTCTTTAAGTTGTTCATAAGCTTTAGTTGCCTCTGGAGTCCATGAAAATGCATCCTTCTTAGTTAGTTCCATTAAAGGTGCTGCTATTATTCCATAGTGCCGAACAAACTTGCGGTAGTAACCTGTCAAACC
>ML802701.1:92608-104177 GCA_009831015.1 Picea engelmannii | reverse complement strand
ACATTTCTTCAACCATGCGCTCAATTTCACTCTTCTGGGCATAAGGGTATCTGTATGGCCTGATGTTAGGAGGAACACTCCCAGGAATTAGGTGAATATCATGATCATGATTTCGAGTGGGTGGAAGACCTTTGGGAATATCTCCAAATACTTTAGAATGCTTATCAATGATCCCTTGGAGATATAGAGGAATAGATGGCTTAGATGTTTGAACATCTAGTGAGCATAGTTGTGCAATAACACCTTGATACCTCTTTTTCAATAATTTTGTCATGCCATTAGAGCTTATCACCTTACTGGGTTTCCTGTGATACCTCTTAACTCAATTTCTTTTCCTTCCAATGAAAATTTCACGAAAAGTTCTTGAAAATTAAAAGCCACCATTCTTAATGATTGTAATCATTGGATTCCTAGTACAACATCAACACCACCCATGGGTATAGAAATCATTGGACTATTCATTACATATTCCCCCATAGTAAGATTGATCTTATTGCATTTTCCTGAGCAATTGATAGTTCCTCCATCTGCAATCATTACTTGAAACTCTGGTGCTGGATATACAAATCAATTGAGAGCTTTGGATAATTTATAGTGAATGAAATTATGAGTACCGCCAGAATCAATTAGGACTATTACCCTTTTCTTTTTGATATATCCTTCGATCTTGAGCGTTTGAGGAGTGCTAATTCCAGCCAATGCATTACACGATATCGTGGGAGTCAACTCTTCAGACGAAATTTCTTCTACATTTTCATCTTGAGATGGTTCTTGTTCTCGTTCTTGTTCTTCTTCCTCTTCACAATCTATGTAGAATAATTTCTTCTCACCACACTTATGTCCCTTACTGTACTTGCTATCACAATTAAATAATAAACCTTTTTCTTTTCTTTCCTCCAATTGTTGAGGTGTCAACCTTGTAGGTTGAGGTGTTTTAGAAGAAGGAACATTATTCTATCTATAGCTGTTAGGATTGGTCCTTCTAGCAGCCATAGCCATATTTTTACTTTCAACATTTCTTGCCACCCTGAATGCATTCTCCAATGATTTGGGTTCCCAAAGGCAATCCTCATGTTGAATTTTATCCTTTAAAATTCCTATGAATACATCAATCAAGTGCTCATATGGAATATATGTTACCTTTATATTCAATCTTTAGAAGTTCTCAATGTGATCTGTAACTGAACCCTTTTGCTTGAGATTTATCAATTGGTTAAAGAAGGTATTGCTTCTTGTATCCTCATAGTGTGCTATCATTTCTTCCATGAAAATTTTCCAAGTGACAAGTGATTTGAGAGAAAAAATCCATCGATACCATACAAATTGATTGGGTTCTAAATATAAAGAAGCAATTCGTAGCTTTTGTGTATGTGGCACATTATGTAGATCAAAGAATTGCTCCATCTGAAGTATCCATGTGATTGGGTCCTTGCCATCAAACTTCCTCATATCGATATTAGGAACGTGGTTGGTCTTCAACCCAAAGTTGGAGTTTCTCCATTCTTTATTCACCTTCCTTGTGTCCTCATCATGAATTTCATGGGATACATTTTCACTTTCAGGTGTCCTCTCTATTAGGAAANTTTTCAATCCTTCCATGATCTCCCCTTTTAAACCCTCCATCATCTCTTGTAGTTCATCTTTTGTTACTATATTCTTTTGTAAATCATTTATGTCCCTACACATTTCTTCATCTTCATCAAGAGTCCATGTAGGATTGTCTGGAGGCTTATTTGGTGTATAAGTTCCCTTTTTGAGTGGCATGTTGTCCATGTATCACTTTTGAACCTTGATTTTGAGGTGGTTCTGCTAGACAATCTTTCTTCTATTGTATCTCCAAAGTTTCGGCCCTTCCGGGTATGAAACTTTATTTTTTGTAGTTCTCTGATATTTCTTCTCTACAATGCCACGGGTTTGATCAAAATTGGATGTGCCAAGTGGAATTACGGTAACTTCCCCACAACTTGCTGATTTTTGGCCTTCCCAAGAGATCTCACTTGTATATCGTTCCCCTCACAAAATAATTGTTATAAAATTCTGAAACTCGTACCAGAAATATTACAGATTGTCCACTATATAATGCAACCAATCTCACTCAATTTGGATACTCTAGGAATAAGTTATGATTGTTTAACCTAGAACACCTTCTTGAGACTAGTCAATAGGACTAGTCATATACCCTATCTTCCACAGGGTGTATATACAAATTTAAGATGACCCAAAAGATGAAAATTTTACCACAGATACCTTACTAGTTTCTATTAATATCCTCTGGAGTTTAGGGTCTGAAATGTTACAGATAATTTTTTATAGCGAAAAGTTCGTAATCACTCAATTCAAGATGATTCCAAAACCCTATCTTGCACAGGCTATATCTATGAAAGTATAAGGCCTTAGGATATGAAATTTTAACCCAATGTACCTTGATCCGTCTACTAAATATCCTCCAATCCATTCCTTCTAAAACATTTTATAAAAAAAGTTATAGCGAAAATTACAAGGTGTCTCAGATGTAGCAGCGAAACCCCAGGACCTTGAGCTCTGATACCATATGTTAAGAACCAAATATCAATATAGCATAGAAAAACCTCAGAATAAGTACTCAATGCCTTGAAAAAGAGATAAATTAAGATAATAAGCCTCTTCAAGGGGGCAACCTCCTTATGCCCACATAAATGTACAATTACAAGATGATTCCAAATGAAAATGTCTCCTTGGTATATATAGGAGACTAGGAGTTATAATTACAACTAATGGACTAAAGATGACATAAATAAAATAACATTACTAATGTAATATGCCCAAATTAAGGGGTGATGAGCCATTATTTAGGGCTTAACATTATAGTAGATAAGGTATTGTCTATTTGTAATGTTTCACAACATGATCATCATTGATTGTTTGAATGATGTGTCCAATCATATGTGTCTTCATAGAAATTGGTTCTCAACTTACCAATCTATTGATGACGGTGTTGTTTTCACGGAAATGATATTTATTGTAAAATTGTTGGGATTGGTAGCATTGAGGTTTAAATGGATGATGGTACTGTAAGAACGTTAACAAATGTGAGGCATGTACCTGAACTTATAAAGAACCTAATACCTTTGGGAGTTCTAGATTATGGTGGTTATAAATGTACAATTCAAGCTGAAGTACTAAAGGTGTCAAAAGGCATATTAGTAGTTATGAAGGATAAAAAGATCGGGAATCTTTATGAGCTAGAAGGAAGAACTAAATCAAATCAAATAGCGGTAGTATATGAAGGTGCAACTGACTCTACTCATTTATGGCATCAACGTTTGGGTCATATTAGCAATAAAATGCTTAAGGCACCGGTAGATCATAAGTTACTTCCAAGCTTAAAATATTTGAATTTGAATTTATGAAAACATTGTGTTTATGGAAAATTGTGTAGACAAAAGTTTAAAACAAGAGACATGTAGTAAAGGTATCCTTGATTATATCCATTCAAACGTATGGGGACCATCTCCTATAGTTTCTTTTGAAGGATCGTCATATTTTGTAACATTTATAGATGATTATTCTAGAAAGGTGTGGATTTATTTACTTAAAAGAAAAGTTGATTGTTTAATGCTTTTAAGCAATTTAGAGCTTTGGTTGAAAAGAGCCCTGGTAGGTCAATCAAATGTTTGAGAATTGATAATGGAGGTGAGTTTACCTCTAAGGAATTTGAAAATTATTGCATGGAAGTTGGGATTGAAAGGCATATAACCGTTGTTTATACTCCTAAAAAAAATGGTGTTGTTGAATGCATGAATATGACTCTTCTAGAGAGAGCAAGGAGCATGCTCAATAATGCCAAGTTGTAGAAGGAATTGTGGGAAGAAGTAGTGTTTACAACATGCTATCTAGTAAATTGATCACTATCATCTGCAATAGACTGTATGATTCCAAAAGTGGTGTGGATAGGTCACCCTTGTGATTATTCAAATCTTAAAATTTTTGGTTGTAAGGCCTATGTTCTTATTCCTAAGGATCAACGTTCTAAGTCAAATCCAAAATTAAAAAGGTTTATCTTTGTTGGGTATGGTGATGGAGTTACGGGATATAGATTGTGGGATCCTATTGCCCACAAAATCACCATTAACAGAGATGTCATATTTGATGAATTGTCACTCATGAAATCAGATGTAGATGTCAAAGTGAAACATGTAGAAATACCATAAACTCAAAAAATTCAGTAGGAGACTTGATCATCTACATGAGAGAAGGAGCATGAAGATGTTCATGAACAAGATCACGCAGAAGAAGATGATGATACAAAACATTTCCAAGAAATTGAGGAAATACCCAACAATCGCTACAAAGATATACACGGGTAAGAAATTTTCCTAAGAGGTATGATGATTATACTACATATGTAGCTTTGATTTCTAATGATGGAGAACCTAGTTGTTATCAAGAAGCAATGGAGGTAACTTAAAGTTCCAAATGGAAAAAATCTATGAAAGAAGAAATGGTTTCCTTAGAGATAAATAAAACACAGGACTTGGTAGAACTTCCAAATGACAGGAAGGTTATCAGTTGCAAGTGGGTTTACAAGCTGAAAATGGGCGCTGATGATAAAGTTGAAAGGTACAAAGCAACATTGGTAGAAAAAGGGTATTCTCAGAAGGAAGGTAATGATTTCCATGAAACTTTTTCAGCAGTTGTTAAGCTTGCTTCAATTCGTATTGTGTTAGCACTATTTGCTTTACTTGATCTTGAGTTAGAGCAACTAGATGTTAAAACAACATTTTTACATGGAGATTTGGATGAGAATATATATATGGAACAACCAGAAGGGTTTGTTCAGGATCACAATGATTTTTTGTTTTTGCAAACTCAAGAAGTCATTGTAAGGCCCGAGGCAAACTCCCAGGAAATGGTACAAGAAGTTTGATTCCTTCATGGCGAGTCACAATTTTACAAGAAGTGAGTATGACCATTGCGTTTACTTTAAAAAGTTGGAAAATAACATATTCATTATTTTGGTGTTATATGTTGATGATATGCTTGTAGCAAGAAAAAAATTGGTTGAAATCAACAAGTTAAAGGATCAGTTGGCTAGGACATTTGATATGAAGGATATAGGAGTAGCAAAAAAAATCTTAGAGATGAAGATACACAAAGACAGGAAAAATGGTAAGCTGTGGTTATCACAACATAACTATGTGGAGAAAATATTTATGAGATTCAATATGAATAATGTGAAACCAATAGAAATCTCTTTGGCTTCGCATTTCAAGCTTTCTTCAAGTTTATGTCCTAGTAATGATGAAGAAAAGGAATATATGTCTTGTGTACTGTATGCTAATGTAGTGGGGAGTTTGATGTATGTGATGGTAAGTACTAGGCCAGATATTTCACATGCAGTTGGTGTTGTCAGTAAAATACATGAAAAATCCAAGTAAAGAGCATTGGGAAACAATGAAATGGGTGCTTCAGTATCTTAAGGGCACACATAACTATTGTATCACCTATAATGATTGTAGTGATTTAGTTTGTGGCTATTTCAATTTAGATTTTGTAGGTGATTTGGACAAAATAAGATCCACTTCAAGATATGTCTTTACTCTTGCAGGGGGACCTCTTAGTTGGATGTAAAAGCTTCAAAAAATTGTTTCTTTATCCACTACATAGGCATAATATATAGCTGCTTCACATGCTTGCAAGGAGACAATTTGGTTAAAATGTTTGATGGGTGAGTTTGGAAGGATGTAGGAAAAGGTAAAACTATTCTGCGATAGTTAAAGTGCTATTCATTTGGCTAAAAATCCATCATGTCACAGTAAGACAAACAATATTCCTATTAAATACCATTTTGTAAGACAAGTTATTGATGAAGGTGGAGTGTCTCTGGAAAAAGTTCATACTCAAGAGAATTGTGATGAATAAATTTGGGCATGATATTTAGATAAATTGTTGTCAAGGTGGAGATTAATGAAATGGTGTCAACCAATTTACCATGAATTTAGATATGGGTAGATTTCGTATCTCCTATTTTTTTGCATTTAGTTGAACAAATCAACTAAAAATAGAATTGGTTAGGTGATCATTAATTGTATTTTTTGAAGATATGCTATTATCTATGTAAGCCCATAGAGGCAAAGTGAGATGTGTGTGAGAGATGGTTGTAAACGGATTTTGGCTATTGTAATTCTCCCTTGAACAATACAAAAATCATTTATCATTTCCCCGTGAATGTTTCCCTTTTAAAGGGTTTTACCACATAAATTGTTGTGTTTTGTGTGTGATTGTTGTTTTCCTGTGTTATTTTCTATTGAATCTTGTCCTGTTTTTTTATTTCACTACCCAACAATTGCATGTAGTCTTTGTGTGTGACAATAAACATGCATATGCTATCAATCTAGGGTTTATACCAGAAGAGAAAAACATGTTTATGCTTCCACTTGTGACGGAGAGAGGTACATATGGAAGCGAAGACAAACTCTTTTCTCAGAGAAAGATGGATTTAAACTCTCTGAAAATGGAGAATATGATAGCAAATGACATTCGAAACATATTAATGTGAATACACCACCTCCCACAAACTTGAATTTCGATAAGTCCAAGATGCTCCCATTGTATATTGAGATGACAGTGGCTTCCAAGAAATTTATATACGAAGACATCCCCTTCCGGAGCACATTCTAAATTCCCAAATGAAATAAGTCTTGTTCCCAGATGTGGAGAGTGTTTTGCAATGGAAGCATAAACAAGTACAGAGAAACATGAATTCAAGTACATAATAGAAATCACACAACAAACACCATGATTTTACGTGGTAAAACCCCTAGGGCGAGGGAAACATCCACAATACAATGGAAATGACATTATATTGCTTAAAAGGAGATTACAACCAACCAACATCCTGGAGAGGGCTTGAAGCCCCTTTCTCACAATTTGCCTCTCAAGCATACATATTTATACAACCTCTCCTTCAGTTATACAAAATTTATTACATTAATTTCTCCCCCCTTCTTTTGTTGATTAGTTTTAACTAAATCAAACAATAGAATATTTTTGAGGAAATCATGAACCACTTTAACCACAATTGGTTAATTGGTTTTCATATTCCAACAATCTCCACCTTGACAATCAATTTACCTGATACCATGCCATTGTTCATTCATCACCTTCTTGCAAGCTAAAGATAGGTGATACTAGTGCTTCCAAAACCGAAGCACCCATTTCACTACTCCACCTGGATTTGTCATGTGACCACTAAAAACACCAATTGCACGTGAAATATCTCATCCTTTCATCACAATCATCAATATTTGTACTAACACACTATACACGAGACATATAACCCTTTTCTTCTTCATCACTTGGACACAAACCTGAAGAAAACTTATAATGGAAAGCCAAAAAAACATTTTACCAGTTTCACATCATTCATACTAAATTTCCTGAGTATCATTACCATGTACTCAAGTTGTGATAACCCAAATATTACCATCAATCCCGTCTCTGTGAATTTCTATGCTCAAGATTGTTTTGTTGCTCCCAGATCCTTCATATCGAACGCCCAAGCCAATTGAGCCAACCTGTTGATCTTAACCATGCTACTTCTTTCTATAAGCACATCGTCAACAATTTAAACACCAAGATGGTGAGTACCATAAACACATTGGTTACGTTCACTTCTTGTAAATCTTGTCTCACCATGAAGGAATCAAATTCTTGTACCAATTTCTTGGATGCGCTTTCCAGGCCATATAATGAACTCTTGAGCTTGCAAACAAATATTTTGTTGCGATCCTGAACACCTTCAGTGTTCCACCTTGAATATTACATTCGAAGAGCTTAGCACAATCTAGCCAAGAATGCCAAATGAGCCTTCATTTCTCATCTCTAGGCCCATTTACAATGGAGTCTCAATGCTCCACCTTGACATGAACATTCCCTTGAACAAATCCGGCCAAGCCAACCAAGTAATATTTTGTCGCTTACCTCTAGGCCCATTTACAATGGAGTTTCACTTAGCCTTTGAATAGACATCATTACATGAAATATCATGGGCACCATACCACGGGATACCCAAAACACATGTACCCGAGAAAACCACTTTCTTTGACCTAAAAGAAGATTTAAATCATTACCTCTTTCACCGAGTCAAGGTTAACCCAACATACATGCCCCCCAACATATTCAATCTACCTAAATACATTTCTAGACTTTTCATAGGTGACATGATAAACTAGGGGTATGCATGCCTATCCAGGTCTTACAAACATATGCCCATTTACATGCAATCAAGAATTTCTACAACTCCAAAGTAAACAATTTTATTTTTATTTTTTATTTTTTATATATTTTTATTATTTCACGATGACTCAACCATCACCGCCCTGCACATTCTATGCAAACACAGGTGGAGAGACACAACAAACAGACAAAACTTCATCAACCATACATGTAGCTGAATTTTCTACTATTGTGGAGTCCTCTTTGGATGCTTGTTGTCTTTTCCAACAATCCTTCTTGAGATGCCCAGATTTTCCACAAAACCAACATTTTACCTTACCCTTACTGTCTTTTGACTTAGACTTGGTTGTAGCTTTCTGATATTTCCCTCCTTCTGTAGATCGACCTTTGACCACCATTGCTTATGATATTGAGGTTTCTTTACTGGATCTTTTCCTCATCTCCTCAAACAACAAATCTCCCACAACAATATCATAATCAATGGTATCTGTTGTGCTAAACCACATAGTTGTGACTAGATGATCCCAAGAATCAGGTAATGTACAGATGAGCATAACCGCCTTGTCCGCATCTTCGAACTTTACTTCCATATTAGTTAATTGACAAATCAGAGTATTGAAGACATTCAAGTGATCAATAATTTTTGTACCTTCTTTCATCCGCAAGCTGTACAACTGCCTCTTTAAGAAGATTATGTTTGACAAGTTCTTTGTCATATACAGACTCTCCAGTTTGTCCACAAACCTGTTGTCATCGTCTCTTCAACAATGTTAAACAACACCTCATCTTCTAGACACAAACGAATAGTACTGAGGGCTCTTGCATCTAGATACTCCCAGTCCTTGTCCATCATGCTTACTGGTTTCTTTGTCTTTCCAGTCAAGGCCTTTTGCAATCCTTGTTGCACAAGCAGATCTTGCATCTTGAGTTTCCATAGCACAAATCTGTTCTTACCGTTGAATTTCTCCACTTCAAACTTAGAACTCTGCAATTTCTCCATTAGCAGAAAAAACTCCAAAACCACTGATTATAAAACCAAGCCTTTATATGGAGGAATGATCTTATTCAATGTTGAACAACAATTTTAAAAGGTTTAATCCAAAAACCTTTTAATAATATATAAAAGAGGCCACCTCAAATATATTTTATAAAGCATCCACCCATGAGATAAAACTATTCTTTATAAATATATTCACCTCACCTTCTATTAAAACATCCTCCACTCTTATGTGATTCTTTTAAAATAATATATCGTTCTTAATGAAAATTCAACTGTCATATAAACATCATAACTTCATACCACCTTCATCGTTCTCTTCACAAGGATACACCAATGCCACGCTCTAAGATGCAAGAGCGACAATAACAAGTTTATCATCTTTATAGCACCTGTTGCACAACGCAAGGATTGATTATCGCCCCTGTTGAATGGATTGACGTGCGATGGAAAATATTTATCATTCCTTTTACATCGATCACTCAGTCATCATATCTATATAAAATGTCTTTCCACAGGTATCAACGCCCAACAAAACATACAATATATGGATCACCCAACACAACGTAAGGCATGTTGGGGCTAAAAAACCCTGCAAAGAATTCATCCTGCACATAGATTGGACATGAATTTCACTTTCCTGCACATGGATTTCATTCTTTAATTGTCAGACTGAATCTCCATGCTTCAATTGAATTCACCTTCACACACTAGATCTCACTCAACTCAGTTCACCAGCTTTGATACCACTTTTTGTGCAGGAGAAGCATAAACAAGTACAAAGAAACATGAATTCAAGTACATAATAGCAATCACACAACATACACCATGATTTTATGTGGTAAAACCCCTAGGGTGAGGGAAACATCCATGAGACAATGACAATGGAATTATATTTCTCAACAGGAGATTACAACTAACCAAAAACCCGGAGAGGGCTTGAAGCCCCTTGCTCACAATCTTCCTCTCAGGCATACATATTTATACAACCTCTCCTTTAGTTATACAAAACTGATTACATTAATTGCCTCCCCCTTGTTTTGTTGATTAGTTTTAACTAAATCCAACAATAGAATATTGTTGAGGAAATCATGAACCACTTTAACCACAATTGGTTAATTGGTTGTCATATTCCAACAGAGAGTGGTGATAGACAATCCATATATATGTTAATGTTCCCGTATGTGGATAGCGATGAAAAATGGCCCATCATCTACGATGGTGACTTGTATTATTTTCATGTTGATACAAACATAAATGGTGGAGTGTGCGTGTTAAATGTGGAGTTGAATGATGTGAACACTAGAATAGTGGAAGAGGGAGAATGGGGTGATTTTGTGGAGGATTTGGAAGAGGTCGAGGAAAAAAACAACGACCATGAGGATGACATCAATTATCCTGAATTTCCTAGCCATGACCAATTAATCTCAAGCTCCATCAAAGTATTTTAGTCCACCTCTTCAGGGAAGATACAACACATACTAAATTTGGAGAAGTCGCTACATGAACTCTATTGGTTCACGGTGGTGAAAAATGGCCCTATCTATGGGTATGAATCAGTGAGGGGAAAATTTGTGAGGTGATTCTGATTATGAGCATGGTTGGAATTTGAAATAATTCCGCCTTTCAAATGTGACTGTATTAATTTTGATTACAGACTATTTTTCAAATAAAAATGCTACATAATTGGATTGTGGAATTCCATTTTTATTATAAGTAATGATATATGAATTTTTATTTGATGAAATAGTGAACCATTAATATGAAAAGTTAAGTTAAGCAATGAGACAATTAATTAAAAATTGTCTATTGAATGGATATGAGAGTAGATCACTTGTGGCTAATTCTTTTATAAATTGAATTAAATTTCATATTTTGTATTGCCGTGCTATTTTATTTTATCTATCTATACTTAGTGTCGTAGTTAGTGTCTATCTTTTTTTAGATTTCCATACTTAGTATCTATTCTTATTACCTATGTTATTTATCTATGTCTCTATATTTTCTAGGTTATAAAGTCTGGAAGTACCTTGATAAGTAGCACATCACTAAATATTGTCTATTGAATGGATATAAGTTTAGATCAATCATTGCTAATTCTTTTATAACTTGAATTAAGTTTCATATTGTGTATTTCCATGTTATTTTATTCTATCTATTGGAGTTACTTCACACACCTAGGATTTATTTTTCCTAAGGTTATTCCTTGTTTATTAGTCATTATCCAGTCTCCTATATTTTAGGGGAGAATATTCCACCTGGAGAATATTCTCTTTCAGTTGACACTTTAGTTTGAATAGTTGAGTTGAGTTTAGATGTTGCATTGGTTTTGTCACCATGCAACATTGGGATCAT